>CM053593.1:181748202-181768403 GCA_028646575.1 Pseudocheirus occidentalis
AAACTGTTTACCTGTGAGAGAGGCATTGTCTTAAATTCTTGCCAAGGTGACTTGTTTCTTTTCCTTTTCATAAAAATGCCTTTTCTTCCCATTTCAGTGGTCACAAGGCTCACATCTTAAAAGGGCAGTACCTTGCATAAGTCTATAAAAATAAACACACAGCATATATACAAGGTAATTTTAGTGGTAGAAAGGAAGCAGGAGCTGGTTTCAAGAAGGGTCTCCTGTAAGGGTCTCCTAAGTTTTGCAATAGATACTAAAATGCAAAGGTGAAGAGGAAAGACATTCCAAACATGGGGGACAAACCTCTACAAAGGCATGGAGACAGAAGATTAAATGTATGTGAGAAACAGCGAAACCATTTCATAGGGCTCAACCACAGTACCTGGCTCAACCATAGAGTACATAGAGGGGAGTCATGTATAAGACTGGAAAGTTGGTTGGCTGTAGCCAAGTTGTGAAAGACTTTCAATGTAAAAGAGAGGAATTTGCATTTGATCCTAGGACATCACCAGAGCTTATTGATTGGGGAGTTGGGGGGGGGTGGAGGAGAAAGAGCAAGTGACATGGTTATACCTGTGCTTTATGTATATCACTTTGGCAACTATGGAATTATAAAGTCATAGAACTAGACCTGGAAGAAAGGCCATCAAACCTCATTTTACAGATAAGAAAAATGAAGCACAGGGAGGTTATGTAACTGGTCTAGAATTATACAGGTAGCAAGCACTCGTGGAATGTGGATCAGAGAAGGAAGAGACTTGATGTAGGGAGACCAATCGGTAGGGTAATGAAATAGTACAGGACTTGATGATGCCCTGAAGTAGATGGGTGACTGTAGGTGGGAGAGAAGATGGGAGAGAAAATGTAGTAGAGGTAGAGCCAACAAGACTTGACAGCTGATTTCACATGTGACTTGAGTGAGGAGTCAAGGGTAACATTGAGGTTGCAAAGTTAGGTGCCTGGAAGGATGGCAGTGTCTTCAATAGAAATAGAGAAGTTCAGAAGAGTCATGAGTCTGGGTAGGGAATGATAATGAGTACTATTTTGGATATGTTGAAATGTCCAATAAACAAGTAATGATGTGGGGCTGGAGTATGGGAGAAAAGGAAGATTGCTCTGGGAGTCATCTACAGAGAGATGATAATTAAATCCACAAGAATTTATAAGCACTTGAAGATAGGGAATGTAGAGGAAGAGGTGGTCCAGGACAGAGCGAAGAACATCAATGACTATTTATAACTTTAATTAGATATCTTATGGGATCAAAGATTCTGTACCTTTAAAAAAAACACCTTTTATTTTTTAAACCTGAGAGGACATAAAGGAAGAAATGCATTTGGTAGCAGGAGGTAGACACAAGAATATGCTTTGAACTGATAGAATGCTCAACTTTTGGGGAAGAATTTTCAAATCATCATTTCACATAATTCTTTTTTTAATTTTTGAAAATAATTTTTATTGAATATGTATTAATTGCTCTTTAAACATTTGATAGAATTCATTTATAAATCCATCTAGACCATTTTTTTTCCTTTTGGCAGATCTCTTATAGTTTGCTTGATTAATTTTTTTCTGAAATTGAATTCTTTAAGATATTGATTCCTCATTTTGTTAATCTGGGAATTTTATATTTTTATAATTTTTCCCCTTACATCATCGTTATGAGTTAGGTAAACCAAATTTTCTTATTCTTATTTGATAGATGAGGAAATGGTATTGCAGGAAAGACTAAATGAGTTTCCCCTACAATGCCCGAGGTAATGGTAGCCTCTGTGGTTCAGACTCAAAATAGTGCTCCCCCATATGCAAGGTAATGTAGCTGGTCATTGCCCTGGAACCCATGGGCTCCTGTTCACACCATGGAATGCTTAAGGAAGAGGGAGCAGTTGTAACCACTCAGTGGCCCAAGCAGGGGTGTAAGAAGTCCCAGTATTCATACAACCTTGCCCCCAGCACAGGAAATTTCACTGTTCTTATCAATATGACTCACCTGCATATTTTATCACTTAACTAGATGAACCAGGGCCATGGAAAAACATGACTTCTATGTTTGCCTGGGATTGAGTATGAACTTTAGCATTTTCATTGGAGGAAAGTTTCATCTTCAAAAAGAACTTGTGAAATTATCCGGAGAAGAGCCATGTCAGTTTTTAATGTTTTTGTTATATTCATGTCTCTTCTAAACTTCTTTATTTCTATTGAAGACACCACCATCCTTCCAGCACCTAGGTTTGCATTGTCAATGTTGTCCTTGACTCCTCATTCAACCCACGTATGAAATCAGTGTTAATGAGAGCAAGTCAAGTTGTCCATGCATATATATCCTGAATTTGTGGTTGGGAAACCTGATTCCTCAATATGAGAAGTAGGCTTCCAAGGTCTCATATTCATTGATTCATCACCTCAACTCTGAGTACACTGGAGACAATTCTATTTTTTTACTTTAGTCTAGTGTTTCCCCTACCCCAAAAGGGGGAAATTTAGAAAGATACCTAATGTACATTCATGAATGTGGTATGTACAGATGCTTTATTCCTATGTCAAAAAATGTGAAGTACAAAAAAAATCATAGCATGATTACAGAATGATTAGAACAGAATTCGCTAACTTAGTATTTCTAGTGAAATCAGTTAGACTGTCCAATGAAAGAAGTTAAGGTAGACAACTCTACTGCTCATGTATTTACATCAATTACATTATTGATTCCATTGGAAAGCAAGCATGCAAACCTCATTGAGATAGGAAACAATTTTTGGAAGGCTGCTAACTTGCCAATTCACCTAAGAGTAGTCTAACCTTGATCTTCTCCTTGGTGATATTTTTTTTGATGATTCCAACTCTTCTCTTTGCTCCAGCCCACTTTTTCCTTTGCTGAACAATTCTTTCCTGGCACTGAATGAACTGCCTGATACAAGTATTCCCCTTTGCTGTCAGTCACTGCTTCTTCTTCACTACAGTTGCCTTGCCAGGAGTTGCCTCTGAGACCAACAGGCCTCCAAGCTTTTGCTTTTCCCACAAGGCCTGGTACCAAAGGAAAGAAGATATAAAGGAGAGGTAGCTTCATTCTGTGAATTGTCTTGGTTTGGCAGAACATACATACGTGTTGTATAGCAAGGTAGGGGCAAGCCCTCACCTCCTAGCCTTCCACATAGCTCGAAGAGTTGTCCTCATGCTTTGAAACCATAAAGAAAGTCATCTAGAGGAAGGAGTGGCCCTTTTAATATATCCATTGAGTTCTGGTCCTGACATAAGTCACATATGGCCAGAAACGACACCCCCTTCAAGTTTCCATGTAGTCACCAGGACTAGTGACTAAGCATACTTCAAAAAGGAGGGGAGCCTAGAAGTACACCCTTCTGTAAAGGGACAGGGACAGGGTAGAGAATAGAACAAGGTGGTGGGTGGGATAGGAAGGAGGGACATATGATCAGTCTCTCACAATATGTCCATCGTGGAGATGTCCTGTGTAATTACACATGTACAACCTGTATTGAAGTGCTTGTCTTTCCAGTGGGGGTTGGTGACGAGGGAGGAAGGGAAAGAATCTAGAATTTAAAATTCTATAATCAAATGTCGAATATATGTGTGTGTGTGTATATATAACACACATAATTATTATTAACTACATGCAACTGGGAATTAAGATATACAGGCACTGGGGTAGGGAGACCCATCCTGCCCTACCAAAAAGGAAGGGGGGTGGAGGAGGACATAGGAGAGAGCAGACTGGGGGAGTGGGTATACAGTGGGATCACTGTTTTGAGGTGGTGGGTAGGAGAAAGATGGGGAGAAGCTTTGTAACTCAAAATCTTGTGGAAATGAGTAATGGAAACAAGAAAATAAATAAATAAATTCTTTTTTTAAAGGAGGGGAGCACCTGCTACATGGATCTTAAAATGTGATTGGGATGAGCTAGTCAACCAGAAGCAGATGAGGTGGTCGACTTTGCTGTTTATTCATTTGTACCAGTCACATGAGTGACTCCATTAGGAGTTCTTAATGTTCCGGTATTTACCATCCTTTACCATCCTTTTGTCATTATTGTTCATCCTTCATTCTCAGAGAGGACCAAAGACATCATGAAGGCGATGTCTTGACTTGCAAGTGAATTGGTTTAAGTAAGGCAGAGCTGTGCACAGTCATTAGCTTTCATCATGCTTTCTAAGTGAACAACTTCATCTTCATGGGGAAAATGGATATTAAATATTTTAGTGTCTTTTGTTATGGAAATTCATACCCCCAAAAGGGAAGAATTAGAATCCTTAAATGAGATGTCTCATAAGCTAGGGAATTTAGCTTTTATGGTCTTTTGACTTTGAGATTAATTAAATTTTGTGATATTAATGTTTGTGAACAGACAAATATACTTGTTTACATAATAATCTCTTATTTAATTGGAATACTTTCTGACTCTTGTGTTCAAGGTCTAGGCACGGCTATTAAAAAACTTTTGCAAAAAAGCTAATACTGAGACTCCTACCATCCTGGATTCTGTTGCTAAGCCTTGAACTCTGGGAAGGTACACACATCAATTATTTAGACAGGGTCCTGGATATATTTAATCTATTTATAGTGACTCCAATACATTGTATATTCTTCACTAGGTCTATTTTAATTTGTTCAGCTATTCTTTCTAAAGAGTGGCAAAACAGGTGGTGCAGTGAATAAAGCACCAGCCTTGGAGTCAGGTGGACCTGAGTTCAAATCCAGCTTCAGACACTTAACACAGAAACTAGCTGTGTGACCTTGGGCAAGTCACTTAACCCCAACTGCCCTCACAAAAAAAATTTTTTAATTAAAAAAGAAAGAGTGGCAAAACATGCCTGTCAATGACATTATTGGCACCAAGTGGCTTCTTCACAATCATTTTGAGAATTTTTTTATTGCGTGCCTTTAAAGATGTCAGTTTTAGTCTAGCAAGTCTGCTGGTTTCTTTATGAAAAGATGAAAAACTAGTGAATGACAATCTGTCCAATTTCTATGAAAATTTTCATAATAAGAAAGGAATCTTAGCCTGCATAAGTGGACAACAAACTAATGAAAATCTCTTTAAAAGAAGTGGAAATTTTATATCTATTTTGAAAATAGATCTCACTTTTAAAAGGGTAGGTTTTGTAATTCTACTTTCCTGCTGTAAAATAAGTTTTCTGAAAATAGAGATTGCCATTTGAAATGCTGTCCAGTCACAATCTTTCTTTAAAAATGGTTTCCCTAACTTGGAATAAAAATAATAATGCCTTTATTTTTCTTATATACAAGTACCAGATAATTCACTAAAATGATCCTAGTATGGTTGGGTTGGGTTTCTATTAAGACTATAAAATTATTTTTAATTTCAGATTTCATAAAAAATTTATTGAATGGCAATTTTCATTACAAAAATAAAATGTTTTATTTCTTACCAAAAAAAAAAAGAAATTAAGAGACTTCTCACTAAATTCCTGGTCTTATTTCCACTAATTTACATTCCTTCTCTATTCTCTCTCCCCAGCTCTCCTTTTACCATTAAATTCTTGTTAATGATATTGTTATTAATGGTGGATTTTAAAATTTTTTTGGAGAGTGGGAAAGTAGGAAGTTTCTTCTCTAGATTTCATTGAAAACCTTTGCCAGGTTTTTTTTCCAATAATTTGAAACATCAAATTTTTATTTTGGAATATCCTCCCCAGAATATTTGGTAAGACTTTTGTGAGATTTCAAGAAAACTTTTAACACCAGGCTTGGGCACATTGTCTCCTCTGCCAAAATTCACTTCCTCTCCTCAATTTTGGAAGGAAATTGAAACTATGGTACTTGTTCATTGAAAACCTTAGGCTGCTCCCCAGAAAACCACTGCAAAGAAAAACCCATGGAAGAAAAGTAATCTCTTGGCAAAGATCCTGATAACATTTCACTCCAGGTCCAATCAGGCATGTTCTCCATTGTAACCTTTGCAAAATGTCACCCTGTTTGCAAGCAGAAGCTGGTCTCCCATTAAAGAGCTGGCAATTCAAACTCCTGAATCTGTTTTTTTTTATTCTTATCCAGATTTTGAGATTTTTCTCTGCAGGAGTCAACCATAATTCCTTTGCTACAGCTTTTAGAACTCACTTTTTAAAGTGCCTGGAGTTAATGTGGTTTGGATTCAATTGGCCCCTAAGAATTACTGTTGGGAAAACCCCAATGAACTTAAATTTGCTTCCGTGGGGGAAAAATATTTATTCCAATTGGAATATAGGTTGATGGTCAATATTTAACTTTATTGTATAGATTTTTGCTACAAAGAATGACTATTTTCCAGACTGTGATGTGCAATTAGATAGATTATCCCTTTTATTGGGGTTATTGGGGTTAGAGGGCTCATTTATTGATATCTTTCATTTATCAGTATTCATGTGCTGGATGGACACTGGAAATGGACAATGCATTGAGCTCATAACTGAAAAGGAGGAGAAGAACAGGCCGAATTACTTTTGGGAAATCACAAATGATTCAGTTTAACAGGAGAGTGACTGATCATAAGACCAGGGGTTGCAGGATTTCTCCCACCAATAGACCCTAGTTCTGGGTTCTTGTAGGTACTGAACCAAGTCATCCCATGTGGTGAGTGATGAACATCCCAATGGATAAAAAAAACCAGCCCCTTCCCAAGCCTGACTTGCTTTTGCTTCAAGGAATTAGTGCTTAGTAGATCTAGGTCTCTTAGTAGGTCTCTACATGGGGCGCATGGGGTGTTCAAGGAGGATTAGCACCTCTGGTCAGTTCTTTTTAGGGATGTTTATCCACCTTTGGTGTCTACCTGGAACTCAACTCTCATCTGTGGCTTCAAGAAGCTGTAGCAGGCTTGGTAGCCACACTTGGTAGAACTGCCTTGAAAATGGACTTAGTCAGGTTGAGGGTAACCAATGGACCTTAGACCCATTGGTGAGTTAGTGGGTTGTTGGAATGCCAAGCAAAGGCAAATTCCAAGGCTCGGGATACCAGTATAGTAACTCTATTTTATTCAGTGACAAATTAAGGCAAAAACATTCACAGAGCAGAGAAAATCAAAATACAGTGTAACTCATTCACTTAGCAAGTTCAAAGTAGCCCACGGATAGACAGTACATTCATTTAGTCACCCAAAGTCTCTATTCTCAAATGGAGATTAGTTTCCAATCATAAACAAAGTACGTTCATTTGGTCAGTCACGGAGCACAAAAAAGTCAAAAGTTTCCCATCTCTAGATCACAACTGAATTACAATACCATCCATTAATGCCAAGCACTTTCTCAAAAGGGGCAGAAGAGCACAAAAGGCCATTTTCCCCTAAGCTACAGCAAGGTTAAGATATCATTACATCATTTAATACTCAAGGAGAGGTCTTTTCTTCATATTGACACAAGGCAGTTCTCAGCAATCTTTGTTCCTGGGGAGACAAAGCTTAACAAAGCCACAGTATACATTGTCAGTGTCCTCATTAATTCTCTCTCTGTCTGCAGAACAGTGCCAGAACCCTGAAAGCATCAGCAAGACCCTCTTCCAGGATTTCTGTACACATGCAACAAGAAAATCCTTCTTCAGGCCTTCTGAACCAACAGCAAGGTTCCAGGACCTCTACAACAGCAGCACTGTCCTTCACCAGCAGATGAATCTGGCAAAACAACATCAAAACAAACAGACAAAATACTGGTGTCACAGCCATGCCCTCTCAGTCCCCAGCAGCTTCATGTGGCAGCTCTCAAAAGTCCTAGGCAGCTCCAACTGGCTCTCAGCAGTCTCTTAGCAACTCTGGCCCCTGGCAATTCTCCTCTCTCTCTCTCTGCCTCCACAATAGTGCTCCCCAAACATCCTTCTGGTCTCCCTCTCTTTGGGTCTTTACTCAGCTTAGGCTTCTCTCTAAATTCACTGCATGAGCTCCTCCCAGTTCAGCCCTCTCTCTTCAGGTCAACAAATCCATCCCACGTGGATTCACAAGCTCTGGGTTTTAACATTCAACTTGAAAACCAAGCTAATACGGTGGTGGGGGGGGGTCTTTAAATTCCATTACCACTACAGGTGTCTACTCCAAGCATGCAAAGATTTCCTCTGGCAGAATGAGCAGATGAGAAGAAGCACTGTGGAGTGCTTAGAGCTCAGTCAGACATTGAAGATGGATAGATCACGTACAAGAAATAATCAAAACAAAGGACAAACAACAACATATCTTTACACTATTCTCTCCCTGCTTAGAAGCTCCCATGTTTGTGAAAATTTATGCTTGCCTAGGAGCATGATTTAAATATTGCCTCCATTTCTTGTGGGTCATCCAAATGGACATGTCTTCTCTTCCTTCAAATCTTAGCTACACTGAAGCAGGACTGTCTTCTGTGTCTTTAAAGAGATCCAAACCTCTCTCCCAATCTCTACTTATGCTAGTATTAATTTTACTACATGATGATTTAGTAGCCATTGGAATTTCGTATGCATAAAAGGGAATAAAATATAACAGTGAAAAGAGAGCACAAGAAGGAGGGTTTGCTGGATTCTCATAAAGAGGCAGAAGCAGCTTTTCTTTATTTTTACTTCCCCTTCAGAGAAACGGAAGAGAGACAAAACTCTAATGAAGTGGACCACTGTACCCAATAGGGAGCTTCTTCCTTACCTGGAAAGGAGGAAGGAGGATAAGGAGGTACCCCAGTGTGGTGCTTGCATTGTTTTTCCAACATTGTCTTTGGAATCTCACAGCTCCAATCAATCTGCCTACTAATGCAGCCATCAAGATTTCAGGAGGCAGTAGAAGGACAGGCCTCTGGAGATTGGACACATTGCTTGATCCTGGAGAATGAATTCTATTCTTTGAAGTTCTCTCTCTCATTATTCTCCAAAAAGAAGTCCAGGAAAAAAACATCACCACATTGGTGAACTCTAGGATAGAGTGTCTTGTCTCTTTAGCAGTACTAATTTGAGCTAGGAATCCAGGGTCACAAAAAGTTTTTAAAGACATACATTTCCACGTAAAGGTCTTTTTTTTTTGCACCAGTATTCTTCTGGTGCGGTAATAAATTACTAATCTCTGAAGAGTTAAAAATTAGTGTCACTCTGAGGTCATTGGAAAGGCATATAGTGGGTGTGAATAGGTTGCAACACATTACAAACAGAGAATTATGAATAAGTGGAGTAAAGAATGTCACCAAAGGCACAGCTCCAGTGCAAACTTCTATATGAGGATTTCCTGGTTCTTCCCTAGTAGTTGGAGCTGTCTTCTTGAAATTACTTGGCATTTGCTTATCTGTGCACATGTAGAATCTTCTCCCCACCCCAGAAGTGGAATGTAAGCTCTTTGAGGGTGGCGAATGTTTTTGGTTTTGTTTTGTTTTGTCTTTGCATCCTCGGAACCTAATATAGTTCTTTTTCCATAGAATGGGCATTTAATAAATGCTTGTTGAACTGAATTGAAACAAAGAAAGGAATAAGTGAAAAAAGGAGGTGGGCTGATCACATCTGGTGAGTAAGGGTTAATTAATATTGATGGTATTTTTATGTTTCCCTGACTGGGAATCGAACCTGGGCTGCAGTGGTGAGAGCACCAAATACCATAAAACTGATGTGGTTAGGGTTAATGGTGTGGTATCAAGATGCCAGGTCCTGCCAAATGAATTCTATTCAAGTCTTCTCTCAGCCAAAGAAAAGTAAAGTTTATTAAAAGTTTGCCATAATAGGTACACTCTTAAGGAGCCTAGTTATCTGTAAGGCTTGCATTGGGCAAGCAGGTCAGAATCATCTGACACAGTAAGTCTGTGCTAGGTCATTCTATGGTGCTCTCACCCCAGTAGAGGGAAGATAGACTCTCATGTACGGTAATGTTGTGGGAGGAATCTAGGGGTGGTCTAGAGGAGGAGTTTGGGGAGGGTCTTCAGGAGGAGCCAGATGAGGTCAGACTCCAATAATAAGTGTGGGGAGGGTCTTCAGGAGGAGTCAATGAGGTCAGACTCCAGTAATGAGTGATTAAAGGTAGGAAGTTGCAGGAGGCTACCTGCAGACTACAGACAATGGTGGACTAGGCCAGTTCAAGGGTGGAACAGGAGGAGCAAGGTGGGAAATTGAGGGACAAAGGAGGGCCAAAGACTTGGACAGAGCCACAACTTAAGGCCCATGGCCTCAGGCAAATGCCTTACCTGCGAAGATTCAAGGAGAGCTCAGGGGGCTCCCAGAGCCTGTACCTCAAAGATTCAAGGAGAGCTAAAAGGGGCTCCTGGAGCCTGTACCTCATCAAATATGGATAGTCCATGTGCTGATGTCAAGAGAAAACAAAAAGTGGAGGGCATGAACGACATTCTCACAGACTAGGAAAAAATACCAATATCAATAAAATCATAGATCCATCTGAATATTTGTGATTTCCAAGCTCTCAGATCCTTGGAGCTTTGTTAGAGATTCTGATTATTAAGTGAAAGCCCTGTGGTTTGGTTTCCCCAAATGGATTTTCCATGTCCATTTCAAGTGATTCATAGGCTAGATGTGGCCATAGGATTTAATAAGCAGAGCTAAAAAGCCATGAATTTAAAAGAATTTGGATTTTTTAAGTAACTGGTCTTCCTGCAACGTGGCATGGAACACCATTACTCATAATGAAGACAAGGAAGCTGACTGCAAGGACAAAACAGGTAGAACGTTTCTGCAATTCAGTTCATCCAACATTGATTCAAAAGAGGGCAGCAGGCGGTACCTCCAAAAAAGTGGCTAAATGCAAAACTTGTAGAAATAGGGAGATTGGGAAGTGTAGTTCTGTGTCAGCCAAAGTTACCAGCATGTCCCTTGACATCAAATAACCTTCACTGCCACCTGGCGGACGAGGGGAGGATGACTGAGCAGAAAGGTAGCTTATTCAGAAAATTTGGGAACTGATGGTAACAACAGGACGTTTTATCTGGGCTCCAGAAATGTAACTGAGTAAGGTAAAGGAATCTGGAGTGGAGCAACAATCACAAAAATAGTGTTGCGTAGTGGCTAGAATGTTAAACTTGGAGTCAGGAACACCTGGAATCAAATTTCACTTCTGACCCAGCGGTCTGAGAGTGGACAGGTAATTGTTCATCTGTAAAACTGAGTATTTTTATGAGATAGTATTTATCTCATAGGATTGTTGTGAGGCCCAAAAACATTCTTCACAAACTCTAAGTACAGGAATGCCAGTTATTAAATCGTTATTATGAAGAATGCCTTGCAAAGGAACAGGCAGGGAGAGAAGTAGAGTTTGAGTGTGTGTGTGTGTGTGTGTGTGTGTGTGTGTGTGTGTGTGTGTAGGACAGGAAATCTGGACACTGAGAAGATGGACAGATTCCAGAGGAAGACAACCAAGATGGCATACAACATTCTACCTGTCTTGTCCTTGCAGTCGGCTTCCTCGTCTTCATTATGAGTAATGGTGTTCCATGCCACTTTGCCTGAAGACCAGTTACTGAAAAAATCCAAATTCCTTTAAGTTCATGACTTTTTAGCTCTGCTTATTAAATCCTTTGCCTTGTTGTTGGTTAGTCATTTCAGTAATACCTGACTCTTCATGACCCTATTTTAGGGTTTTCTTGGCAGGTACTGGAGTGGTTTGCCATTTCCTCCTGCAGCTCATTTTGTAAATGTAGAACTGAGGCAGACGGGGTTAAGTGAGCTGCTCAGACTCACACAGCTAGTAAGTGTGTGAAGCCACATTCGAATTGGTCAAGATGAGTCTTCCTGATTGCAAATCCAGTGCTCTATCCCTTATACCACCTCACTGCCTAAGGCCTTGCTTCCATGCCATATGGAGATCAGCTGCAGGAATTGGAGGTGGGTAGCTTGGAGAAGACTCGGTGGAGGAGGTTGGAATGTGAAAGGTGTCTTCTCGTGTTTGAAGGGCCGTTGTGTTGCATTGTGTGGAAAAGGGATTGACATATTCTGTTTGGTCCCAGGGAGCAGACTAGGAATGATTCGTAGAAGATGCAGGGGAGCAAGGCTAGGCTTCAAGGCAAGAAACCTTCCCTAAGAGCGAGGAGCTGTCACAGGCAGTAGAGGGTTGCTTCTCCTTTGAGAACTTCAAGTCAAGGCTGAATGGCTTAGATGTGTTATAGCGTGAGCTCCTTTTCAGTCATGAATTGGTGTAGTTACTGAGGTCCCTAACGACTCTAAAACAAAATGATTCTGTGAGCGCACGGCCGTCTTGCTTTAAACAAGACTCAGGTCCATCTGCCCGTGCAGAAGATGTTTTTGGACTTACTTCCTTTCCAACCAATGCCCTTCCATGATGGCTGCCTGTGTGTAATCTTTTGTTTTGTATGGGGCTTTCCCAGATGTTATTATTATCATTAACTGAGAACAAGAGAATATAAATAACTACCGACCCATATGCCTACTTTCCCATCACTATAAATTTTTTATTAGAATAACCTACATATACATCAAGGGTATCCTGGATAAAGGTATGAAAAGGGAACAGTCAGGCTTTTGCTTAGATGGAAAGAAAGAAGGAAGAAAATAAGGAAATAAGGAAGGAAGAAAGGAAGGAAGTAAAAAGGGGAGGAAGGAAGGGAGGAGGAAAGAAGGAAAGAGGGAAGGAAAGAAGGAAGGGAAGGAAGGAAACAAACATTTATTAAGGACCTACCATTTGCCAAGCATCATGCCAAGTACTTTACAACTATCTTATTTGATCCTCATAACAACCCTGGGAGGTGGAAGCTGAGGCAGGCTAAGTTAAGTGACTTGCCCAGGGTCGTACAGCTAGTGCGTGTCTCAGATAGGATTTAACTCAGGTGTTCCTGACTCTCTGCCCAGTGCTCTAACAATTGTGAAGCCTATCTTTCTCTAGTAACATTCTACAAGACACCACACATTTATAGTCACAATAGGTTGATTGCTGCAAGGAGCCCAATATTTCTTTGTACTTACTGTTTATTTGCAAGAAGAAAGTACTTGATTAGATAAAGCAAAAGATCTTGTTACAAACTCTCCTCTACCAAGTTGCCTCAAACATCCTTACAAAATGGAACCATAAAGATAACTTTTTTCAATACCCTCTGAATAGTAATATCAAGGAAAATCGAAATAAGGGACATATGGAGGATTGTTGGCTCAGAATTCTAATTGAAAAGGAGATTCCCACAGATAGTAAGGCTCTCTACATGCTCCCATTTGTAGTTATTACATCAGCACATTATTCTGCACTAATTTCATCAAGCCCTGGAACATTGCAGAGCCTCCTAATTAAGATCCATAATATCTCAAAAGAGTTCAGCCTAACTATTCACCTAGGAAAAGCCAAGTGGATGATGAACAGCCATTATCAAAGAAGTAGCAGTTGTGTAGACAACCATTGTCTTGGATAGTACTGTGGGTGGGGCTCTAAAGCCAGCATCCTGTTCAGGTTCAGTTCAAGTTTGATGTTATGACAAAATGTCGCACTCATGAGTCATTAAACCAAGGAGATTTACCTGGTTCGAACATAGATAGCAAGGCTATATAGAAAGGATATGGTGGCATTTAGCTCCTCCAGATATGGCTCCCTTTATGGACACAGGCTGTCAATACATCATCAAGGTGTGGCAAATCAGGTAGTGTCAGACACCCACCAAGTCTGAGAGGCACTTACTATACAGGGCTTGACTCTTCTATGCTCCCAGACTTGGAAGTTGTATTGGGGAAGCTGGAGCCAATCAGGTTGCATGGAAGGAAGAAGTCAGAGAAGCTGTGTCAGAAAAAAACATCAGTCGTATCACAGATACGCACTGAAAACGATCAGTGAATTGAGTCCAAAATTGAATAGGAGGAGAGTGGGCTGGATTTCTTTTGGAGGAACAAAAGCCCATTCTTTTTAACACTAATATTCTATTGGTGATGTTATATGGTTGAGTCATAGAATACCATAGTCTCTGAAGAACTGAGGCTGAGAATCACCCTCAGTGAGGACAATGGAGAGGTGCATGGTGGGTGTGAGCAGGATGTAACAGATTGCAAATGAAGAATTATGCAGAAAGAGTGATCGTCAGAGATGTCGTGTGGTGAGAGTGACAGATGGACAGTTGGCAGATTCCATTGATATCCACACAATGTCAAGAGAAGAAGAAAAGGGACCCAGAACATTGGGTGGGACTATTGTGGCAGATTCCCCAGAAGAAATGAACAAAAGGAATGCATTAGGGGCAGACCCATTGGAGCGCTGCTGTAATTAATAACTATTATTTCATTTGATTTTAAGTGCAGCCCTATGAGGTAAGCAGGTCAGGTACCATAAATCTCCTTTTATAGAAGGAAAATAGATATAGAGGAGTTGAAATAAATTGTTGAAGGTCACATATTATTAACAGTTAGTTTTATTTATGTGGTACTTTAAGGTATACAAAATGTTCTTCCACATGTTATCTCTTTTGATCCTGACAAGAGGCCTAGAAGATAGGTGCTATTATTATCCCCATTGTAGAGTCAAGGAAACTGAGGTGGGGAAAGAGTAAGCAACTTGCCCCCACACAGGTCTTCCTGACTTCAAGTCTAGTACTCTACCCATTAGACACATAGCTAACTAATCTGTGGCAGCCATAGCTCTCTCATTTCTTGTCCAGGGCTAGTCAACAATACTATTATATGTCTTTTGTGTCTGAGATTGTTCTTAATTCAAATCACACACACATACACACACACACACACACACCTTCATATTCCTTCCATACATACATAAATACTCAGTATGTGCTTCAAAGTTTGGGTTCTCTCTTAGGGACTATTTCTTCCCTCTCTCTAAAGAAATGTCCCATCTCCAATAAGCAAATTTATGAAAGGGAACTGTTTCCTTACAGTTTTCTCTCCTCTCTCCATCCACAGAGAATTATTTTTATTACAAAATATTTTAAAACCAAATATATTTCTCAAAATAAGCTCAAGGGATGGGGTAAATTTATTTTCAATTCATTTTGTCACACTGGACCTCAGAGAACCTAGGAAACAGCTAATACACCTGGAGGATAAGACCCAGGAAAGAATCGTGGAAACATTCTCCTGGACAGGGGTGGCAGGCAGGCTTGACCTGGTAACAAATGGGTCTTAGAACCAGCATGTCCACAGGAGATCCTCTCCTGCTGAGACAGTCCATAGCCCTACATAAAAGCAGCCCCTGAGATGATTTCTCCCTCACACAGAGTCCCAAGAGGCAGATATATCCAAACATGGTGGTATAACTGAAGCCTGGGAAAGACATAATCTCCATGAGGTTTTCTCAACCTAAAGCTTTGTAGTTCCACTGGGAAACCCTGGCTCCTTTCTCTCTGTACCTCTACACTCAACACCACTGGGGAAACCTGATCAGGTTTCTGGGAAAGGGAGAAACATAGGGCCCCAAATTTTTTTTAGCTGTAAGGGAGCCTTTGAATAATCCTATTATATTCCCCTCCTCTGCAGATTTATTGCAAAACTACTTATGAGCTGGCAATTGACAAAAAGAAAACAGAGCTAAACATAGCATTATAAAAATTTACCCTAAACTGAGTACCAAGAACAAGCTCCTGAATAGCAAGCATCAGTTTTCCCCCTCAAGGTGTGGAGGTAAGAGGGACAGGAGGAGTGTGTAATACCTAGGTACAGTCCTTACTGATGTCCCCCCAACTTTGAATATTTTTTATACTTTTGTTTTTATATAGCACTCCTTTTTCCTTTTAAACATTCTCCTCTATCCTTCCATCCTACTTCTCTATACATTGAACTCTTCTGATAACATATAAAAACAATTAAACGTAATCAACAGACTCTTTAGTGCCCCATCTTTGTACTGAGGTGACAGAGGTGTGTTCCTTCATTAGTCTTCAAGGATGGAGATTGATCATTATATTTAATTAGAGTATGACCATCTTTTAACATCATTGTTGACATTGTTCTAGTGAGCTTAGATTGTTTTCCTGGTTCTGCTTAATTCACTCCAAATCAGTTCACACAAGTCTTTCTAAGTTTCTCTGAATTCTTCATATTCACTTTTTCTTAAGACACGATAATATTCCACCACATACACTCACCCCAGTTTGCTTGGCCATTGATAGGCACCCATTTTCCTTTCAGTTTTCTGTTGCCACAAGAAGTGCTACTACAAAGATCTTGGTATATACAAAAGAATCTGTGAGCCCATTGGTTTAGAAATTCCCTCCAAAGATGCAAGGCTTAATCCATCAGTGCCAGTCCCATCCTGCTGTAAAGCCAAACAAGAGCAGCTTTCCAGAGGATGGCTGCTGTGAAAAGAATTTTCAAGGTTCTGATTACATAGTACAGGAAACTCTCTATTCAATAGCAAATCAGAGCAAAACATTCACAGAAAATCGATCTACAGCATTCACAATGTTATAACTTATCACAGAAAATCAAAATACAGCATTCACCATGTCACACAACTCAACAACTTATCACTAAAATGGCCACATAGTTTTCACCAAAGTGGTCACATAGTTTTAAATGAAGTACATTCGTTTAGTCAATGACAAAATCTTTACTTCAGTCACAAAGTACAAAAGTCAAAGTTTTCCACCCCAGATCACAGTAAATCATAACCTTCTCAGTAAGTACACAGTATCCAAGTAAAGTCTTCTTTTAGCTTGACTCGAGGCTTCAGTGGTTTCTCTTCTGTGGTCCCAGTTCCAACTGTCACCTGAGTTCAAAGGCAGGCAGCTCCCAGTTCCTTGTCCAGCTCCTTGTCCAGTTCTTTGTCCAGTGTCTGTTCCATATTGAAGTTCACAGTGTTCAGTCCTCCTCAAGTTCTTCACAGTTCCTGTTTCTGGGAAGACAAAGCTTGACAGAGCCACAATAATATTCATACACATTGCTGGTACCATCACCAACTCACTATCTGCCTGTGACATCAACTCAGACCCACCAACAAGGTCTGAGAACTCAACACAAATCATCAACGAAGAAATCAACACAGAATCTCAAACAAGGTCCAAGAGGTCAGCACAAATCATCAGTAAAGTCCCAGACCTCCAAAACCCTCCTCCAGGACTTCTGTAAACATGCAACCAGAAAATCCTCTTTCAGGGATTCCAGGAAGATCCCAGGGCTTCTGTACAAAGTATCATCAACACAGACAGAGCAGACAGAGTGCCAGGATACCACAAGTTTTCACCTTCTTTACTCTGCCACCACAAGAGTCCTCTTTTCAGTTCTTCTCAATTCTCAGTACAGTCTTCAGTCCAACAGCAGCTCCCCGGCCTCCACGATGCTTATTCCAAGGAGTTCTGACTCTCCAGTTTGTGTTCTTCCTAATGTATGATGTGGCTTCTCCCCTTCCTGGTGCAAGAGTTCATGAGTTCATAAGTTGTGGGGTTCACATGTTCTTTTTCTTTTTAAATTTTTATTGGTTTTTTTTGGAGGGGGGAAGGCAGGGCAATTGGGGTTAAGTGACTTTCCCAACGTCACACAGCTAGTAAATGTTAAGTATCTGAGGCTGGATTTGAACTCAGGTCCTCCTGACTCCAGGGCTGGAGCTCTATTCATTGCACCACCTAGCCACCCCTTCATGTTCTGTTTCTTAACAGATTTGATACAAGACTCAAAAGAAACTTGAACTGAAATAAAGTATTAATTCAACAGCTGAAAAAAAAAAGCGTGAACCTCTTTTGTGCTTGCTGTGAAACCTGTGACTCCTATCCATGTCTTCCATTAAGTTGACCACAGAATGTCCTCTCAACGTTTAAGATGTCTTCTTGGTATTTTGCTGACATAACAAACATACCAGGAGAACACGCTGAAAACATGGCATTCCTTATCTTGCCCATATGACCAGTCTCTCTATTCTTCCTAGCATACATTTCTTAGCAACAGCTTTTCTTCCTATTGTTCTAAGTCCCTCATTATTTATACATTCTAGCCTGCTCACCTTCCCCAATTCATCTCTCTATATTCTTCCAGAAATTTCTTCTCTATTTTCATCTTTAATTTTTCAGAAACTATTATGTTCCATTTCTCACATTTATACAGCAATATCATTAAAATGGTGGCATTAATATGATGAACCTTTATTTTTGAGGAAAATTCATAGTTATTAAAAGAGACTTACCATTCCTCAAAGGCAATTGAGTCCTCTCTCCTCATTCCCTTTAGCTTTGGACCTAACTCATCACTGCCCTGTATTGTTTGTCTCAGTTCTGCACAGAAATAGACATGTTCTCTACTTGAAGCCTCACACCTTTAAATCATGAATACTTTCTCTGAGAAAAGAATTGGTAGACACTAGAAGGGATGAGTGCCAAGTAGTGGCAGACACTCCAAAAGAAATAGATTACATTTTAAAAGATAGGCAAAGGCTTCATGTGAGAGTTATACTTGAATCTGTTATCAGACACAGGCAAAGGCTTGATGTGAGAGTTATACCTGAATCTGTTATCAGACCACTGACTTCTCAGGGTAAAATCAAAATGAGCAAAAAAAAAGGAAGAATAAAAAATAATTTGAGAAAAAGATATGATATGTAATTGAAATAACTGAATCAAGAACTATTTAACTAAGTAATTTATCATTTAAAATGGGAAATGAATAGCAGATATGACACTGACACCAACTGTTTTGTAGAAAACTCCCCTATGAAATTAAGCTTTTGTATAATTTTATATAGAAATTTAACTGGGGTAAATCTATTGCCACAACAAGAAAAATCAAAAGAGCACAGAAAGCACCTGAGTTAGCAAATTTGCCAAATAGAAAGAGATGAGGGCCAAACTCAAGGCCAGCTGAAAATATTAACTCATTTGTAATGTTTTATGAGGATGGACAATTATGGGCATTTTCATCTCTTAGAGCAAAGAAAGCCTGGCAAGAGATCCAACTAAGCAAAGTACTTTCAAGGGCATGTAAGGGTGAAAATTTAAGGAGGTCAACAAATAGAATAAAAATGAAAAAGATCTGTAAAGATTATTATAACAGACTCTTTTTACTTACTAGGGTCAGTAGAAACACTATACTTGGACCCTAGTTTCACAGGAAGGTCTTCAAGGAGAGATAGAAATGTCTATCAACAGAACATACAGGAGAAGCAGCTGAATTGGACCAAGTGACTAATGTAGGACGTCCATGCTAGAGGCAACATAAACGTGAGGAGGGTGAAGAATGGATATGCAAAACGTCTGAAGGGGTGAAGAAACCAAAGGCATGTAAAAATATCTCAGCCTTTATTATTACAAAAAAAAGATGATTGATACTAATAATTGTGAAATTCTGTTTGCCCTCCCATAACTACAAAATCTTTATGGGAATTATCTGTTAATGAATTGAAGGCATCTTTGATCAAGGCATTAACAGGGAACAAATGGGCTTTCACAAGCAATATTAAAAAATGGATCTTATCTCAATATTTTCTGAAGTGGCTAAAAAAAGTCAAGAATATAAAATCCCATCATTTTTGTTGATTATGAAGCACTTTATTTGGTAGAGCATTATGTCACCTTAAAAGTTATTTTTTTACAAGGTATATCTCAACCATACAGCAAAATCATTTATTATTTTTTGAAAGACATAACAATATAAAAAGCCTTGTTTAGCAACTTTATGGTCATAAACATCAGACAAGTCATGCAGCAAATAGATCAAAGGTGTTGACTTTTGTGGTGGAAGAGATTAATAAGAGTCCAAGTTGAAGTGGATGTTTAAGTTTTCCAGATAGATGCTCCTGTTTGTATATGACATTGTGCTGGTGCATCAAGCTTCAAGCCACTGAAGAGCCTCATGGAAGAGATCTCTAATGACTTAAAAAAAAGCAAAAAATATTTCCATTTTCACAGGAAAGACCAAATGGTTTTGGATTATGGTGGATGCAAATGGGCATTGCTGTGGGTATGGCATGTAGGTCTTGGTATTCAGCCTCCTTTTCTCTCTGTGATTTGACTTGCCCCCCAAATTTGCTCATGCTGAAATTTTGGGTGTTTTCAGAAGAGGGTGACCATTCTCCTACAACTCACTCTCAGAGTCCTAGAGGTAACCCTATTATGGTTATTTCAGAACTTTAGTTCCTGAGCCCTTACCAGTATGCTTCCATTTAAATAAATCAGTCAAAAGGATACCATTTACTCTTTTTTTATGGAATAAATTTTATTTGTTTTCTTATTTACATCATTCATTTTCATGAGATTTTTGAGTTACAAATTTTCTCCCCGTCTTTCCCCTACCCCAATCCCAAAACAGCAATCCCACTGTAAAGCCCCTCCCTTGCTCTGCTCTCTTATTTTGTGGTAGGGCAGGGAGGGTCTCCCTATCCCAGCCCCTGTATA
>CM053593.1:181768903-181798363 GCA_028646575.1 Pseudocheirus occidentalis
ATCTACCCCCTCCAATCTCTGGCTCTGCTGGTTGTTACTGTACTCTTTCTGTGCTGCCATGTTTCATTTTGCTTTTATCAGGGTTCTATCATACTCCTTCAGAAAAGGTAAAAACCTGTAGCCTAGAACTGTCGTAAGACTCTCCTCTGAGATCTCAGTATCCAGGCTCAAGGCTTTGTTTCCTCCCAGGCAGATAGGGGTGGAACAGATATGCCCTCTCCTCTCCTTTTCAAGAATTCTTTCTGGGAGCTTCTCTCACTGAGGGACCCCATACTTGCTTATGGTGACCATAGTTATACCACACATATTTCTTTTGGGATCTTATGCAAATTGGTGGCTGGGGACAAAGATATTAAGGCACTCTGGGGCTCTGGCGCACTTCATTTTCCTTTCTGACCTCTCCATATGCATCGAGATATCCAAAACCTCATACCTGTTTCAAGATGTGGAATACTTAGTTTAGACGGGAAAGGGCCTCATCTTTATGCATTGTTGTCTCTGTCTTTGACCCCCAAGAACTCTAACTTTGCTGAAGTATTTTTTAGGGCACAACTTTTCAAAGCCATCCAGTCAAACAGCCCCGTCTCATGTAGAAGGAACTGAGGCCCTGATAGCTGAAGTGTTTTGCTCAAGGTCACACAGAGAGTAAGAAGCAGAGCCAAGATTTTGAGCTGGGTCCTCTTTCTCCCAAGCCAGCCTGCGTCTCCCCCTGTGCTGTATTCAGCTTCCTCATCTACAAAACAGGGACAGTAAATAGTTGCTCAAAGGACTGTTCAAATCAAATCAGTTAATGTGTAACACACTTTATAAACCTTAACCTCTCTATATGAATATGACCCATCTTTATTATCTTTCCTGGAGTTAAAATAAGACCTTATTCTAAGGTATGATGACTTTTTTTTTCTTTTAACAGTACCACTCTTTCTCTCCTGCCCATCCCCCAGTAAACTTCTCTTGTCTTCTTCCTCTTGCATTTTTCCTCCTCCTCTCAGCCTGTTTTGGGTACATTTCACTGAATGAACATAGCCTGTGATGACAGCTCTCTGTGTGTGTGCAAGTGAGGGGCGTCTTCTGGTCCTACTCCTCCTTCACTATCCCACATGCTACCTCCCTGACTCACAGTTCTAAAGCCAAGTGCCTGGCTTAGCTATGGGATGTGTGTGTGTGTGTGTGTGTGTGTGTGTGTGTGTGTGTGAGAGAGAGAGAGAGAGAGAAAATAAAAGACACTTAAGTTAAAAAAAAGATGCTTAAAAGTTGCTCTATTACAGATGCTTCAAAGTATATTAGCACTGTGACTATTTTAAAATCCCTGACTCCCCCTTGTATCTCAGATCTCTCTTTATTTGGCTGTCCTCTCTCCCCACCCCCAACTCCAGCTACTGAAAAAAAAAAGAGCAGGTCAGTTGATGATGTATTGAAGTTGACCATGACTTCCTTTCCTCTACTCCATGGAAACCCATTTGAAAACATTTGTTTCTCTTTAGCTTTTGGTCCACCCTCCCCAGATCTCCACATATCCTAAATTGATTTTTTGCCAGGGGATGTGCCAGCAGAAGCTGAGGCTCATTGTTTCTCTGGAGTTGCCCAGCTCCCTCTGCTCATTCTCCATATGCCATAAAACATTCTGTGTATTATGTGATAGCCTTGGCGTCCCCATGGCAACCAGCTCAGTTGTCTCCTTTCTGCACAAGATTAAGACTTCAGGTAGGAATCAGCAGTGGGAGTGGAATAGTGGAGGAGTGGTGGGGGTGGAGGCGGGGGAGGACATAGAGGAAGGGAAGCAATCTAGGCCTTCTAGAAGGTGACTAAGACAGAGGGTGAGGAGAATCAGTAATGAAACAGAGCGAGTCAGGCCATTGTTTTCCAAATACGAGGTTATCCATGATATAACACAATTCTCTGATGTTTTGTGCAGCACAGTTTTCTGGACAACTTGGACCATGTTTGGTGTCGGTCTGCGGATTTTTGTTGGGCTTAGGTTGTGATGGAGCACTGACTTTTCCCCTTCCTAGTCTGGGTTCCATATTACTGGGTTCAGCCCCTTTCTGTCTGTATTAATTGTGGTGCTATGAAGTCAGCTTGAGCCTGTTGGGAGTTGTCATGACAACACAGCTGGATTTCTGGACAGGTTAGTAAGGGAGATGAGATTAGTTTTCTCCCCCTCCTTTCCAATAAAGGCTTAATAAACTCTGTCATGCCAATTATTGTGTTCTTTCCCTAATAATAACAACAAAGATAATGGCAATAGACATTTATACAGGCTTTAAGATTTATAAAACATTTGACACAGACTGTCTCATTTGAATCTCACACTGACCCGTTCATGGTAGGTGCTATAGATATTCTTCCCATTTTATAGATGAGAAAACTGATGCTCACATAGGCTAGATGACTTGCCTATGACCACTTAGATAAGTAAGTACTGGAGATGAGATCTGAACCCAGATTTTCCTGATTCCAAGTTGAGTGCTATGTCCATTCCACAGTGCTGCCCAACTTGTGGCCATTAATGGACTTGGGCAGCTAGGTCCTGGAGGGAGGAAGACTTTTGTTCAAATATGGCTTCAGACACTTCCTAACTGTGTGACCCTGGGCAAGTCTCTGTCCGCCTCAGTTTCTTCCACTGTAAAATGGGAATAATAACAGCACCTACCTCACAGGATTAAGTGAGATATTTGTAAAGCACTTAGCAGTGCTCAGTACAGAGCAGGCACTTAACAAATACTTATTGCCTTCCCCCTTCACTAAATGGTCAAGGTTTCCCTCTAGATGTTTCTCTTTGGAATAGATATATGAGTATATAGACTATATAAGCCCTCTGAGGGCACGGATCTGCCAACCTAATCATCTTCATAGCAACAGAGTAGTTACCCAAATGTTTGCTGAGTGAATGAAAGAATGTATGACTACCCCTTACTCCTTCATCACAGGAACATGACTAGCTCCTTGTTTCTCAAATCTACCTGTAGTGGATTTCTGTCATTTCTAGAGGTCATACTTTAGTCCAGCTGGAAGCATAATTAATAGCTCTGATTTGGCACTGGAGATTAGTACATTCTCAACCTCATGGTGAACAGTTGAAACCGTGCTTTTTTCAGCTGTCAAGTGGAGACAAAAAGCTCTGGGCCAGGGAGTCTCTACCACAAACTAACTCTATTATTTTGAGGAAGTTATTTTGTCTCTCTGGGCTTTGGCTTACTTATTCAAATGAGAATCATAAAAGGTGCTTGCCATTTCTAAAAAACAGATACTTTTATATATAAGTAGGAAAGTATAATGGGAATCCTGCCCTTTATAACCTGGCCCCTTTCTACCTCTCTAATCTTATGCCTTGCTCTCTTCCAAGCTCTTATTCTTCCATTCTTTTTTTAATAGTTCAGAGATTTTATTCTAATAGTTTTAATTACAGAGTTTGTCGAGATGAAAACTGAAAACAAGTATACAAATCAATTGATTATTAACCATGTATTGAAAGCAGTTAGTTTCCATGAGACCAAACAAACCAGTTCTGAGTTTTTCTTGAGATAGTTTAACAGCTCCAGCTTCTTAGCGTTTATGAGAATACAAAAGGGGAAAAAAAGTAGAGACTTTTTTTTCAGATGGTAAATCTGACCCTTGTAGTAATGAGGGGTAGTAAAGGACGCTTTACACATATACAGATAGGGGGATTGGTCCAAAACAGGACTGAATACTTCTAGAATGGAATGACTCCCCGAGCTCTCATGCTCAATTTATTTTCTTTCAAAGCCTAGACACCATAGAGAAATGCCTAGTGTTCTTGACTGTGATTTTGAAATATCTCCAGCCAGGCTTTGAGGCTAATGTAGGCTGTTCTTACTGTGGAGAGGTTTCAAACAGAAGCACCACACACTTCACCAAAATTTAAAAGCAGTTTTTTTGTTGTCCAAATATGTCAGAAAGTTCTTCTCAATGTTTATAACCAGCCATCATTGTGTCCTTCCTAAGAGTTATTCAAGTGTGATGGAGAACCAATCACAGTCTGACTTGAACTACCGGTGAGGGGGGATAAAGGGGGTGAAGTCTAGTTCTAAATGTTTTATTATTGAAGATCTAATGCTCTCGATGAGCAGCCTGCTCTGAACCACAACCTCAAAGCTTTTTTTCCTAGTAAGTATCCACGTGAGCACAAATACAAGCATAAATTCTATGAAATGCATAATGATCCAAAGACATAGCATTGCATGGATTTCTATTTTAACTGCAAAATCCATTACTTGTTTGATTTTTTACTATCATTTCTCAAGTTTCAAAAGAGAAACTGCAGACAATTACAATGGTCTGGTGTTCAAGTTGTTACTGCAAAACCTATTCTGTTCTGTGTGTTTAGGTGTTTTACTTGTCTTTTGAAATTTTTTTACTATTTTAGAAAAATATACAATTCAGGTTAAAAATCAATCACCAAAATGGATTTCAGTACACATCTCACAAGCCAGTAGGAGTAGCATTCCATTGTGTGGCTGCACATTAACCCCCAGTAACCCAAATGTCAATATGCTTAAAATCCGTTCCCAGTGCTAAATGGCGAGTTGATTTTTTTTTATAATAGAAAAAGCTGAGTAATAATGCATAGGAGTGTGAGAAACTGCCCCCATTGGAAACAAAAACTATTTACATTAAATAGGAAACCTATTTTCAAGCCTGTATTTGCCACATTTACAGCATGGTATAATACATGCTGTGACAAGGGATAGGAAAAAATAATAAAACAGCTTCTGGCCTTCAATACCACAAAGCACAGTTTGCCCCATGAGAGTAAAGCAAAGGACAAATGGGAGGAAATAAGAGGGAGAGATGGGAAGAGGGAGGAAGGACTTTTGTTGTTTCATTTTTGGTTTTGGACCTGATTGGACAACCGGTCCAGTCCTTCATAGAGCCCATCTCCACTAGTGACACAGGTTGTTTGGATGCACCAGTTTCTGTGAGGAAGAGAATGAAGTCCAAGTTTATCTATGATTTCGGTTCCATTCATGACATTGACAAGATCTTGTTAGTAAACACTAATAAGATGGCCTCTCTAAGCTCATTCTCTGTCAACATTCTCATCAGTTCTTCTGGGACCCCATTCACTTGTTCTCTCATTACTGTCAGCCACAAAAATCAGTCCTTCTTTTCTAGAAGTAATGACACCATAGGGGTGGAATCTTGCCCTGGCCACTTACATCCCATATCCTGAAGTTAATGTTTTGTGTTCTACAGTTTCTACTTTGAAACCTACAGTGGGAATAGTAGTTACTATCTTACCCAGCTTCAGTTTGTACAAAATAGTTGTCTGGAATGAAGCATCCAGACCAACAGTTAGAATCTGCATTTTTTTTTTTTACCAAAGAGAGCCCCTTGAAGAGGTTAGCAAATATATTCCCCATGTTCCAAGTGTGAAGTGTTGAACACTGGGAAAGGAAACTCCTGGATCCTGAGACTTGGGCTTCCAGCCTTCTTACCCAAGAGTGAAGTTCCTAATATATATGATCTCATTTCCAAGTACCAACAACCCTGGGAAGTCGGTTCCAAAGGTATTGTTACCCCTATTTTACAGATGAGTACACTGATGCTTATGTTCCATTCCCACAAAATAGTGGCTCCCAATGGCAGCCATGTCAGTACCCTTATTTTTCCATTCTTAACATACTCTGTGACCTACTAACACTGCCTCGCTGTTCTTTTAACACAACATTTTTACCAACTGTCTCCCATGACTAAAATGTTCCTTCTCTTCATCTCTACCTCCATACTTCTTGGACATGCTTTAAGTCGCAGCTAAAATCCCTCCTTCTACAAGGAGCTTTCCCAAACCCTCTAATTCTCCTATCTTCCCTCTGTTGATTATTTCCAATTTATCCTGTATATAGCATTTTTGTACATACTTGTTTCTACAGTGTCTCTCCCATTAGACACTGAGGGCAGGGACTATTTTCCCGCTTCTTTCCTGGCACAGAGTGGTTACTTCATAAATGCTAATTGACTGACTGACTAAAAGTTTCTATCATTGCGATCATGGGCAAGTCATTTAAGCATACTAAAGGTGTGGCCTTTTAACTGAACCCAAGTTTTACAGAAAAAAATCTTTTTATTAAGGGGATTTGTTCTACAAAGTTCGGATTCAATCGAAAGGCTGCACTTGAGGACCTAGAGGGCCACATGTAGCCTTGATACCACAGGTTCCCCACCCCTTTAGGGCATTATAGTTCCAGTCACTTAGGCTCACAACCTTCACATCATCCTAAACCCTCTCTCGCCCCACATATCCAATCTGTGGTCAAATCTTGTCATTTTTGTTTTTATAACATTTTTCCTATATGTTCCCTTCTCTCCCCTGCCTTGGTGCAAAGACCTCATTGTCTCATGCCTGGACTGTTGAACTGGTTGGTCTTCCTACCTCAGGTAGAGTTCTTTCCACTCTAAGACATCTTCCACTCAGTTGCCAAAGTAATTTCTTTAAAGCACAAGTCTGACCCATATTACCATTACCCCTACTGAAAGACCTTAGCTTGAAAGGTCAAGGTCCCCCACTGTATTCTGGGCCCTCGCTGGTCATCATGAGTTTTGTCTTGCCTGGACTCCAGTGGCTCCAGAGGAGAGAGTGAGGTTGATGACTTTGCACAGCTCTGCCTCACTGAAATCCAATTCACTGGCAAGTCAAGACATCTCCCTCCTGATGACATTGGTCCTCTTCAAGAACAAAAGGTGAACAGTGACTATAACAACCACCCCTACTCCAGGGGTTTCCTATTCTAGGATCAAATATAAAGTTGTCTGACTTAAAGACCTTTCCAACCAGTTTTCTACCTTTCCAGTTTTCTCCTTTACTCCCTTCTATAGAGCCCACAAGACAGCTATGCTCTCCATTTCCCAACCCTGTACCTTTGCAAAAGTCATTCCCCATACTTGGGATGCTTTCCTTTCCTACCTCATCACCTCCTCTCCTGACTTTCCTAGCTTCCTCTAAGACTCGGGTCAAATCCTACCTTTAGCTTTTTTCAGTCTCCCTTACTGCTCTTCTCCCTTAGAGATTGTCCTCTACCTGTAAGGAGTCATCTCCAGTCGTCCTAATTTATATCTTACCACTGGACCCAGATGGCTCAGCAGGAGAAAGTGAGGCTGGTGACTTTGCACAGACCTGCCTCACTTAAATCCAATTCACTTGCAAGTCATGTCATCACCTCCATGATGTCTTGGCCCTCTTCAAAAACTAAGGACAGACAACAACGATCCTCCATCTACACTAGATAGATGAATAGATAGATAGATAGATAGACCGACAGATAGACAGATAGATACATAGATAGATAGATGATTGATAGATAGATGGACAGATAGACAGATAGATGATAGATTGATAGATAGACAGATGATAGATAGATGATAGATAGATACAGATATAGATATCCTATATCCACATCCACATCCACATCTATGTACACACATACACACAAATGAAACTTATATGTTTTTTCCTTTTTTAGAATATGAGTTCCTTAAGAGCCTTTCTTTGTATCTCCAGTGCTTAGCATAGAGCTGGCACACAGTAAATGCTTAATAAAGACTATCCTATTCTTCTCATTGACATTCAAATAGAGATTGTTCAGCAACAAGTTATTACCTTACTATTATTCCTTTATATTTAATGTTTTATGGATGACTGTCCAGGTAGATGAAATAACTGCATTTTTGTAGCAGAATAAAAGTATTGGACTATAATTTCATATTCTAAAGGATCACTGAAAGAAGTATCTTCAGGACAATTCCAAGATCAGAAAGGATGATGGGATATATTTCTTATAGTGTTCACACAGTTATAATTTCTATCACTAGGCCTCTATATTTTGAATACTTTTCACTTTATGTTGTTTAGAGATTATGATATTCAGTGGATCAGTATCTATTAAAATATTGTTTTAACGTTTTATGGTTTCTACTGTGTGGATACATATAAACAATAGTTTCATCTGTAACAATGCTGAAGCTTCATTATATAGTATTTGTAATGTATTTGTTGATTCCCCAAGTATATTTTGAGGTCCTCATTGTAACAAGGGGATTTGCTGTCTGTTAGTTTATTAAAGAGACAACTTCTGATGCATAATTTTGGCCACAAGACCAAGTCTTTCTATGGATTTTGCAGTTGTTTAATTTTATCCCTGTTTCTATTGTTTCATTGTACAATCTGCACAGATTAATATATCTAGACTCATTAAGAATAACTTTGTCCATAATTTCTTGTGACAATGGTCTGAGCCTGAATTGCTATTTTATAAACCAGTCTAATGACCCAGTCATGGGGTTTTAGTCATGGAGGATCTTTTGAATCTGCTCTTAGATTTTTTTTTGTTGTTCAGTCATGTCCAACTCTTTGTGACCCCATTTAGGGTTTTCTTGGCAAAGATATTGGAGTAGTTTGCCATTTCCTTCTCAGATGAGAAAACTGAGGCAAATAGGGTTAAATGACTTGCCCAGGGTCACACAACTAGTAAGTGTCTGAGGCTGGAATTGAATTCATGAAGATGAGTCTTCCTGACTCCAGGTCCATTGTGCCACTCTAACCATTGTGCCACCTAGTCGCCTCTTCGATCTTAGATGTATAAAATTGGCTCCACCTATGAAAGTGTCTCCCCCTTTTACCTGAAGGAAAGCCACTTTAAATTATATTAAACAAATCTAGGACTGTATAATTAATTACCTACCTTTTCTGTTGCTTTGTGAAGTTATGTCTACTTATCTCAAACAATTCTAATTTTAACCTTTTTATCATAAATTGTAATAAAATTATGATGACATTTTATTGTTACCTCATTCTCATCTTTCTCTGGAGTTGAAATAGAAACGATCCTAGAACAAGTCATTATCCTTCTAATTTTTCTTATATTTAATATTCTGTGGACTATTATACAAGTTGATGAAATAAATGCTTTTTGGCAACTGAATAAAAGTTATTTATATGTAAACTCATTCTGTACTGGGTTCACTGAAAGCAACTTTGAGATAACTCCAATAGGATGATAAAATAAGCTAACATGCCAGCAATATGACAGGGTTGTATCCAGCTCATTCTGTTCCCACAAGATTTTTATTTCTTCTATTAGATGTCTATATTTAAATTTTTAAAATATTTTTTATTGTGAACTTGGAAAATATCAATATGAACATTTTCAAGTCAAACAAAGTGGGGTTTGAACTGGCCGGTAGGGGTAATCCCAGGAAATGTGTGCTAGATTCTCCATTGGAATCTTCTGGGAACTGCAGGGAGAAATGGAACTCAGCACTGAAAGGTTTGTAATTTGAGATTATAAAGCATGGGGCCGCTAGGTGGCGCAGTGAATAGAGCACGGGTCCTGGAGTCAGGAGGATTTGAGTTCAGGTTTGATCTCAGACACTTGACCCGTATTAGCTATGTTACTTAACCCCAATTGCCTTGCCTTCCCCTCCCCCCCTTCAAAAAAAAAAGATGATAAAGCAGTCCCCTCACTGACCAGGCAGCAAAAAAGAACCACTAATACAACGGATTTTTAAAAGGAAGCGATCCGTGCTCCCCACCCCCTTCCCAGTCTCTCTCTAGTTTCTGGCTACATGTTATGTGTGAATCTGTCCTTAGAAGGGTAAGGAATGCTATATACATCTTCCTTCACCTTGGCAGCATAGAGACCACTCCCAGGATACAGCTAGAGCAGGGGTACTCAACCAGGCAAACTCGAGGCTAGGCCTTTAGCTGCCTCTTGGTGCATGTGGCAGATCATAGGTGACAATATGGCAGTCCTGAGAGATCTGTCCAGTCTTGAGGCATCATTATAAGATCAAGAGTTTGGAAATCCTGAGTCCATCAGTCAGGGCTGATTGGCAGCAAAGGTAATTTCTGCACCAGAGAAGACAGACACCAACAAGAGTTGGAGTCCAAGTCCTGGCCTGGTTTGCCAGAATACATGAACCTAGAGGGAATTATTAGAACAAGGTAGAATCAAGGAGAAATAGAAAGTGTCTATTCCATTGTCATGCCAAATGCTTTATATTCTGATGGCTTTAAGCCTCAGCTTCTCAAGAGAGTATTACGGTCATTATAAGTTATAAATTATTGATTGCTGAAGTCTAGTAAATGCATATTTGTCAGAGCCTTTTATATTAAACATTTCTTTTGTTTAAGAAATAAATACCTTGGGGCAGCTAGGTGACTCAGTGATAGAATGCTGGCCCTAAAGTCAGGAGGACCTGAGTTCAAATATGACCTCAGACATTTGACATACTTACTAGCTATGTGACCTTGGGCAAGTCTCTTAATGCCAATTGCCTTGCTTTCTCCCCTCTCAAAAAAAAATAAAAGAATCAAATACCTACCTCATACCCCATTTCCATTGTATATTGTGCACTTTTCTATTCTCCCTTTTGAGAAGACTTTAGGTTTTATCTTATGCCTAAAGTCTTCTCAAAGGGGAATAAAAAGGGTCTGACCTTTGTCCTAGATGTTTAGACTTCTCTAGGGATAAATCCAGCCCAACGTGTTTGTGGGTCCAGAGTTGAAAGCTGCTCTTTTGTGGAGAGAGTGCATTGCTCTAATCTAGTGGTCCCATTTTGCCCACTTAGTAGTTTTAATTGTTAGACAGATATTGGATGAACTAGCTTTGGCGACTTTAGATCACGGACAATATTTTCCGACTGCTGCCGGTTTATGTGGAGGCTTGGTGAGCTGACTTCTGAAAACAGAATTTAGAGAGGTCCTTTCCCTCTCTGCTTCAGAGAATGCACAAATATCCTCTAACTTTTTCCTACTGACTTACTATAGTGGTGACAAAAGCATCTTAATTAGCTGCCAAACCTGAATTGAGTGTGCCATGTATAGGAGGTTCAAACACATAAACCTGTTCTTTCTTGCCTGATGTCAACAGAGGCAAGAATTGCTGCAGGCCTTCAGATAGAGGAGGAGCTCTTAATTCTTCTCTGCCACCCAACCACCAATGTGTCTGTGAATACCTAACATGTCTATTCCTTCTGTTTCTTGTATATCATTCTTTCTTGATCTTAAGTGAATGGGTATACCAAAAAGCCCAGGTTAGGACCTCGTCAACTTTGAAAGGTCAGAAAAGCCATTGCATGTCCCCTAAGTGACCAGAGTTGATGGCAGCAGTAGTGAAGTCCTGTGAAGATCCAGCCCTGAAGAATAACCCATTTGAACCAGCTCAACTGTGAACTGGTGGCACAGTAGACAGAGCGACATGCCTGGAGTCAGGAAGACCTGAGTTCAAATATGACCTCAGACACTTACTAGTTATATGACCCTGGGCAAATCACTTAATCCTATTTTCTTCAGTTTCCTCATCTGTAAAATGAACTTTAGAAGGAAATGGCAAACTACTCTAGTATCTTTGCCAAGAAAAGCCCATGAAGGGGCAGCTAGGTGGCACAGTGAATAGAGCACCAGCCCTGGAGTCAGGAGGACCTGAGTTCAAATTCGGCCTCAGACACTTGACACAAAAACTAGCCGTGTGACCTTGGGCAAGTCACTTAACCCCAACTACCAAAAAGAAAAAAACAAAACAAAACAAAAAAACCTTTCAATCAAGCTGTAGATGACATGCTTCATCATCAGTCTTCTGCAGCCATCATTGACTCCTGCATTGCTCAGCAGTCTGTATTCTTTCAAAGTCATTTTTTTACATGATTGTAGTCACTGTATCAATTGTTCACCATGAAGAGTGAGACATGACTGAAAAGGATTGCACATCAACATTAGTAAATTGACCTAGCAGCTGTGTTTGTGTGACCAATGTTTATGCCACACCTAGCAGTGAACTTGGTTGGGTCCTAGAACAGAAAAAGAATTCTCAAGATCAGGAAGGAAATACTACCCGTCATCTCTGTACCACCTCTCTCCTCATGGTGAAGGGGAGCTTTTTTTTAGTAAGCACTTCAAGCATGGGACCCTTCTTCCCAGGGACAAATGTGTGTAGTGGGAGAATATGGCCACAGTTTGGGTTACTGCTGTGCTTTGGTTCTTATTATAGCCCCTTGGTAAATATTTCTTTAGAAAAGCTGTAATGTTGATTGTTAATTGACAGCAGGGAGATGTTAATGGGCCGTTTGATATTGGGGATAACACATCAGAAAGGGACTCTGGATAGAAGGACTAGAAAACCTTCCAGGTCCTCAGGGTTACTCCCAGATCTCTGAGGGGAAAAGTATTCAGTGGCCTTTTGGGCACTCAACCTATCAGTATGAATAGAAGGTTGGGAAAAAAGCTCAGAGCCAGCAAGATTGGCAGTAGGCAAAGTATAATGCATATACTTTAAAGATCTGATCCTCACTGGGCAGCTCCCATATTACACAAGGAACATCAAAGAAGATTGTATATGCAACTGCAAAAAAATATAAAATTTAACACAATAGTAACAAAACTGCCTTGCTTATCTCTGCCTTCCTCTGAACTTCCATTCATTTATGTATTTTAATATATTTTATTTATTTAAATATTTCCCAATTATGTTTAAAGGGTTTTTTAACATTTATTTTTAAAAATTTTGAGTTCCAAATTCTCTACCTCCTCTGCTCTCCCCCACCCCTTGATTATGCCTGTGAAGTCACATAAAGCATATTTCCATATTAGCCACGTTGCAAAAAAAAGCAAGAAAAAATTTTAAATGAAAAGAATATGCTTTAACCTGCACTCGGAGTTGATCATTTCTCTCTTTTGAGATGGATATCATTTTTTTAAAATCATAAGTCCTTTGGAATTGTGATATATGATTGTGATGGAATAATGTTGTATTCCATAGAAATGATGAAAGGGAAGCTTTCAGAGAAACCTGGGAAGACTTACATGAAATGATGCAAAGTGAAGTAAGCAGAACCAGGAAAACATTGTACAAAGTAACACCAATATTGCAATGATGATCAGCCATGAATGACTCAACTATTCCCAGCAAGACAATGATGTAAGACAGTTCTGAAGAACTTATGATGAAAAATGTTATCCACCTCCAGAGAAAACTGATGGAATCTAAATTCAGATTGAAGTACATTAAAGAGAAAAAAACTTTATTATTCTTGGTTTTTGATACATAGTTAATATGAAAATGTTTTTCATGACTGCGCATGTATGATCTATATCAAATTACTTTCCTTCTTGAGAAGGGAAGAGAGAGGGATAAAGGGAGAGAATTTGGAACCCAACATTGAAAAAAAGAATGTTAATTTGTTTTTACATGATATTGAGAAAAATAAGATTAAAAGACATTTTTTTTAAAGTATGTCTTGGAATTGTCATGGATCATTGTATTGAGCAGAGGAGTTAAGTCTTTCTCAGCTGATCTTTGTTATGATATTGCTGTTACTACATACAATGTTCTTCTACTTCTGCTTTCTTCACTTTCCATCAGTTCATATAAGACTTCCCAGATTTTCCTAAAACCATTTTTATGTATTTTTAAAAATATTTCATTGGTTCTCTTTTCTTCTTTTCTTTTTTGCCTTACTACCCCATCCCCAACTGCTCTAAGTAAAACAAAGCAATAATGCATTGATTGTGTCTAAAAATACATATCTCACTCTGTATTTGTAGTATATCAACTTTCAGTCAAGCTGTAGATGACATGCTTCATCATCAGTCTTCTGCAGCCATGATTGACTCCTGCATTGATCAGCAGTCTGTATTCTTTCAAAGTCATTTTCTTTTACATGATCGTAGTCATTGTATCATTTGTTCTTTTGGTCCTGTTTCACTCAGTTTCAGGGCTTATAAGTCTTCCCGAGATTCTCTGAATCTGTCACATTTCTAATTTATTTTGATGTAATAATATTCCATTAAATATACATGTTCATCTATTCCACACTTTGTTTCTAGTCCTTCACTACAATAAAAAGCTCAGTCAATAGTTGTTTTTAAATTGTTATGAATTAATTAGATTTCTGAGTCATTGTGAGCAGTAGTTTTATCTTTGATAATACTCCATCCCAGTATAGCTTATTTGTTCCTAAGGACGGTTTGTGGTCTGTATTTGTAGCATGGGTATCTATCTGTTTGTTTGTGAAGAACAGTGTGCTTCCATTGTATAATTCTGGCCACCTGATCATCTTTTCCTAGGTTTTCTATAATTACTGGATTTTTCACAATCTCTAGTGGCACATAACAGACTTGTTGTTGTTGTTGTTTTTATCATTTTCTTGCATGATGTGTATTAATAAATCTGGAGTCATCAAAGGTCATGTTATTTCCATAATTTCTGGTAGCAATAACTGATTCTGAATTGCTATTATAAGTTTCAGTTTCTATAAACTAGTCTATGGAGTTTTCAAATGGATTTGGCCATTTGATTGTTGTTTCTTTTTGCTTGAGTTCAGGCAGTGAAGGGATGGACAGAGCACTAGAACTGGAGTTAGGTAGACCTGAGCTCAAATTCATCCTCAGACCCTTATTAACTGTGCAATCCTGGACAAATCACTTAACCTCTGCTTCATTTCTCCAATAATAGTACCTACCTCCCAGGGTTATTGTGAGGATAAAATGAAATATTATTTGTAAAACACTTTGCAAATCTGTAAAGAGTTCTATATACATGCCAGTTATTTTTATTTCATGAGAATGGTACCCATGGAGGGCATTTTGATTCTACTCTTGGATCTTAGCATTTTACAGGCTTCAATGAATGCAGTGGTGTATACCTATTGTCAGTCTTTACTATTACTTGGTGATAATGATGTCTGTTTGTTCTAAAAGTATTTTGTATGCCTTTAACCTCTTTACTGTGCATACTTGGAAAATCTGTCAATCCGCTTCCTCCTTTTTGATGAGAAAGTCTGTAACTGTCTTAGGATGATGGGTCTAGTGTTAATTATATATCATAAATAAATTTTGTGGGGGTTTTTGTTAGGATAGTTTCCAAATATGTTATTGTTCATTTTATAGTTTCAAACTATTTTGAAAAAAAATCCGTTAAATGCATTCTTCCAGTTGAGCTTTGATTTTAGGTTTGCCAGTAGACCTTTTGATGTACAAAAGGACAGTTTTCCCTTAATGGCTTTATGTTTGATATACCTTGCCTCGATCCTTGGATTCAAGGTCCAAGGTTTCAGTCTCAATTTTTTCATTGGCATAAATTAAGAATTTTATGCTTACCATTCCAGATGACATTTTTATAACACTGTGGAGTCATGATGTGAAGGAACTATTTCATGTGTTTTATTAAAATTTCTTTTTTTATTATCCACTTGGCAAACCTGAGTATTTTAACGTACAAAGAACAGAAAGAGAATATTGTCTATGAAACTGAACTTCTGTTATGTCTAGTTTTCAAAAGTATATATTAAATGTAACACTATAGTAATTTGTTTCATGTGTTTTTGATGGAGCCATATTACTCGGTATCCTTTATGTACATGAAGTGATTCATAAGATATTTCAGTATGACTCCCTCTTTAACCTGGCAACCTTACCCAGTTCTATTTAGGAAAGATGATAACGTGTCTGAGGCTAGAGAACCATAATATGGTTGAACTGTCTTTCTGTAAAATGCCCCTTTTTTATCAGCAGCACTCCATTTGGGCTACCTTGCCACTCACAGGTCATTTTTCCCTAGGGACAACTACTCTATCAGTGTATGCTCTTTACACCAGAGATTTTAATGCACTCACTGGTGCATTTTTCATTACTCTAGCCAATCAGAAGACATAATTAACTTAAGGCAATAAGGCAAAAGCTCTTACTGAAATGGCATCACAAAAATCAAAACCCAGTAACAAAACATGTCTTCCATAAATATGATGAACACTCTCCCATGAATACAGCATCGGTGGTAAGGCATAGATGTAGCCAAGGCACACAAGATGAGGGACAAGTCATTTTCCTCTAGTGATGTAGGTTTGCTGATATTTTCACACTGCTCCTGCAGAGCTTTCATCTGAGAGAGAGAGCTGATGAAGGGTTTGCTAGTGAGTGTTGTTCCAAAGGGGCAGTTTGACTGAAGAGAATTTATTCCCCCCCCTTACCCCCAACAGAAGGGGCATAGAACATGCTTGACTCTGCCTCAGGACTGGACTTGGGGCAGTGTCTTCTTTGTTGTTCTGCCTCCCTTCCTTCATCAGCATCAGGTATCCATGTTCAAAGTGAACCTGCCTGTTGGAAACAAAAGGATAAGCTTGAGCTTTACATTCCTTTGCTACTTTGGGGAAGCAAATTAACATAGGTTATTCATGAAATTCATAAAAATTCTCAGCTCACGGGTGACTAGAGAGTCACTAGACTAGAGATGAGACTTCCATCCAGTAAGATTCTATATAGTCAAATAGCCACATTTTTTGTTGTTGTTTAATCATTTTTAAGTTATGTCCAACTCTTTATGACCTCATTTGGGATTTTCTTGGCAGATATTGGAGTGATTTGCTATTTCCTTCTCCAGCTCATTTTAAAAATGAGGAAGTTGAGGCAAATAAGCTTAAGTGACTTGCCTAAGACCACACAGCTAGTAAAAAGTCAGATTTTAACTTGGGAAGACGAGCCTTTCTGACTCCAGACCTGACACTATTCACTGTACCATCTAGCTGCCCTTATAAATTTCCACTCACTTCCTTTAAAAGTAAAATAAGGTTGTTGAATTGGTGACTCCTTCCCTGGAACCACCATTTTAGGAAGGTCTCCAGACCTGTTTCACCTCATTCATTCCTGGATTCATTCCCCAGACACCTCTTTTTCCTCACTTGCTACCCTTCAAGGGTAACCTTACTCCTTTCCCTATATGTTGTCTTCCTTTATTAGGATATAAGCTCCCCAAGAAGAGAGAGACTATTGGTTTGTTTACATTTTTAACCCTAATGCTTAGCCTAGTGCCTGGCATATGGGAAGCATTTAATAAATGATCTGTGTGTCTTTGTGTCTATCTGTCTAATCATGTACAGAAGGTAATGGAACTGATAAAGAAGTAGAAAGTGATATAAATTCATCCTTTTCCTAGCAGTTTCTCAGGATAGAGATAGTTCAGTTATTCTCTGCTGGATTACCCCATAAGCAAGGCAGGGATCAAGCAAAAGAAAGATTCCAGCCACTGGAATTTTAGGGTCAGATCTCATGCAAGGTTTCCTCCATTACTGTATCTTCTTCTCCCTCTCTGTCTCCCTGTCTCTGTCTCTGTCTCTGTCTGTCTCCCCACCCTATGATATTCAGACTTCCACAGACAAGCATAATCCTCTATAGACCCAATCATGACATAGAATATTCTGTTTTTTCTTGAGGTGAAAAGAAAAACCCTTCATGTCCCAGGAGCTCTAAATGGACCTAGAGAGGCCTGTACAGCATATGACCTGCCAACGGATTTTGCATGGCCCATGAAAAATGTAGAGGATGTAGAAGATAATAAAGATGTAAGGAGTGCTTCGTCTGTGCCCCACTTAACTTGGCTTCTGCTAGTCATTGTTGAGTTTGTCATGTAACTTGGTGGGTGGGTTGCCACTGTGCACTCGTGACACCCAGCAATCAAACATCCTCAGTCTGTCTCTAGTCTGAGAGGAGTGAAAGTCAAATCTTTTTCCGGTTTTCAGTCATTACTAGAATTGAACAGGGAGAAAGTGAGTGCGGCCATGTGCCAAGGCCACTGTATGATGAGTGGCAACAATGTGAGGACTTCTTTTCCTCCTTCACTGTCCGGCCACCCTCCAAGTTATATGAGTGTCTGGTGCTCTCTTGGAGGTCAGACACTCAATTCAGTAGTTCTTTGTATGTGAGCAGTTGCTGTGGAGATTTTCTGGTTCTAAGATTAAAGTTTTGGGGGTGACTTTGTAAAATGAATGATAAAAAGAAAAAGAAGATCAAATAAGGGCAAAGAGCGTTTAATCTGGAATGGACAAATACTTGTTTACTTACTCAAGAGACAAAATATTGTGCCTTGTTTACTGAGAAGCAAAGGAATACAATCTTTGTAGCCATTTTGAATCAAAACATCCTGACTTAAGCAAATTGGACACCAATGAAAAACAAGTTAAAACGTCCAAATTATTGAAAAATCTCAGTGGGGAACAATGTTTTTTCAAGAAAGTAAACTCAGAAAATGAGGTGACTGCTAAGGTTAGTTTTGGGATTTCTAATGAAATAGATTTCAAACATGATTCCCGAGTATGATAAACTGATTACTGACAAGGTGTGATATGTCTCATTAACTAAATGTAAACAATAAGAAAACCTGAAAAAATCTATTAAAACTTGTATCCTTAGCAATGTAATATTTTGATATTAATGATAAATAAAAATCATAAGTAATAAGTATAATTAGTTGATATTGATTTAAATTTCCTTTTTAAAATATGGTTTATTAATGGTGATAGATATAGATATAGATATAGATATACATGTCTCTGTGCTCCCCAAGCAGTGTGGTCCTTATGTCCTTGTATCTATGTTTGTGTGCATGCCTGAGCTATACGGTGGGTCCTCTTTTCATATTTCCTCCCTTTCCCACATCATTATTGCTTGCAATAAAACCTTACATTGAACTGACTCCTTTTGTTTTATATGTTATTCTCAGCACGCAAATTCATTAAGGGATGGTTTTCCTCAGTGTTTCTGGCTAGCCCATGAGCCTTTCATTAGACATAAATGGGGTACCCCAAGAAGGACTTAATCTGCTGATAGCCACCTACACTGGGGGAGTATGACACTGTTAGCCCACTTGTAGAAAGCAAGGGTCAATAAGGGATCCCTACGTTCTTCCAGGAGAGACTCTTTTATGCCAGAAAGTATTTATGCCAAAGTGTTTGGTTAGGATTTTTTTTATTTGTAGTTTTTCCAGGTATTTTATTCACGTATCTAATTCGTTGATTTTTTTTCTCCTTTCGTGTTTAGTATTCAGAGACATGAATTTTCCTTTGGCTGCAGCCCAAGAGTTTTGATATGCTGTCTCATTTTTGTCATTTTGTACATTTCTGTAGTTTCTATGATTTGTTCTTTAACCCACTAAATTCTTTATGATTAAATTATTTAGTCACTATTTAAATTTGAATCCTTTCTTCAAATATTCTTTATTAATTATAATTTTATTGCATTGTGTTCAATAAAGTATATGTATAATATTTCTGCTTTTCTGCATTTGTTTTTGAGACTTTTTCGTTTTATGTTTTTTATAGGTACCATAAATAGCTGATAGCTATGTATATTCTTTTCTATTCCTTTCAATAAGTGCCAGAGGTCTATCATAGCTAACTTTTGCAAAAGTTCTCTCAGGTTCTTTCATATGTATGTGTATACACACACATAAATATGCATACCCATATACATGAATATATTATATCACATTTGAAGGTTTACAAAGCACTTTACAAGTATTGTCCCATTTTTTCCTCAAAATAAATATAGGAGTTAGGTACTATTATTATACCCATTTTACAGACAAGGAAACTAAGGCAAAAAAAGGTTAAGTGACTTTCCCAGGATTGCAGCTGATAAATGTCTGAGGTTGGTTTTGAATTTAGAGCTTCCTGATTCCAGGTCGAGCACTCTATCCACTGAACTTTCTAGCTGTCTTACTTTGATATTACACTACTTGGTATATGTATACTATATTAAATATTAATATTATTTCATTATCTTTGGTATTTTAAAGCATAATGTTGTTTCCCTGCTATCTTTTTTAAAAGTCTGTTATTCTTGCTTTGTTTGAGATCCTGATTACTATCTCTGCTTTAAAAATTTAGCTGAAGCATAGCAAATTCTGTTCCAGTCCCTCAATTTAGCTGTTTGAATCTTTATGTTTCACAGTGTGTTTCCTGTAAACAAGTTATTGCTAGATTCTACTTTCTAATACATTTTCCTATTCTCTTCTAATTTACGGGTGAATTCATCCTATTCACATTTACTGTTACGATTGTTAATTGCATATTTACTTCCATCATAGCTTCTTATATTTTTATTCTTTTCCTCTAGGTAACTGCCTCTTCTTTTCCTCCTCCTCTTCCTTCTCCTTTTTCTTCTTGTTCTTTCAAAAAAGGAAGGACATGAAGAAAGAGGAAGAATTTGATTAACTCTAGTCATCTGTAACTGAAGTGTTTTCTTCCTATTCTTCTATCCCTCCTCTTATCACAAAGTCCATATCCTGATTTCTGGCTTTTACACTTTATTTCCCTTTTAATTCCTTCATTATGATCAACCTTCTGAAGTTGAAATTTGTTTTGTTTATGACTATTCCTTTCCTGACTATTCTCTCTATTATATTAACTTCTCCTCATACTTACCTACTTCCTTGTTGAGTTAGATGCATCTCTGCGTCAAACTCTTTGTTTATTTATATGTTCTGCCCTCTTTTATCTGACTCAGATATGATCATCAGGTGCTCCCTTCTCACACCCCTTCCTTCTTGTTTGTGTGTTTACTCCATCTTTGCAAAATAACAGGCTCTTTCAGATAATTCTTCATCTCTCCTCTAATATACTCCCTTATCTTTTCTTTCTTCTCTTCAAACCAACAAAGCAGAGCATTACCCTATTCAGTTCCTGTGCTCATCTTAATTTAACTCCTTCTATGACCCTTGACATTAGGATTTTGAAGCAACTCTTCCTTCTATTAGAATGTAAGCACTTCACCATTGCTTAGTCCTTTCCAATTGCTTATGTGTATTTGTCTTCCTGGTTTTCTCTTGTCTCCTTTCTTTGCATTTCAAAGTTTTGGCTTAGTTCTGGTCTTTTTGTTAGGAATGCTAAAAAATCTTCTTTTCTATAAAAGGCTTATTTTTTAATACTTGTAGGACTACACTCAGTTTTGCAGAGTAAGTTATTCTGTGTTGTAGGTCTTTGTCTTTTGCCTTTTGGGATAACATATTCCAAGTTTTTTTCTTCTATATCACTGAAGCTATTAAGTCTTATGTGATACTATGTTTTCTCATGACTTGAATTCTTTCTTTCTAACTGCTTTTTTATTTCTTTATTTTAATTTGTCCTTTTACTTGTTATCCTTTGTTCTTGAAAAGGACCAAAATTGCATCACTATGTTGGAGTCAAGTTACAGTGTGTCCATCTATAACTAATTAGATCAGTATGAGCTTGGAAGTCTCTACCATAGGTCGGGAACAAATAGTCCATATGAACATTTGGGGTGGAGATGTCTCTAAATTTGTGCATTTCACATATTTTTGAGCTACTGCAATTCTGCTTTGCTCATAGAGTACAGCACTTTCTTCAGTGCAGGCGTGCCATGCTAGACAATACTTTACTAGCATCTCCCATGTCACACAATCAATTGCAAAGTTCTTCAGAGAAACTCTGAGAGTGTCCTGGTATCACTTCTTCTGACTGATGGCTCTGGGAACCCCCTTGAATCTTCCACTTGATCTAACGTTCCCTAGAGGTTAAAAGTCCTTCTGTTATCAATATGAGTGAATCTCTTGTTACCCTTGACCTAGCCTAGCCCTCTATTGTCTGTTACCTTCAGCTACCTCTCACCCTTGATACCATCAAAATCCCATTCTCTTGGTTCAGTGAGTGTGACCCCAGTCCCATCAAGATCCTCCTTAGACTTTTCCTCAAGACCTTCCCCAGACCCTTCCTCCCAGACTATTAGACCACCCCCTAGATCCCTCCCACAATCTTTCTGTATATAAGATCCATCTTGCCTCCATGAAGGGGCTGAGATTCAATCTAGCTCAGACTCAGTCTGTGTCAGATTGTTCTGGCCGGCTTGTCAATAAAAGTGTCACAGATACTTAGGCTCCCTAAGAGTCTACTCATTATGGCAAATCTTTAATAAACTTTGCTTTTCTTTGGCTGAGAGAAGGCTTGAGTCAAATTCATTTGGTAGGGCCCAGCATGTTGGTATTTTGGGGTCTTGAGCACCCCTAAACCCCAAATCTCAACATGACTACCATGTGAGTGCCTTCATTGTGTGAGTTCTTTTGTTGGTTTGGGTTTATTTCAAGAGATAATTGGTGAATTCTATTTTCACACAGCCTAGTGGGCCTAGAGTCAGGTAGACCTGAGCTCAAATCTGACCGCAGACATTTACTTGCTGTGTGACCTTGGACAAGCCACTTAACTTCTATTTTCTTCAGTTTCCTCATCTATAAAATGGGGATTATAATAATAATACATATCTCCTAGGATTGTTATGAGTATTGAAAGAGATAATAATTGTAAAGTACTTAGCAGAATGCCTAGCATAGAGTAAATGATGTATTAATATTAGTTATTATTATTCTAAAGATATATCCAGCCTTCTCTTATGATTTTTTTTTTTTGCTTTTTGGAGGGCAGTTGGGGTTAAGTGACTTGCCCAAAGTCACACGGCTAGTTAGTGTGTCAAGTGTCTGAGGCCGGATTTGAACTCAGGTCCTCCTGACTCCAGGGCCAGTGCTCTACTCACTGCACCACCTGGCCGCCCCTCTCTTATGATTTCTTAAAAAAGATGTATAGATAGTAGCAGAAAAAATACAACCAAGTTTTACCCCACAACTCTTCCACACAGATTTAGAAGATGCACCAGATTGAATGCTGATTGAGAAATCCAAGGAAAAAAAATAATAGTAATTTTTCCAGCCCAAGATGGCAAAGGGAGATTGGAGCTAATGGGGGTGGAGGGGGTGGAATAGCTGCATAGGGAGAGGAAAAAAGGAAACTTATTTTTTTCAAGGTAAAAAGGAAGTTTCAGATCCACCATAGAAGGTTCTGGTCTTTTGCAGAGTCAAAAAATAGATGCCAACTAGCAGCTCTGTCTCTCACTACCCAGTTCTAGGTCAGGAACTTGCAGAACTGATACCAAAAAGGCAAGGCAGTGATCAGACCTTGACCAGGATCATACTACATGGAGAATGCTGAAATTTTATAGGTCCCCAACTTGAGCTTTCCCCTGAGATTAAAACAAAACAAAACAATAACATCTATAAGCAAAGCTCAAAGAAAGACAGTTTGGCTACAAGTTTAACTTGAATTCCTGGAAGAGATAAAGCAAGAATGAACAAAAAAGAAGAATTTTAAATGCTTTTATAAATTAAATGAGAATGCTAGAAGAAAAAATAGAAAAGGAATGAAAGCTATAGAAGAAAGAATTGGAAAGGGAATTAAAAGTTTGGCATAAGAGATACAATTCCATGAAAATTAGAATGAACACAAAGAAGATAAATTCATGAGACACCTTTCTTCTGCATTTGACTCTTGGATTTCTCTTGTCATGGTATTTCTTTGTATTGTATTCAGTATTTTCTTCTGTTTATTCATGTTTTCTGTCTTACTTCTTAGATTGGGCTCTTTTTTACTTGGGCCAGTCCACTCCCTTTGGAGTGTGTTGGATATCCACTTGAATGTGTTGGGTACATCTTATTTTTTTCCTATTATCTATGCCCATTTCCCTCAATCCTGGCTTCTAAGTCTCCTAGTTGTCCACTGTAGGTTCTGGTCTTATCCAGTCTCTGTCTTCTTTTCTTTTCATGATCCCCAATTGAGAAGTTTTTCTCATCCCTTACTGTGGCCCTGGCAAGCCCAAATGACTGTTTGTGATCATGCTGATATTATGCCTTACTGCACACCCTGGATGCTACCATTCCAGACATAAAGTTGCTTGTGTTGATCATGCAAGAAAAACAAAGGAAGAAAGAAAGGAAGAAATGGAGGAAGGAAAGAAAGAATCACCCCCTAGTAAGAGTTGTAAAAGTTTTCTAATTTTTTTTTATGGTATAATTTTCAGGTAGTGTATCCATTTTGAGTTTCTTGTGGTATATGGTATAAAATGCTGCTCAAAACCTTATTTCTGCCATACTGTTTTCCAGTTTTCCAACAATTCTTTGTTTCTTTGACACTTAGGAGTAATTGTAGTATACCAAATGCTTACCAAATAAGTGATATCATCAGTACCCAATTGGCTGATGTTTCAGGGTTTCTGTCAGACCTTCTTTATTCATAAGTCTCTAGACTCACAAAGTATCTGCTATAAATCACTCTGACCGCCATGACTTTACTTTTTGTTAGACCTCCCTTCATGGTAGGTGCCAGGTGGCACAGTGGTTAGTTCCAGGTCTGGAGTCAGGAAGACTTGAGTTCAAAGCGGACCTCAGACAATTAATTACTAGTTGTACAAGTTTAGGCAAGTCATTTAACCTCTGTCTGTCTCAGTTTTCTCAACTTTAAAATCATCTGCCTCCCATGGGTTGTTATGGGGATCAAATGACATAATATAAGTAAAGTGCCTGGCATATAGTAGACACTTAATACGTGCTTGTTTCCTTCCTTTATGCCATGAACAATGGGTTTGACTTGGACTTGGGGTTACTGTTTTTATCTCATTCTCATTTTATTTGATGGAGTTCAGATAGAAATAGTCTTAGGATAAGTTGCTATCCTGCTATTATTCTTTTATATTTAATGTTCTGAAGAATATTGAACATATCAATGAAATGATTGTTTTTCATAACCAAATAAGTTACATTTTTATGAACGAGTGTCATGTCCAGGAAGTTGTGGATAGCAGTTCTGTCCATAATAATTCTCCAGTTCCAATAAAGTTCCTTTCCTGAATTCAAAGGGATATTATGGTGTTTGTATTTATAGCACAGGTATTTTTCTTGTTAGTTCATAAAGACTTGTGGTAAATACTTCTAACCACATGATTGTCTTTCTCATTTAGAAGCACACAAATATATGCCTCTCTCCCCCGTTCACTCATCCCCACTCTCTCTTTAGGAAAATATTAAAAATAATATTAGAACTGCACTTTAATCTTAATGAAAAACTTTATCAGTCTTTACCAATTTGGAAGAGATAGTATATTAAAATTTTTTATTTTTGTTCCAGTCTTATTGACTTAGCCAATTGCTAAAAGAGAGAGGCCTAATCAGCCGAAGAAGGCATTTTCCCTGATCTTTGTAATTAAATAAAAGTATTATTATGTACACTCATCCTCTCTTGTCGTTTGTCCTTCATTTTAAGAGGACCACCAAAGGTGATGTTTTGGTTTGCACATGAATTGGGGAGTTGTACAAAGTCATCAACCTCATTCTCTATTCCTGAGTCATTGAAGTTCAGTGTCTGGACAAAAGTCAAGACAAGTAGCAAGAGCCTGGGATGCAATCTTTGAAGCCTGACTAACCTCTAAACAATCCATAGTTCCTGCATTAGTTGTTTTCATGGCTGTCGGAACAAATTGTTTTTATCTGCCCATTCCACCAGAGGAAGTCTTCACATGCTTGGGGTAGACATCATCTTCCCTCACCAAAGAGTCTGAGGTCTGTCAGTTACCCTCAACCTGGTTTAGCCCATTTACTAAGACAGTTTTCTGGGGTATGGCCACTGCACATACTTCTTGGAGCCACAGGTGAGAGTTGGGTGACAGGTGGAGACCAAAGGTGTAAGAGGAGCCCTGAAAAGGGCTCAGCAAGCCCTCACACCAGAGGTACTAGTCTTCCTGAACACTCCATATACCCCATCATCTATGTTGACTCAATGAAAGCGTTCTACATACAACACCAGGAACACACAAGTTAACAGTGATAATGTGCACCTCATCCTGTGGAAGATTATTATTGTGGAAGATTATGAATATTTGGTATGGTAACCTCCATTAAAATGTAGTTCTTTAGCTTTTCTGATTTAATGTTATGTCTAGGTGGTTGTGGGTAACATTTTTGTCTGTGATAAAGATCCAGTTCCACTTGTTTGTTGCTGGAGTTATCCAGCATATGTGGAAATCTGTATTTGTAATATGGGGGTTTGTCTGTCAATCCATGAAAGATAACAATCTTCTAATGTATGATTCTAGCCATCAGGTCATGTCTTGCTAAGTAATTGGTGAGTGAATGAAGGCCATTCATCACCAGGAAACCAGAGCCTACCCAGGCACCTTGCTGTCTGCTTTGCTGATGCCCCCTTCTCACTCCCTAGATCAAATACCTTCTCCCACATCAGGGAAGATGGAAATCTACTAGGTGAATTTCAATGAAAACCTTTGCATAATAAGTAGAAAGGATTGAAAAATGAGGACCATGGTTTAATAAGTGCAACCAACAATGCTTTCCTTTCATTTGGATCTCTGTGAGATATCTTTTTCAGCTATGACAGAGCAGTAACACCAAATATTGAAATAAACTGAATTTAGAATCAGATCTTTGAATCACTGTACCATGAAGTGTTAAACCTAAATTTCAAAAAGTGATGGAGCATATTTAATCACATCACTCTCACTAAAATGTCCTCTCTATAATTTTTTTTCTAGCCACAATTTTTTTTAGCAAGAGCAAAAAAGGGGTTTGGTATTGTTAAAATAAAATGTTTTAAAATGTTGCTTATTTCTTTTATAATTCTTATTTCTTTTGCATCTCTACTTTAGTTTCTTTTATAATGTACAGAACATTAGCACAGTAATACAATATAGTTTATAAATATCATATATGTGTGTATATGTTTCTGTAATTATTATTACAGAATTATTATTATAATGTATGTATTTCTGTGTGTCATGAATGCTGAAATATTTTTCCCGATAAAAATATATGATCAGAAGAATTTTCAAGGTCATTGTTAATAAAGGATATGTCCACAGAACATTGTCTATTTTCTTTTATTTTTTCTCTTTTTTGCCTATTCTCTATTAATGTGTTTATGTGTGTGTTGAAGCAAGGAGTCAAAACAGAGAAGAAAAAATCTAATTTAATTTTGGAATCATGTGCTGCATTATGCCCTAGATCAAAGATGTCAATCATTCTGCCCACAGGTCACACTCCCAGTACTGCCAGTATCAAATTAAAATGTAATTGGGAAATATTTAACAAAGTAAATAAAAATACATTAGAACATAGATAATAAAAATTTTTTAAAGAAAAGAACATAGACAATATATGATTTTTTAAAAAATCAATATATGGCCTGCAGGAATCCTTATATATAGTGGCCCTCATTTCTATTTGAGTTTGATATCACTGCCTTAGATCAGTTCTGAATCTGGCCATAATGGATTTTTACAATCTTGCCCAATTTTAAAGAGCAAAATGATGTTTGGAGGTGGAAGCTTGGAGGGAGGGTTAAGGAGAAGAATCTTTTGTGTATGTGTCATATTGACCTTGATGAGACCACTGGGCTAGTGATTGAGTATAATGCTACCTGGTGGGTAAATAATATATTTACACTTCCTCATTGATTAATTAGGTAACAGCCTGTCTTTGTATAGGTCTATGGAAGGCAGCACACAAGTTGGTGTGGGCTGCTTATACTATTGTAATGCTCAAATGTCACATATGACATGCCAGTAAAATGCTTTGCACAACTCAAACCTATATCACAGGATTTAAATGGAGAAACCATTGAAATTTTTCTTGAAAATGCAAAGTAAATACAATGATTTCCTTTGCTGGCTCTGGCTTTCAAGTTCTTACTTTATTACATTTGGTACCTGCTGATCTCTCTCACCTTAAAACTATACTTGTAAGCCAATTTTCACACTCCAGAGCAGCTCAGCTGCCACAGGAGATGGTACCAAGGAAAAATTCCTGTTGCTAAGATTTCTAAGCCATGTAAAAGAAACATGGAGAGAAGCATAGCAAGTTATGACTGTCACTGTGTACATGTGAAAGGCAGAGCTCCTAATCTGAAGGACTAAGTCAATCTCTTGCCCTCCCACTGTCAATACTTAGATCTATGAGTTGGAAACTGAGGTCATTGTGCTTCAAGAAAGATGAGCAGTTGAGATCACCCTTCCCTTCCCTTTCTTTATTTGTACCTCAGAGCAATTGACTTGTGCCTAAGAGGACACCAGAACTTCAGAGGCACAGGCAAGGATCTATTGTTATTATTAGTTATGTTATTAGTGGTAATGATGTTAAAGTAGAAATGTGTTGGTAGATTTCTATCCCCAAATAGATTATTATAAGTTATTCACACAGGTGACCCCATGGAAAGAGTCCAGAAGACCTGAGCTCAGCTCCAGCCTTAGACATTCACAAAATTGTTTAAGGCTGAGCAAATCACTTAATCTCAATTTCTTCATCTATAAATTGGGGGTGATAATAGCTGCTTTTATTTATTATTATTTGTAAAATTATAAATTTAAAATTATATTAGTAATAAGAAATATATTATATATTGTAAAACATTATTATAAAATAATATATAAGAAATAGAAATAATATATATTTCATATTATTTTATATTATTATATAATCATGTTATATAATAATAATATAAATAACAAACATGTGAATATATAATTATGTCAAATTAAACTTATTATTATTATTAAATCTTCCTAGGGTTGTTGTGAGGATAAAATGAGATCATATTTATAAAGCGCTTTGCAAACCTTACAGAGTGATACAAATGTTTATTATTATTATTATTATTATACTGTTATGAATACTATAAAAATGAGTTATACCATACTTACATGAGTCCCTGAAAACAAGACACAGCATAATGCAATGCCTAGAGTACTCCACTTGTAGTAAGGAAGATCTGAGTTCAAACACTAGCTCTGACATTTAATAGATAGCCATAGAAAATCCATTTAACCTCTCTATTCCTCAGGTAATTCTCTGAGAAACTATAAATTAGAGATGGACTGTCATTTCTGGCCTGGAAGGAGTTCCGTCCTAATAATTCGAGCCAGCTAGGTAGTATATGAGTGGATAGAGAGCTAGGCCTACAGCCAAGAAGACCAAGTTCAAATCCAACCTCAGATACTAACTATGTAACCCTGGGCAAGGCACTTAACCTCAATCTGCCTCAGTTTCCTTATTTGCAAAATGGGGATAAAAACAATAACCACCTTCTAGAATTATGAGAGTTAAATGAGATTATAAAGTGCTTAGCACAGTGCCTGGCACATAGCTATCATTTATCCTTCATTTTTGAAAAGGATAACTTGACACATGATATCTTGACTTGTGTGTGAATTGGATTTAAGTGAGGCAGAGTTGCACAAAGTCATCAACCTCACTATTACTTTCAGAGTCATTGAAGGCCAACGGCAGGACAAAAGTCAAGACAACTGGCAATGACTGGGAATGCAGCAGATGATTTAGGCCTGAAAAAGACTTGGCAAGCCTTCACACCAGAGGTGCTAGTCCTCCAGATTAGGTGCTTAACAAATGCTTGTTTCCTTCCTTTTCCTTCCAATAAAATCTCAGGTAATTGAATAGATTTATAAAAATAAAATTATAGTAATGATAGTCTGTTTCCTCAGTCCCTAGTGCAGTACCTTGCATATGGTAGAACTTTAACAAATATTGTTGAACAGAATGAAGGCCAACTGATCATGGGCCTCAATAATATTAAAGCTGTGGAAAGTCAGACTAAAGTCAATTGTCTCAGCAACCAGAATGGTGAGAGTACCATGAAATGGCCTAGCACAGACTTATTCTGTGAGAGCGCCATAGAATAGCTTAGCACATACATAGAATGACCTAGTATAGACTGGCTCCTTAAGAGTCTACCCCACGTGGTGAACTTGAACTTTAATTAAACTTTACTTTTTCTTTGGCTGAGAAGACTTGAGTGGAATTCTTTTTTTTTTTTTTT
>CM053593.1:181798863-181823814 GCA_028646575.1 Pseudocheirus occidentalis
ACTGAAAAGTTTTTGTACAAATAAAGTCAATGTAACCAAGATTAGGAGAGAAGTGGATAATTGGGAAAGAATTTTTACAACCAGTGTCTCTGATAAAGGCCTCATTTCTAAAATATACAGAGAACTGAGTCAAATTTATAAGAATACAAGTCATTCCTCAATTGATAAATGGTCAAAGGATATGAACAGGCAGTTTTCAGAGGAAGAAATTAAAGATATCTATAAGCATATGAAAAATGCTCTAAATCACTATTGATTAGAGAAATGCAAATCAAAACAACTCTGAGGTACCACATGTCACTGCTCAGATTGGCTAAGATGACAAAACAGGAAAACAATAAATGCTGGAGAAGATGTGGAAAAATTAGAACATGAATGCATCATTGGTGGAGCTGTGAACTGATGCAACCATTCTGGAGAGCAATTTGGAACTATGCCCAAAGGGCTATAAAAAAGTGCGTACCATTTGACCCAGCAATACCACTTCTAGGGCTGTATCCCAAAGAGATCATACAAGTGGGAGGAAGACCTGTATGTACAAAGATATTTATAGCAGCTCTTTTTGTGGTGGCAAAGAACTGGAAATCCAGGGCATGCCCATCAATTGGGGTATGATTAAACAAGTTGTGGCATATGAGTGTAATGGAATACTATCGTACTGTAAGAAATGAGGAGCAGACAGATTTCATAATAATGTGGAGAGATTTATATAAACTAATGCTAAGTGAGGAGAGCAGAACCAGGAGAAGTTTGTACACAATTATAGACACATTTTATCTGTGATGACTGACTTTGTTAGACTGGGCTCCTCTCAGGAATACAAGGTTACAAGACAACTCCAAAGGAGTCATGATGGAAGGGGCTGTCCACATCCAGAGAAAGAATTACAGAGTCTGAATGAAGATTGAAGCAAAATTCTTGCTCTCTCTCATTTTTGTTTTGTTTTATTCTGTCTCTTCTTTCTCATTGTTCATTCTGTTGGTTATAATCCTTCTTTACAACTTGACTAATGTTTAGTATGAAGGAATTTGTAGAACCTATACCAGATTGCATGCTGCCATTGGAGGGGAAGGGAGAGGAGAGGCAGAGGGAGAAAATTTGGAACTCAGGGGATTGAGGAACTGAATGTTGTAAACTAAAAGTATATAAATTTAACGTGTAAAAAATAAAATGAAAAGAATTGATCAAATTTTCCTACCCACTTTAATTTCTGCATTAATCAACAAAGACCTCTCCAAATGAACAATTCTTTGGTAAATCACGTCCACACTAGCAAGGGAAAAAATAGCCCCCACACAAAACATATCCAAATTAAATTTATTGAAGGTCAATAAGGATATAACAGATGTCTAAGTCTAGAAGTAGCACCATTCAATTTTTAAATAACATTTTATTTCTTTCCAATTACATGTAAAAACGATTTTGAACATTCATTTTTTAAAATTTTCAGTTCCAAATTCTTTCCCTCCTCTCTCCCCCAAGAAGAGAAGAATTTTATATAGGTTATACATGTGGAATCAGGCAAAAACATATTTCCATGTTAGTCACATTATGAAAGAACACACAGGTAAAAAAACCCTACAAAAATAATAAGGTGAAAAATAGTACATTTCAATCTGCATTGAGATTGCATCAGTTCTTTCTCTGTGCGTGCACAGCATTTTTCATCATGAGTGCTTTGGAATCTTCTTGGATCATTGTATTGCTGAGAACAGCTAAATCATTCACTGTAGATAATTGTACGAGATTGCTGTTACTGTGTACAATGTTTTCCAGTTCTATTCACTTACCTTTTCTAATATCAGTTCATGTAAGTATTTCCAGTTTTTTTCTGAGACCATCCTGCTCATCATTTCATATCAAATCATATACCACAACTTGCTCAGTCATTTCCCAATTGATAGACATACCCTCAATTTCCAAATTTTGCCACCAAAAAAGAACTGCTATAAATAATTTTGTACAAATAGATCTCCCCGCCACACACACCTTTTTAAATCTCTTTATCATACAGAACTAATAATGGTATTGCTAGATCAAAAGTTATGCACAATCTTGTAGTTCTTTGGTCATAGTTCCAAATTACTCTGCAGAATGGTTGGATCAATTCATAATTCCACTCACAACAGTACATTAGTGTCCCAATTTTCCCACATCTCCAACATTTATCATTTTCTTTTTCTTTCATATTAGCCAGTCTATTAAATATGAGGTAGTACCTCTGATTTTAATTTGCATTTCTTTAGTCAGTTGAGATTTAGAGCATTTTTTCATATGACTATTGATAGCTTTGATTCTTTTATCTGAAAACTGCCTGTTCATATCCTTTTACCATTTATCAATTGGGGAATGACTTGTATTCTTATAGATTTGACTCAGTTCTCTGTATATTTGAGAAATGAGGCCTTTACCAGAGACACTTGTAGTAAAATGTTCCCCCAGTTTTCTGCTTTCTTTCTAATTTTGGTTGCATTGGTTTTGTATGTATTAATTTCAATATAATCAAAATTATCCATTTTGCACACTGTAATGCCCTCTATACTTTGTTTGGTCCTAAATTCTTCGTTTATTTATAGATCTGGCAGGTAAACTCTTCCGTACTCTCCTTATTTGTCTATGGTTTCACCCTTTATGTCTAAATCATGTATCTTATCTTGGTATATGATGTAAGATGTTGGTCTGTTCCTAGTTTCTATCATACTGTTTTCTATTTTTCCCAACACTTTTTGTAAGATAGTGAGTTCTTGTCCCAAAAGCTTGGGTTTTTTTAGTTTATCAAACACTAGATTACTATGATAATTTATTATTAAATATTGCATATCTAAACTGTCCTATCACTCCCTTTCTTAACAGTATCAGTTTTGATGATTACCTCTTTATAAGACAGTTTGAGGTCTGGTTCAACTTGGCCAGCTTCACATTTTTTTTTGCATTAATTCCCTTGATATTCTCAACCTTTTGTTCTTCAGATGAATTTTGTTATAATTTTTCTACCTCTATAAAATAATTCTTTGGTATTTTGACTCATATGGAACTGAATAAACAAATTAATTTTGGTACAATTGTCATTTTTTATATTGACTCAACCTACCCATAAGCAATTAATAATTTTTCAGTTGGTTAGATCTGACTTTATTTGTGTGAAAGGGGTTTTGTAATTGTGTTCATATAGTTCTTGGGCTGGTCTTGGCAGGTAGACTCCAAAGTTATCTCAAATGGAATTTCTCTTTCTATCTCTTGCTGCTAGACTTTGTTAGTAATATAGAGAAATGCTAATGATTTATGTGGGTTTATTTTATTTTATTGTATTTTATTTTATTTTATTTTTTGCTTTTTGGAGGGCAGTTGGGGTTGAGTGACTTGCCCAAGGTCACACGGCTAGTTTTTTGTGTTAAGTGTCTGAGGCCGGATTTGAACTCAGGTACTCCTGACTCCAGGGCCGGTGCTCTATTCACTGCGCCACCTAGCCACCCTGGGTTTATTTTATATACTGCAATTTTAGTAAAGTTGTTAATTATTTCAATTAATCTTTTTCATTGATTCTCTAGCATTCTCTAAGCATACCATCATACCATTAGCAAAGAGTGATAGTTTTGTTTCCTCATTGCCTATTCTAATTCCTTTAGTTTCTTTTTCTTCTCATTTCTATAACTAGCATTTCTAGTACAATGTTGAATACTAATGGTGATCATGGGCATCCTTGCTTCATCCGTGATCTTGTTGCACAATTCATTTTCTGGGAGGTAGGAAGATATGCTGAGGAGGGAATGATAGTTTACTAAAGTGGATTCCCAACTTTCTCCTTTTGTAGCAGAAAAGTCCCATCTCTGACATTAGTCTGTGCATTAGGACAAGGACTGTGTTTTGTTTGTATCCCCACTGCTCAGCACAGCTTGGCAAGTAGTAGGAGGTGCCTGGTAGGCAGTCTTTGCTCACTTCCGAGAGTTTTTAGGGCAGTGATTGGTAAAGAAGTAAAGTGTTATCCATTACCTCTACTCCCCCAGATCTATACTTTGGGATCTCTGAGCAATATAATTGGTTGTGAAGGCAAAGTGGGGAAAAAGGGAAGGTGGGGGTAGGAGGTGGAGAGAAAATCTGACTCATCCCATGTCTGACTTTGGGCCTGTTCACATAGAGAAAGAGATTGCTCTTCATGGCCTTGGCTGAATTCTGAAAAACTCTTCTCACAGATGAGTCACCAGCTCATACAAAGAGCAAAGCTGCTGAAGTTTGTTCATTGACTGAATTTCTGATTTGACTCAACCCTCCTGAATCTGTCTCTAAATCCTAAAGCTTGCTACAGGTATAGTGAAAAGGTTAACATCCATTCAGGACTTTTGGTCAAGTAGTTCATATGCTAGGGTTTATTACCTTGATGAGATGGTCTAACAGGTAAATTTCTCAGGGGTATAAAGGGCTCTGATAAACACTGTTCTGCAGATATGATCGCTGCAGTGGAAGCAATTATCTGCTAGAATCCCTGCCATGTAGTCCTTTTCTTTAAAGGCAGAAAAGCTGTCTGTGAGATTTCATTGGTCTAGGGGGCTAAGCTGTTGATGCAGAACTAGGTCTTCTCACATAGAATGGACTCATTTTATCTAAGCTCTAGAGTAGTGGTTCTCAACCTTCCTAATGCCGTGACCCTTTAACACTCATATGTGGGGATATCTGCATGTGGGCGGGCCCATCTAGAAACGGATAGAAGAGCCATATCTCTGTTCCTAAGATGATCAGAAAAATGTGTTTTCTGATGGTCTCAGGTGACCCCTGTGACCCCTGTGAAAGGGTCGTTCGACCCCCAAAGGGGTCGTGACCCACAGGTTGAAAACTGCTGCTTTAGAGGTTGGGTTATTTTTTTTCTCTAAAAGGCAGGGAAGGGTGTGTGTGTGTGTGTGTGTGTGTGTGTGTGTGTGTGTGTGTGTGTCTGTGTGTGTCTGTGTGTCTGTGTGTGTGTCTGTGTGTGTGTCTGTGTCTGTGTATATGTATGTACACAAGGTCTACAGAGCCATTGTGCTGACCTTATTGTTGTCTTCATGTGAAACCTGAACAGTCTACCAGTGCCATGCTAAGAAATGGAATTATTTCCATTTGAAGTGTCTTAGGAAGATTCTGAAGGTCACTTGGCAGGATAAAAGTACCAGACACTGAGGTCCTTTCTCCAGTTGAACTACTAAACATTCAAACTCTACCGCAGAGAGTTCAGCTCCAACGATCTGGTCATGCTGCTTGAATGCCCAGAGTATGTTTACCTAAAAGACTATTTTATGGAGAACTCACATGAGGCAAGAGTTCACACAGAGGTCAGAAGAAGCAATACAAGGACACTCTTAAGGTCTCTCTCAAGACCTACATAATCAATTGCATGACATGGGAGACATTGGCAAAGGGTTGCCCAGCATGGCATGACCACATCAAAGAAGACACCGTGCTCTATGAGCAAAGCAGAATTGCAGTAACTCCAAAGAAATGCAAGATGCATAAGATGCGTCCGCTGAGGATGAGGATTGTGTTTTGCCTTTCTTTGTGTTCCCAAGGCTGAGCACATAGTAGGAGGTGTTTGCGGGGCAGCCTTTTCTCACTTCCCAGAGTTTCTAGGGTGGTAATTGGTGAGGAAGCAAAGTGTTAGGTGCCTCCTCTGCTCTCCCAGACCTATACTTTGGTATCTTGGAGCAATGCATCTACACCAAGCCTTCTGAGCTCATATTGCCCTGATCAGCCACCATGGGATACACTGTACTTTGACCCCAACATAGTGATGTCATTTTGCTTCTCTTCTAGAATGAAAGACAACCAATCAATTATTCATACATTCATATATGCAAAAATATGGAAAAATAGTCAGCATGTATATACATAATACAATTTATCTAAGACCTTTGCTGTGTAGGCTAACTATTTTTCAGTACACATACATGCATACATGAATGGGAAAATCATGTCATGGACTCAAGTCATAGTCATTTAGTCATGACAAAAGATATAAACTTAGCATGCCACGTATGTATAGAACATGGTTCAAGTCTACTAAAATAAAAATTATTTGTCATTATTTGTCTATATGTATATCTAAATAAGTTGAGTTCCTCCTGCAACCCCCCAGGGACTAATGAAATTGCTCCCAGGGTGTGAGCAGTATGGCTGTTCAGGGTTTGCATGAGAGTATGGGATGTCAGTGCATGAGGGGAGGCAGCCCAGAGAGGAGAGAAGTAGGAGCTCTGACCACAGAGACCAGGAGACAGGGCAGAGAGGGTACAGAGTAGGGACAAAGCAGCTAACTGGGGACCTCCAGAGATGGCCAGCATCTACAGTAACCCACTGGAGGAAAAGCCTAATAAATGAAGGGCTTTCCCCAAATCCTTTGGCTGTGAGACACAATGGCTGAGAGTGAGTCTTCCTTATCTTTCCCTCTCTACTTCATCCCTTCATTTAAGTAGAGGTGACAAAACCCCAGTTGTGGATATCTCCACTGTAGATATCTCCTTTTTTATTTGTAAACAAGTTTGCTCCCATTATCTGTGGCATGTTATTACTAGAGATTATAGCTTGCACAGGGAGATGACCCTAGGGATTTTGGTATTTCATAGACTATCTGTGTTAAGAGCCAAAGGGGCCTGTCTGAGTCAGTTTAGTTTAATGGATGAAACTATAACCTTCCCAAACAGAACACTAAAGCTTGAAATCAAGGTTCACTTAGATTTCCCCTGGAAGCGTGAGATGACTCAGGCTCATTGTACACCTAACCATGTCCTTGAGACTAAACTCCATTTCTGTAGGTAGGGAAGACCCAGGAGGAACCGGAGGAGAGGGTTCTACCTCTCAGCTAATTTAGTAGGTATAAGAACTCTGGCTTCTTTCTGGATGATATGGGAAAGAGAAGAGACCATAGACCCTGTTGTGCTCCATGATGACAAGTGTTATATAACATTTAGAATGACCAATAATGGGAAGAGCTTTTAATTTTCCTGCTATGAGAATGACAAATAATGCTTACCTTAGTAGAATTTAATCTTTTCTTCATATATGTGGCATGCTAAGTTAATATCTTTCCTTATGATTAGGTGATTAAGACTTGAGCTAATGACATAATTTTCCATTCACTCAAGGCCCTGCCACATAGGCTGTCACTAAAACTTAATCAGGCCAAGAGCCAGGCCATCAGTGGATTTCCCAGTGACTTAGAGCATTAAAAGGCCAGCCCACAAGGAGTTGATGTCCCCTTGAACCTCACATCTTTACTCTCTCAACAAATCCTAATCCATGCTTTCTGCTGTTACTCATTTTCTCCAATGGAAAAACATTCTCTGCATGTAGTGCCAATGCAATATTTACAGCACCTACAGTGACAATAAATATTCCTGCATGGTGCACAATAAAAAATATAGCAGACTCTCCATATAGAAGACAGAAGCAAAACATTTATTCATACACCAGAAAATCAAATCCCAACACCAGAAAACTAAATCCATCATAGCAAGGCACCACAACATAGCAGAGAATCATGCCATCTTTTAGCCTTCCCACAAACCAACACAAGATCAATATTTTACTCACAAATCTCAGTAACTCCTTGCCTGAATATCTTCTTTTCTCCCCTATTTCTCTGGCTCTGACTCCCAACTTCCTGTGGACTCTGCTCTACCCTTCAGCAAACTCCTCCCACCACAGGCTCTATGTGATTACATTTAGCCTATTAGGGGACAGAGTTTATTTTCAAAGCAGGGAAGGTCTTCATATTCCCCTAGGCTTATTAAGGGGCAGGGAAGATCTTCAAATTCCCATTCCCATTACACTGTCTATAGTTGGTAATGGACCTCTAACATCTTGAACTCAAAAGATTACATCCAAGCCTGGACATATCCCTCTCAAAGCTTGGTCACCTACTCAGGAAAGGTAACATAAAGCAGAGAAAGCAACCAGGGCTCAGGCATATAGGCTGTCCCCAGGATTTAACCAGTCTGGTTAAATCCGTGCTCTATATGGGAGCATCTGAGGGGTAGGGGGAAAAGAGTGCCACCCACACTCCCACTACCTCAATGCAGTCTAATGACAAAGAGCACCACTTGCTACAAAAAAACAAAGGAAGCAAGAAACTGTCTCTTCTTTTTAACTAATGAAACACTCTGCCCTACTGCCATTGGAGAAGGGAAGAGGGACCTGAACAAGAGGCCACACAAGTGTAAAGCTGGGAATACTTCCTGGAGAAGGTGAAAACTTGAGCAGAGTTTGGAAAGCTTCCAGGGAAAGAAGAATCACAGTCTAAACAGGGCAAGCTGGGGGTAGGGAGGAAGAGGGGTCTTGAATGGCATCTCTGCTATTCCCTTGGACTCCATCAAGCTGAGGGAGGTCAGAATCCATTCAGGCAAGGAGGTAGTTTTGCCTCTGATGTCCCTTCTTGTCTCAATCCCTTTGTGCCTCCTTCACCCACCTATAGCAAACAGAAGCCACCTAATTTCTGAAGCAGAACCATCACAGACAGGAAGAAAAATAGAGTTAGTGGAAGCATGGAAGTGGGTCTTCCTAGGGAGGGAATTTACCACCTCAGAGAGGAAGTAGGAGTGTCCCATGTCCTCTCTCCAATTAAGGAAGCATACTGCTGCCCTGTTGGGGTATAGGAAAGAGGTCCTGTACTGTTTGCAGCTCTACCAGGAAATACCCCAAAGCCAGAAGGTCACAGAAACCAAATTTGCTTTTTCATAACTTCCACACATATCTCCAAGCTCTGCTCATCCTTTTCTTTAAAAAAAAAAGTTTACTAACAACAATGCCTTTAACAATAAGTCAAACTTACAGTTTAGAGCATATCTTTTCTTCCTCTTTTTGGGAAAACAAAACATTTACCCTTCTCCAATCCATCAGCAACTTTTCTTCTCTCCATAATATTTTTTAAAGATATTTTTTCATTCATTTCTTTAAATATTTTTCAATTCATGTAAATTTTTAGCAATCTTTTTTAAAATTTCGAATTCCAAATTCTCTGTCCCTCCTATCCCTACTCCTTCCTTGAGAAAGCAATCAATTTGATATCTATTAAGCTTGCGAAATCATGCAAAACACTATATTAGTCATTTTGCAAAAAAAAAAAAAATACAGACAAAAAAAAATAAAACAAGAATAATAAAGAAAGTTTTGTAAAAATACGCTTCAATCTGTATTCCGTGTTCATCAGTTCTCTCTCTGGAAGTGGACGGTATATTTTTCATCATCTTCACAATCTTTTAAATTGCCCTGGTTCAATATTTGAAGATGTAATCTGTCTGGCTCTGGTGGCTTAAATTCCTCAAGAGCAGATACATATAATTCCTTCTTGGGAACCAATTCCCTATGAACAATTTTTGTGCTTTTCTTTTCAGTCCAAAGATAACTCTTCTTGACAGGAAAAAAGTATTAAGCTGTCCTGCTTTCCCTTTACTATCAGTTATTATTAGTTAGCATCAAATCAGGGGCTCTATCCCTTCCTTGCTCTTCCCCTTTCCCGTATTTGTGTTAAAAGAAGTCCTTTTTGGCTTTCCTCACCAGTCTCAGCTCATTCTGAATTTCAGCATTTCTAAGGCCATTCTTTTTCTTTTTTCTTTTTGGAGGAGGGAAGGCAGGGCAATTGGAGTTAAGTGACTTGCCCAAGGTCACACAGCTAGTAAGTGTTAAGTGTCTGAGGCTGGATTTGAATTCAGATCCTCCTGACTCCAGGGCTGGTGTGCCACCTAGCTGCCCCTCTAAGGTCATTCTTACAGGATCATGCCGTAACATTTTATTCATCCTCCATTATCTGCCTTTGTTTCTATCATGTCTACATTTATTTTAAAAATATGAGTTGGCTCCTAATTGGTCTCTCTGTTTGCAATTGCTCCACCTCTCCCTCTGGACCTCCACACAGCTTCCGAACTGATACTTTTTTTTTTTTTTTTGCTTTTTGGAAGGCAGTTGGGGTTAAGTGACTTGCCCAAGGTCTCACGGTTACTTTTTGTGTTAAGTGTCTGAGGCCAGATTTGAACTCAGGTCCTCCTGACTCCAGGGCCGGTGCTCTATTCACTGCACCACCTATCCACCCCCCAAACTGATATTCTAAAAGAATAGATCTGACCATGTCACTCCATGGTACAAAGTTTCACTAGAGCTGGGCACGGTGGCATGTGTCTATAACCTCTCCTTCCTGGGAGGCTAAGGTCGGGGGAATCTTTTGAATTTAGTAGTTCTGAGCTTAGCTGGTCTGGTGGCCACACTAAGATTGGCATCGGCCTGCTGAGCCTCCTGGGAACCAGGGGGCTACTGGGCTACCTAAGCATGAACAATCTGGTTCAGGTCAGAAAATGACCAAGTCGTTGCTCCCAATCACATTGTAATGGGACCAGGCCCTGAGCGGAGGAAGAAGAGAAAGAGGAGGAGGAGGAGGAAAAGGAAGAAGAGGAGGAAGAAGAGAAACTATTGGCTTCTCTATTTCCCAATTTCTGCCACCATTCTTTTAGCTGCCCAGATTTGTGAGGGCACTAACATCCTCAGCTTCTGTAATGGGAATGGGAATTTGAAGATCTTCCCTTCCTCTTAATAGACCTAGGGGGGAATTTGAAGACCTCCCCTGCACTGAAAGTAAACTCTGCCCCCTGATAGGCTGAATATAGTCACATGGTGGGAGGGGTTTGTTAAAGGGAAGCAGAGGCCACTGGAAGCTGGTCAGAGCTAGCCAGAGGATGGGGGAGAGAGAAGGTGCTCAGGCAAGGAGACAGAGATGTTTGTGAGTAAATTATGATCTAGTATTGGTTTGTGGGAAGGCTGAAGGATGCTGTGGCTCTCAGTGTTATTATGGCTTCTTTGGTACTATCTTTGGTACTATGATGGAATCAGCTTACTAGCTTTGGGACTGGGTTTTCTGGTGTCTAAATAAATGTTTCACTTGCTCTTTACCTGGAGAATCTGCTATATTTTTCAATGGAATGTCATGTGATACTTATAGTCACTGTCTTTATCATGGGCGCTGTAAATATTGCATTGGTGCTACAGCTTCTAATTCTCCCTCTACACCCCACCCCCACCTCACCCTCCACCATATCCAATTAGTTGTCAGATTTTTTCATTTCTCCCTACACAATGTTACATAGTCACAGAGGTAACAATGAGTAGCCTTGGGGCTATCTAGGTGGCACCATGAATAGAGTACCAGTCCTGGAGTCAGGAGCACCTGAGTTCAAATCCAGCCTCAGACACTAGCTGTGTGACCTTTGGAAAGTCACTTAATCCTATTTGCCCTGCTTTCCCTCCTCCAAAAAGAAAAAATGGGTAGTCTTGCTTTACTCCTAATCTTACTGGAAAAGCCCTTAGTGTTTCTCCATTAAAGAGAATAATAGGTCTTAGTTTTAGATAAACACAATTTGCCATATTAAAAATATTTATTTTTCCTATGCTTTTTAATGTTTTTAATATAAAGAGGTATTAAGGGAGGAATCGAAAGAATCTAGAATTTAAAGCTCTGCAATACCTGCAACCAGGAATTAAGATATACAGGGGCTGGGGTAGGGAGACCCTACCTGCCCTACCAGAAAGTTAGAGAGCAGACCAGGGGAGGGGCTCTACAGTGGGATTGCTGTTTTGAGGTTGGGGTAGGGGAAAGAAGGGAAGAAAATTTGCAATTCAAAAATGTCATGAAAATGAATGATGTAAACAAGAAAACAAATTAAATTTATTACAAAAAATATATATAAAGGGGTATTATTTTTGTCAATAATTTTTTCTATACCTATCAATAGAATCATGTGATTTGATTATTTTGTTATTAATATGATCCATTAAATTTTTTTTGCTTTTTTTTGGGGGGGGGAGGGCAGTTGGGGTTAAGTGACTTGCCCAAGGTTACCTGGTTAGTTTTTGTGTTAAGTGTCTGAGGTCGACTTTGAACTCAGGTCCTCCTGACTCCAGGGCCAGTGCTCTATTCACTGCACCACCTAGCCACCCCCATTAAATATTTTTTGGAGAGGGGAAGGCAAGGCAATTGGGGTTACGTGACTTGCTCAAGGTCACACAGCTAGTAAGTATGTCAAGTGTCTGAGGCCGGATTTGAACTCAGATCCTCCTGACTCCAGGGCTGGTGCTCTTTTTGATCCATTAAATTTATATGAGCATAGAGTAGTAGAGAGCCAGTTTTGAAGCAAAGAAGATTTGAGTTTAAGTCCTCACTCAGATACATACCGGCTGTGTGACCCTATTTAGTGATTTAGCAACTCTCTGAGATTATAAGTAATATAAAAGAGATCAATTTGCATAGTCAGAGGGAATTTCCTTACCTGGAAGTTCACTCTACCAATAAAATCACAGATCCCATCCACAGCCCTCCCTTGTGTTTATAGTTTTTCTAATTCTGAACCAACTCGACATTTCTAGTATAAAACAGTGTACCACCTCTCTCTGTTTTTAATGCCTGTAAATTTTTAAATATTTTATTCAATTTTTAATTGATATTCATGAGAGATACCAGTTGATAGTTTTTATCCTCTGTGTTATCCCTCCCTGGTTTAGGTATCAAGACCCTATTTCTCCCACAGAAAATAATGAATAGGATGCCTTCTTTCCTTATTTTTCCAAACAGTTTGTGCAATATTGGAATTAATTGTTCTTGAATATTTGCTAGAATTCACTTGCAAATCCATCTGGCCTTTGTTTTTATTTTCTTTAGGAGCTCCTTTGTGACTTACTCAATTTCATTTTCTGAGACCAGGTCATTTAAATTGTTTATTTCCTGTTCTGTTCATCTGATTATTTTACATTATTGCAAATATTTATCAATTTCATTTGAATTACCAATTTCATTGGTGGGAGATTGGGCAAAAATGGTTTGTAAATAATTTTCTTTATTTCCGTTTTATTTATTGTGAATTCTCCTTTTTCATATTGGCAATTTGCTTTTTATCTGTTTTAAAAAATTAAATTAGCTAAGTCAATTTTATTAATTTTCTTAAAACTCTAGTTTTATTGATCCATTTAACAGTTTTTTGTTTTAAATTTTCTTTGATTATTGGAATTTCTCTTTTTGTATTTAACTGGAGTAAGTACCTCTTACTCTTCTAGTGTTTTTATTGTATGACCTATTCCTTTAAGACTTAGATAACCTGCAGAAGACCTTTCCTGGTCCTTCCCGCTACTAGTACTCTTTCCTTTCAATTTACCTTCCATCTACTCTCCGAATATCATGTATGGACCTGGTCATTTTCATATTGTCTCAACCATGAGCTCCTTGAAGGCAAGGACTGTTTTGGCCTTTGTATGCCTGACACTTAGCCTGTTATATACCAAGTGCTTGATAAATACATGTTGACTTGACATAATTCACTCTCTCTTTTGTTGGTGAAAGTATTTTAGAGTTATCTATTTCCCCCAAAGGACTATTTTGGCTGTATCTCAAATGTCTTGGGAGATTGGATTCTTCATAATTTGCTTTGATGAAATTATCTTTTGTTTCTATAGAAACAATCTATATTTCTTCTTTGACCCACCAATTCTTTAGGATTAAATCATTTAATCTCCATTTAATATTGAATGCTTTCTTCCAATTCTTTTTATTGATCATAATTTATGTTGCATTGTGGTTAGTAAAGGATGTGTTTTATATTTCTGCTTTTCTGCATCTGTAAATAAAACTTTTATGATCACAATCAATTTTTGAAAAAGTGCCATTCACGGCTGAGAAATATATACGTGTATATGCACACACATGCACACACAGATATACAGAGACACACACGCACACACACACACATTCTCCTTTCTATTCTCTTTCTGCAATCTTCAGAGTTCTATTATATTTTAACTTTGTAAATTTTATTCAGGCCTTAACTTCTTGTATATCTCTTTTTGTTCAGTTTGTCTTGTGAGAAAAGGAACATCTTGATCCCAACTATTTTAGTATTGTTGTCAGTTTCTTCCTATAATTCCCTTACCTGTCCCTTTAAGTATTTAAGAGCTATGTCATTCAGTGAACATCTAGGGGACTGCTCATTGGTGGATAACTAACCGCAAATGAGTTGATGCCAATCTAAGAGCTTTTCCCCAAAGCTACCATAGAGTCAATCAGGTAATAAGCATTTATTGAGTACCTGCTATGTGATAGGCACTGAGTTAAGCAATGGGAATGCAAATAGAAATAAAAGACTCTTCTCTCAAGGAGCCCACAGTCAGAGGGGACACAACATGAAAACAATTATATATAAACAAGCTTCAGTCATTGTTCAGTTGTTTTTCAGTTGTGTCTGACCTTTTGTGAACCCATTTGGAGTGTTTCTGGTAGTGGTTTTATTAAGAGTGGTTTGCCATTTACTTTTCCAGCTCACTTGACAGGTGAGGAAACTGACGCAAACAGGGTTAAGTGACTTGGCCAAGGTCACATAGCTAGTAAATTTCTGATGATTTTGAACTCAGTCTTCCTGACTCCACAAGTGGAGTTCTGTGCCACTTACGTGCTCCTCAGGTGAATTTTGCTATGTATGTTAGATCATCTCTAATAGAGCATATGAGCTCCTTGGGAGCCCGGACTGTCTTCTTTTTTTTCTCTTTGTATTTCCAGTGCTTAGTACATAGTAAGTGCTTTTTCATTCTTCTACATTCTAAATATTGATAATCTTATTTAATTGTATGCTTCTTCCTCTTGCCTTGTCTGCCCCTGCTTTTTTGAAATAATCTGAAGGATAATAATTTCCTCATTTTAAATTGGTGTGAATCTTTCTATTTAAAGTATATCTTGTAAATGATATGTTGTTGGATTGTGCTTTCTAAGCCATTTTGCCACACTCCTCCATTTTATGGATGAATTAACCCTAAAAGGACTGGAATTTAAGAATATCAAGAGTAGCGGTTCTCAATCTGTGGGTTATGTTCAGTTTGTAACAATGAAAATACATCCCGTATATCAGATATTTATGTTACAATTCATAACAGTAGCAAAATTACAGTTATGAAGTAGCAATGAAAATAATTTTATGGTTAGGGGGTCACTACAACATGAGGAACTGTATTCAAGGGTCGCGGCATTAGGAAGGTTGAGAACCACTGATCTAGAAGGACCAAACTGCACCAGTTAATGCAACTTTTTTTTTAATCCACAAGACAAAGAAATTAGCAAGACGAAAATATTTATTTTGAGGTAAATTAGAATTTTTTTTGAATCAGTTGATGCACTTGGGCCTTCTAGCGTTCATCTTATTCACAAATAGCTCATGACTATTAATTATGTGTTTTCCACCATCATACTTGTTTTCTCTCCACTCTCCCCAGTTTGTAAAGGAAAGTAGAGAAAAGAAGGCATCTGATCAACACTAGTATGTTAAAATTAAGATTGTCTGGTTTTCCTCCACTGCGGTTCTTCTCTTCAGCAGGACTAGAAAGACCTTAGTCTCTAGTTCTTAAGTTGCTTTTTTTTTTTTTTACTCTCCCTTTTGAACTACCTTTCAAAGATGCCACTTGTTTTGCTTGTGACTCTTCCACCCCTTGATGTGCCCTCCCTCTTTAAACCCCCTTCTCCCACATGTGTACTTTTAATGATTTCTCCACCAAACTCTGTGTCTGTTCAGTCTTCCTTTGTGCAATTCAGATAAAAGTGAAAATCGTGAGATGGCCTCTTCTTCTAGTTTACTCCAGTTATGCAAAATAGTAAGCTCTCCTGCTATCTTTCTCATGTCTTTCCTGCTATATTCCGTTCTCCTTCCCTTTTTTTCCCCTTAAAAGCAACAAAACTAACAAAATGACAAAACCACACCCAGGCCCTGTGTTCCTTGAAATGTGGTATCCAAGGTTTTTGTTTGGTCGTAGTTTTCTGAGAGTCAAATGATTCTTGTTTTGTTTTGTTTTGTTTTTGGAGCTAAATGGTTCTTAAGCTGAACCTGTTTTCCATGTCAGTTGTTACATTTTCTTCAGTCTTTTGATGTTGTTCTAATATTTCTTGTTGTCTCCAGAAGTCATTGAATTTTCATTGTACTATCCTATTTTTCAGAGAGTCTGAATAAGAATGTCTACTTTCAGCTTTCTATAAATTATTCTCCTTCAATTTTTTCCTCTCAGAGTTCTAATTTCAATTCTGATTTCATTTCATTTTTTATTTCTTGCTTCACTTCTTCCAATTGTTCCTGTAATCCTTGTGCCCAAGCCATTCTTTTTTCTGTGGCTCTGCCCATACTTGTGATAGTTACCCTTTCTTTTGGCATTACTTGTTTGGCTTCTCTTAATCCACAGTATTTCTTCATTGTGTTTTCTTGACATTTGACACCAATGTTTTCTGATATTATTCCCACTGAATAGACTGAATTTTTTTTTTGCTTTTTTTTTTGGAGGGGGAAGGGCAGGGCAATTGAGGTGAAGTGTTAAGTGTTAAGCTCAATGTCACACAGCTAGTAAGTGTTAAGTGTCTGAAGCTGGATTTGAACTCCACTGTACCACCTAGCCACCCCTAGGCTGAAATGTTAAAGAGAATTTTTACATTGTTTAATATTAGTATCTGTCATTTGTTTGTAACTAAGCTTCTCTTTCAGTGCTCTCTGTGCTAGAATTCTTGCGTCCTTAAGGTCAGAGTTGTCTAGTAATCTGCTTGAGGTCATTTAAGTGATGGAAGGTCACCTGGATGAATTTTCAGACCTTGTCCCCAAGGGGTGGCATGTAGAAGGAATGGCACTTTCACAGGCCATGCCAGTTTCCCTTTAAGAGACAAGAAGTTCATTCTTGGGATTGGTTTTGTACCTGGGACAAAGACTTGAACTATTGATATGGTTCTGCTGTCACCTGATACATAAAAAGCTCAACCTATGGAGAATTGAGACAGTAGGCATTTACTGAAATTTCCACTGTCCTGTAGACTATCTGAGCCACACTGTAGTGAATGCAGAGGTGGAAGGAAGTGCTGTTGCTGAGTTTTTTCAATCATGTCTGACTCTTTATTACCCCATTTGGGGTTTTCTTGGAGTAGTTTTCCATTTCCTTCTCCAGTTCATTTGATAGATGAGGAAACTGAGGCAAATAGGGTTAAGTGACTTGCCCAGGGTCACGCAGCTAGTATACGAGTCATGATTTGAACTCAGGAAGATGAGTCATCCTGACTTCAGGCCCAGCATTCTATCCACTGCACCATCTAGCTGCCCACTATATATGCGTGCCTATACACAAGCATAGGGATATACAAAATAGATACCAGATAGTTTTGCAGGGGAAGGTGCTAGTACCTTTGGGAATCAAGAAGAGCAGCATTTGGAAGGTAGAACTGAGTTTTGAAGAAACCTAGGGAATTTTAAGAGTTGAAGGTGAGGAGAGAGTATATTTCATGCCTGGGGAAGAAGAGCCAATGAAAAGATACAGATAAGGAAGTGGAGCACCATGTATGAGGAACAATAGGAAATCCAGTTTGGCTGGACCATGGTGGGTGTGAAGGAGAGTAAGGTGCAATCAGACCGGAAAGGTTGGATGAGGCCAGGGTGCAGACGATTTTAAATGTCAAACACAGGATTTTATATTGGAATTTGTTGAGTATGGGAGCCATATGGTCAGAATTGTGTTTTTAAGGAAAAAAAAACAAAACACTTTAGCATCTGTGTATCAGATGAGATATTTGTGAAAAATGCTTAGTACAGTCAGTGCCTGACACATAGTAGGTTCTATATAAAGGCTTTTTCCCTTCCTTTTGCTGTGTGAAAGATGGATTTGAAAGAGGAAGACTTGAGGCAGGGAGACCAAGTAAGAGGCTATTGCAATATCCTAAGAGAGAGATGATGGGAGCCTGGCTCAGGGTGGTGACCACACATGGAAGGAAAAGGACAAATGTAAGACATGGTAAGAAGGTGGAAACAGCAAGATTTGGGAGCTGATTTGATATGTGGGGAAGGGAGAATGAGTTGAGGATGACACCAAGACTGGAAACCCGTAGCCTTGACAAATAGGACAATTAAGAAGGGCCATATTGAAGCCACCATAAATTCATGCCAGACATCCAACATCATCATAGGGTCTACTCTTTTAAATATGTTGTAGTTTCTTTGCTAATCTTTTATTAATTTTTTTGCATCAATCCTCATTAGAGATATTAGTCTATAGTTTTATTTTCTGCTTTATCTCTCTCTGATTTAGGAATCAGGATCATGTTGGTCTCTGAAGTTTTCTAAGATCCCTTCGTTTCTTTTTTTTCCCCAAGCAATTTTATAATATTGAAATCCCCTATATGTCTGGATGTTTTTTTCTCAGATTTCTTTGCTCAGTCATCATCTGTATACTGTGAATATATCCCAAGTCTCTCTCCTGGGATTTCTTCTCTTCTTTCACAACACTTTTTCTCTCTCAATGATCTCATCAGCTCTTCTAGGTTTATTTATGAACTTCATGCAGCTCCCTCCCAGTAGTAGGAACAATGTCTATATCCTTATGCAGTCTAGGTTTCTTTCGCTATAAAAAGAAATTATACTGTCTTTAAGACATAATTGGTCCAGGGGACTAACATATGAACCACTGATGTACCAGGAGTACCACAGTGCACAAGGATAATAATTTTCTCATTTTAACTTTGTGTGAATCTTCCTACTTCAAATATTTCTTTTAAATGGCATATTGCTGGATTGGGCTTTTGAATCCGTTTTGCCACATTCCTCCATTTAATGGATGAGTTAGCACTCGATGGACTGGAATTCAAGAATATCTAGAAGGAACAAACTGTGTCAATGCAAAATATATTTTTTTATCCACAGGACAAAGAAATTAGAAATTGAAGGATGAAGATTTTTACTTTGAAGCAATTTAGAATTTCTTTGAATCAGTTGATGTACTTGGGCCTTCTGGTGTTCATCCTATTCACAAATAGCTCATGATTACTAATTATGTCTTTTCCACCATTGTATCTTTTTGTGTTTTTTTCCTCTTTCTTCCTACTCTCCCCAGTTTGTAAAGGAAGGTAGAGAAAAGAAGACATCTGATCAATCCTAGTACTTTATAATTAAGTTTTTCTGTTTTTGTTCTACTGCCCTTCTCTTCACCAAGACTAGACAGACCCTAATCTCTAGTTCTTATACTACTTTCTCTTTTATTTTTTAATTCTCCCTTTTGAACTATTCTTCAAAGATGACATTTATTTTGTTTGTCACTATTCCGTGCCTTGATGTGCCCTTCCTCTTTAAACCCCCTTCTTCCAGTTCAGTCTTTATAATGTATTTTTACACCAACCTGTATGTACGTTCAATCCTCCTTTGCGCAATCCAGTGGCCAAGCTTCATGCATTCCACTTTCACAATATTTCTTCTCGCTTTCCCCTTCACCCTGCTCACATAGCCATCTCCCTAGTTCAGGCCCTTACCATCTCCTGTGAACTACTGCAATGGCCTTCCCAGTGTTCTCCCTTCCTGGAGTCTCTCCCTACACTAATCAGTCTTCTATTCAACTGCCAAAATGATTTTTCAAGTCACTCCCCTACTCAGTAAAATGCAGGATTCCTATGGCAGTCACACCTGGGGAGAAGGGAAGGGTAGAAAGTCTTAGATAAATAGGTTGACTTTGACTTTCAAGCTCATCCTTCCCTTTTCCCCCTGTGGAAAAATAATTGGTGGGTAGAAGACAGAAGAATCCAGGGACATAGGAGAGCTAAATAAACATAAGGAGGAGGAGGTGATCAACAAATATAGGAGATGTCACAGCAATCTGGAGGTGAAATGGGAAGCATTCTCTCCGAGAGAGAATGTTCACTGGCACTCACGAGGCATCACTGAACCAGTAAGCAGGGAAGATGACAGCATGTCCTCTTTCCTTTCTGTCTCCTCTGTTCTCATCTCTCTATGCTAGAGAAAATGACCCTCTGTGGTACTGGGTCAGTTCTTTCCTAAAGCTATTCTCTCCCTTAAATGTTGCTTTAGTTGTCAGTACTGCTAAGCTGAGATAAAATTGTTAGCCATATTCTGACACTTTTGTTGTTTAGTCTTGTCCAACTCTCTGTGACCCCATTTGGGGTTTCCTTGGCAGAGAAACTGGAATGGTTTACTATTGCCTTCTCCAGTGGATTAAGACAAAGAGAGGTTAAGTGACTTGCCTAGGGTCACACAACTAGTACATGTCTGAGTCCAGATTTGAACTCAGGTCTTCCTGACACTAGTGCTCTGGTACTAGGTACCTCTGGCACTTTACTTAGTGCTTAATTACATGTGGAAAAAAGAGAGGTGCTGACATTTACTTTCAAAAAACAAGAGACATCTTGCCTACCTAAGTCAAGGAGGGGGGTTGGAGCAATTAGAGCAAAGTGAGAGACATTGTGTTGAAAAGCACAAGCCTGGAGATAAATTCTGGCTTCAGAGACTCCTAGAAATAAAATTGGGAGCTGGTAAGAACATTAGGCTGTGAAAGAGAAGTGACAACACCATCGCTACAATTTTCACTTTCCACAACCTTGGCTGTAAGTATTTAGGACACCAAAATTTGAAAACCAAGCCAAGGCCTTGAAGAAGAGGGAGCTTTTAGGGAACATCTGCTCACAAGAAAGGAGTGGCATTGAGTTGTATGAGCATGCTCAGTAAACCCATGGGTTTACAATTGACAGCTTAGCCTACCCAGAACCACCTCAGCTTCCTGGGACAACCTGCTGCCTTGACTCATAATTCTTTACCTCAAATATCTCCTATCCTCAGTACAACAAATTTCTATACCCCAGTGCCTGTATATCTTATTTCTCAATTGCATGTAAAAAGTAATTTTTTTAAACATTTGTTTTTAAAAATTTGAGTTCCAGATTTTTCTCCTTCTCCCCTCCTCACCCACCCCCACTGGGAAGATAAGCAATTCAACATAGGTTATAAATGTGTAGTTACACAAATCTTTTCCATAGTAGTTATATTGTGAAAGACTAACTATATTTCCCTCCATCCTGTCCTGCCCCCCACTTATTCTATTTTCTACTTTGACCCTGTCCCTTTTCAAAAATGTTTTCTTCTAACTACCCTCTCCCCCAATCTGCCCTCCCTTCTGTCATCCCCCCTCTTGTCCCCTTCCCCCCTATTTTCCTGTAGGATAAGATACCCAGTTGAGTGTGTATGTTATTCCCTCCTTAACCCAAATTCAATGAGAGTAAAGTTGACCATTCCCTTTCACCTTCCTGCTCTTTACCTCCATTGTAACAGTTTTCTCTTACCTCTTTTATATGAGATAATTTACCCTAATCCATCTTTCCCTTTCTCCTCCTAATATATTCCTCTTAATTTTATTTTATTTTTTAGATATCATCATCCTTTCATATTCAACATGTCCTGTGCCTTCTGTCTATGTATACATATACATACATATGCACACACTCATATATATGTATACACACATACACATATATGCACACACAATATAATTATATGCACACACACATATAATAATAATATATGTGGGTATATATATATATATACCCACATATATATTCCCTTCAACTATCTTCATACTGAGAAAAGTCTTATGAGTTACAATGATCATTCTTCTATGTAGGAATGTAAATAGTTCAACTTTAATAAGTTCCTTATGATTTCTTTTTCCTGTTTACCTTCTCCTGTTTCTCTTGCTTCTTGTATTTGAAAGTCAAATTTTCTGTTCAGCTCTGACTTTTTCATCAAGAATGTTTGGAAATCTTCTATTTCATTGAATGACCATATTTTTCCCTGAAACATTATAATCAGTTTTGCTGGGTAGGTGATTCTTGGTTTTAATCCTAGATCCTTTGACCTCCATAATATCATATTCCAAGTTTTTAATGTAGAAGCTGCTAGGTCTTGTGTTATCTTGATTGTGTTTCCACAATACTCAAACTGTTTCTTCCTGACTGCTTGCAGTATTTTCTTTTTGACCTGGGAACTCTGGAATTTGGCTATAATATTCGTAGGGGTTTTCTTTTTGGGATCTTTTTCAAGAGGTGATTGGTGAATCCTTTCCATTTCTATTCTGCCCTTTGATTCTAGAATGTCAGGGCAGTTTTGCTTGGTAATTTCTTGAAAGATTATTTATAGGTTCTTTTTTTTTATTGTGGCTTTCAGGTAGTCCAATAATTTTAAAATTGTCTCTCTTGGATCTGTTTTCCAGGTCAGTAGTTTTTCCAATGAGATATCTCACATTACCTTTCCATTTGTGGTTTTATAGTATCTTGATTTCTCATAAAGTCATTAGCTTCCATTTGCTCCAATCTAATTTTGAAGGAATTATTCTCTTCAGTGAGTTTTCAAAATTTCTTTTCCATCTGGTCAATTCAACTTTTTCAGGCATTCTTCTCCTCATTGGCTTTTTGTGCCTCTTTTGCCATTTGAGTTAGTTTATTTTTAAAGGCATTATTTTCTTTGGTATTTTTGGGGGGGGGTTCTCCTTTAGCTGGCTTTTGACTTGCTTTTCATGATTTTCTTGCATCATTCTCATGTCTCTTCCCAATTTTCCCTCCATTTCTCTTACTTGATTTTCAAAATCCTTCTTGGGCTCCTCCATGGCCTGTAACCAATTCATATTTTTCTTGGAAGCTTTTCATGCAGGAGTTCTGACTTCCATGTCTTCCTCCTGTTCCATGCTTTGATCCCTTTTGGGATCAAAAAAGGATTCTATGGTCTGTTTGTGCTTCCTCTGCTTACTCATATTGCCAGCCAATTACTTGACTTTTGAGCTCTTTGCCACAGTAGAACTCTGTTTCCAGATTGCAGAGAGCTATGTCCCAAATTGCTGGGGTTTTGCAGCTGCCAGAGCTATTAGAAGGGTGCCCTCTCTACAGACCCCACAAATTCTGGCACATTGGCCACATACCTCAGGTACACCACCCAAGATTGCAATCCAGATCCATGTACCCTCTGAATGGCCACTTGGTCCCCCTATGATCAGCAGGCCAGGAGCTTTAGAGGCAACCATGCGGCAGCAACTGCAGCCACTGTGCTTCCACCACTTCTCACCCCAGGGGAAGGGGCCAGACCATGCTCTTTTCCACCCAGTTCCAACAGAGTTCCTGAATGACCTTTTACTTTCTTTTTGGCATTTATGAGTCTGGAAATCTCCACAGCTGCTGGTGATTCACTCTCCTGAAGTCTGTTCCAGCAGCTGCTGGTCTGGCCACCCCAAGGCCAGAACCACATGGCTCATGTGGGATGCTGCTCGGCTCCCAGCCCAGTGTGTTAGATCCTTCCTGTTGACCTGCTAAACTGCCTTCAGCAGGAGACTTGTTTCTCTTTGTCACTTTGTGGATTCTGTAGCTCTAAAATTTGTTTAGAGTCATATTTTTACATGTATTGGAGGTGGTAGGAGCTGGAGCTGAGCAGAGGTCCTGTTCTTACTCCACCATCTTGGCTCCCCAAGGTCACTTATCTAGTAAATGTCAAGTGTCTGAAGCCGGATTTCAACTTAGGTTTTTCAACTTTTGCCACCCACCTAGCTGCTCTTGTCTTCTATCTTTATACCATTGCTCAGCCCTGGGATACCCTTCCTCCTTCCCTCTGACTCTTATGTTATGCTGCATTCAAAGGTCAGCTCTACAGTGCTATTTCTTTATTCTTTGGCCCCAATCTCTTAGCTACTGATGCTTTTTCTCAACCTTCAATTTCCTTTGTGTATATTTTATATTTATTTATCCTTGTCTCCTTTGCTAGAATGTAAGTCCTTGAAGGACTTGGCATTTTTGTCTTCATATAAACAGTTCCTAGCACATTTTTATTGTTCAGTCATTTTCAGTCAGGGTAGACTCTTTGTGACCCCATCTGGGGTTTTCTTGGCAGAGATATGCTGGTATAGTTTGCTGTTTCCTTCTCTAGCTCATTTGACAAATGAGGAAACTGAGGCAAACAGAGTTAATGACTTGCCCAGGGTCACATAGCTGGTAAGTCTCTGAGGCTTAATTTGAATTCATGAAGATGTCTTCCTAACTCCAGGCCAGGCACACTATGCACTATGGCACCACCTAGCTGCCCATCTGGCACATGGTAAGTGTTTAAAAAAGGTTTGTTGAAGAACTGACTGGCTTGATCAAAGAGTAGTAGTGTGGGAGTAGTTGATAGAGAGTCAGCTTCAGAGTCAGAATTTATTCAAATCCTGCCCCTGGCACAGAACTAGCTGCATGATGCTGGGCTAGAAACAAGCTGTCAGAGTGTAAGTTGTATGTATTCATATATGTACATATTATCTTCTGTCTCCTCCCTCAGAATGTAAGCTCCTTGAGGTCAGGGACTGTTGCATTTTTGCCTTTATATGCCCAGCACTTGGCACAGAGCCTAGCAAATATTAAGCATTTAATGTTGTTTTTCCCTTGTTTTGGAAGACAACCAATGACATCACAGGGTGATGTCTTGACTCGTGCATGAATTGGATTTAAGTGAGGCAGAGCTTTACATATTCATCAGTCTCACCGTCTTTTCCAGAGTCACTAAAACCCAGTGGTAGGACAAGAGATAGAATGGCCAGCAATGGCCCAGGATGCAGCAGATAACGGTGGCATCTTCATGGCTGACCAAGCTCTAGGAGCTCCAGAGCCCCTGCTTCAGCCTGCCTTCAGGGACATTGGAACAAACTGTTCTCATCCACCCATGCCACCAGACTGAAGTTTTCATATGCTTTGGGTAGACACTCCGCTAACTCACCAATTGTTTTGTGACCTATAGGTTACCCTCAACCTGGATTAGCCCATCTGCCTAGACTGGGGTGTGACCACTGAGCACACTACAGCTTCTTGGAGCCACAGGTGATAGTTGAACAGGCATTGGGCACTTACTAAATACTTGTTGAGGGTTTAGAAGCAAATAAACATTGTAAAATAGTGTTTAATAAACCAGAAACCAGCAACTACTTGGGAGGAAACTCACTGTTTGACAAAAACTATTGGGAAATCAGGAGAGAAGTGTGGCAGAAATTAGGTTTTAACATCTCATATCATATACCACAATTAAGTCTAATTGGATACAGGACTTAAATATGAAAGGTCACATCACAAATTGAAATACTATGAAAAGAGATATCTTTTATAATTATGAAGAG
>CM053593.1:181823914-181850120 GCA_028646575.1 Pseudocheirus occidentalis
TTTTTTTCACTGTTTTTCTTGCCTTTTTTTCAAAATGGCTAATATGCAAATATGTTCGACATGACACCACATGCATAATAGGTCTCATCTTACTTGCCTTCTCAATTGGTGAGGGAAGGACTGAGGGGAGGGAGAAAATTTGGAATTGAAAACATTTTTAAAGTTTTTAATTAAAAAAAGAATTTCAAAACCATATGATAAAATGTTCCAAATCACTAATAATAATAAAATGCAAATTTAAACATCTCTAAGGTTACATTTCACATCCACCAGATTAACAAAGATGATGAGATAGGAGAATGCCAATTGTTGAAGACGCTGTGAAAGATTAGCATGCTGCTGATGGAACTATGAAATGGTCCAGTCATTCTGGAGAACAACTTACAGAAGAGTATAAAAAGTGATTAACTATATATGTATCCCCTTCACCCAGGGCAAAGAGAAAGGGGCAGGACCAATATATGCAGAAATAGCTAGAGCAGCACTTTTTGTTGTAGTAAATAATTTAATCCCCTCAATTACACATCCCCACTCCCAAATTACCCTACAAGTTAACCACTTTGAATTTGGTTTGATATATACTTATATATGTCCTTGTCTCCTTCATTAGGATATAAACTCTTTCTGAGAATGCATTGCTTCATTTGTTGTATCCCATTTGGGTGTCCCTGGTGCCTAACACGTGGTTAAGAGCTTAACAAATATTGTTTGATTGAAGGTATCAATCAATTGGAGAATGGTTGGAGAAATTATGACATAAATGTAATGGAACATTACTGTACTATAGAAATAACAAAAAGGAAGGATGGATTCCCACATCTTATGGGAAGACTTGCATGAATGATACAGAGTGAAATAAGCAGAACCAGGAGAACAAGTTATACAGTCACTACAATACTGTGAAGAGAAACAGCTTGGAAAGATTTAAAAACTCTGATCGCTGAAATGACCTACCAACCACTGTTCCAGAGGACCAATGATGAAGTATATTACCCACCTCCTCATAGAGAAGTAGAATGAGAGACAGTCTTCAGACATGGCCAATGTGGGGATCCCTTTTGTTTGACTATGCTTGTCACAAAGGAGAATTTTTTTTCCCAATGGGTGTATGTGTGGAGATTTGGGGTAGGGAGGAGTGCATGGGATCACTGGAGCATGTTAAAACCCTCAGAAGAGAATAGAAACAGGTCCAGTGAAAGACACAAGCTGCCCTAAAATGTATTCATTGAATGCATTACATGCTTTAAAAAGAAAGCTGGTTTTAATATATATTCACAATTTCATTTATGATCACCCTTTTTTCTTTTGCTCTTTGCATACAATAATGTCCCATATTAGCTAGTGATCGTCAAGTACAGTATGATTCTTTCATTCCCTCTATACATATATATGTATAATATACACATACATATATGTTTCCTTTTTAAAAATATATGAATATGCACAAGAGATATGCACATACATAAAAACAAAGATCAGGAGTAGAATAGGTTTGGGAAGGTATATGTCTTTACATGTATATATATATATATATGTATGTATGTATATGTGTATGTATGTCTCTATAGCTACAGAGAAACATATTTAAACTTTACTGTGACCTTATGGGGGGTGGAGTTGGGGGGAGAAGAAAATAGAACAAAGTTAAAAAGCACACAGCAGAAAACAAAAGAAAACTCACAAGGAAGCAAAGATGGACAATTCTCAACACATTATATAGGATTTCGTGAAATGAAAATTTTTTGTTACATATTTCCAATCCTCTCATATTCTGCTATGTACATGACATGCCTTTTTTCTTTCTAACTTTGTATTTAAATTCCAATATTTAAGTTTATGATATGTTTTTGTTCCTTTTCTCTATTCTCAGTGTTCTGGCGTTTGAGTCTAAAATAAAATTTTGCAAAAATATACATATATGTATTTTTTAAAGTAAAACAAACAATGATGAATTGCTTCATCTATATTGGTAGAAGTTTCCACAAAGGAAGTTGCCTATACTAGTGAAGATACATATCCAGACCACTCTTCCTAACCATCACAAAAGGATTATATTAAAAATATTATTGTTACAGGGAGAAATCTTGGGTTATTTCAATCAACAAGTATTTATTAAGTACCTCTTATGGTCCAAGTAATTGACTAGGTTTGTGGATAAAAATGAAAGAATTCCTGCCCTCAAGAAGCTTGTATTCTATCACATCATGTGCATATGAAGAATGTATAAAAATAAACACAAGGACATTTGGCTGGCAATCAGGAGGCAAAAGTATCTAGGAAAGATCTCATATGTCAGAGATGGCACTTGAGCTGAGTTTTAGAAGAAACTAGAGATTTTAAGAGACAAGAGAGGAAGAAGGAGTGAATTCCAGATATGGAGGGCAGCTTGAGTAAAGAAAGATAGAGAGATGGAAAGTAGAATGTTAGCTGTGAGAAGGTCAGTTTGGCTGGAACACTGAGAGTATAAGGGAGTTATATATAATAACTACAAAAAGGTAGGCTGGAGTTCATTTCAATGGCATGGGGAATATCCTTTGGGATATTTTTAAATTAATTGGCAGCTAAACTAGATGCTAAGTGGTAGAAATATCTACTTGTAGTAAAGACCACATCTGAAGTGCCAACATAGCATTTGGAGCTAACTTGATTCCCCCATAATCATCCATAAAGACTGTGAGAACATAGGGCACCTTCAGGCAGCCCGTGAGCTCAAGTAATATCAGATCCAACTGGGTGCTGTTTTTAGCAGGTTTAAATTTACCATCTTCTCTGATGAACAGACATCACAACCAGCAGGCAGATGTGCTGTTGCAGAAACAGAAATCTGGACACCTGGTGAGTTAGCTTTCTCAATAGTATCTCCTATAGACCAAAAATTTCCCAGCCACTTAGTAGCTACATCCAATTGACCCATAGCAGGCACAGGGGCAGTTAGGTGGCACAGTGGATAGAGTGCCAGGCCTGGAATCAGGAAGACTCCTCCTCGTGAGTTCAAAGCAGGCATCAGAGGCTTACCGGCTGTGTGATCCTGGACAAAGTCACTTCACCTTATTTGCCTCAGTTTCCTCATCTGTAAAATGAACTGGAGAAGGAAATGGCAAACTGCTCCAGTATCTTTGCCAAGAAAACCCCAAATGGGGCCATGAAGAGTCGGCCACAACTGAAAATGACTGAGCTGAGCAGGAACAGGATGACTATGCATGCATAAGTTCAACTACAAGCTGGAACAACCTCCATAGCCAAAGGAGGATCAGGCTCTGATGGGCAAGAACAGTGGAATAAGAATTGAATTTGGAGTCACTCTGCCTTGTAGTGCATGCGTATGCAAACTTTGGAAGGGGAGTAAGGAATAAGCATGTATATAGCTATGAGCCAGGCACCGTGCTAAGTGCTTTCACAGGTGTTACCTCATTTGATCTCACAACTCTTCAGGTAGTATTGCTTCTCTTCATTTTAGAGTCGAGTAAACTGAGGCAGACAGGTTAAATGACTTACCCAGGATCACACAGCTAGCGTCTGAGGCCACATTTCAACTCAGGTCTTACTGACTCCTGGCCTAACAATGAGCTGTCAGATGCCTTAAACAAATCACTTTGGTTCTCTGGACATTACTTCAATACAACTGGCATTTGTTAAATCACTATTATATTAAGTACCTATTTATTAATGCACCTGCTAGGCACTGAGAATACAAAGGGAAAAAAATTAATTGCTACCCTTGAGGAACTTACATTCTTTTTTATTATTTTATTTTTGCTTTTTGGAAGGCAGTTGGGGTTAAGAGACTTGTCCAAGGTCACACAGCTAGTTTTTGTAATAAGTATCTTAAGTCAAATTTGAACTCAGGTCCTCCTTACTCCAGGTCCGGTGCTCTATTCACTGTGCCCCCTAGCCACCCGAGGAACTTACATTCTACTGGGGATAAACACAAAATTGGTGGTGAGAGAGTAGTACATAGTATTAACATTGGGAAGGATCAGGCTGTTGTTTGCCCTACATTCTGGAAGAGGACCATGACATGACATTAAGAATGTGATGCTATGACTTGCAAGTGAATTGCATTTAAGTGAGAGAAGGCTGTGCAAAGTCACCCACCTCACTTTCTCCTCCAAAGTCATCTGGGTCCAGTGGCAAGATATAGATTAGGACAACTGGAGATGGCCCTGGATGCTGTGGGAGACCTCGGCCTTTTTAAGCTAAGGTCTTTCTCAGATCAGATCAGATTGTGACTGAGGCAATGCCTATTCAGTGATTAAGGCCAGGTAAGAAATGAGGCAAAGAATGGCCTCTTTTACATAGCCAGAACAAAACAAAACAAAAAAAGAGATCAGTCTGGGAGGGGAGGACCTTCAGAGTTTCTGGCCAAAACAGAAACAATTGCTATATATATTCAATCTGAGAAATTTGGACCCACAATGACCCCATGGACTTGGGGCTGGGACCTATTGTTGGCCAATCAATAACAGCCAGAATGATTGGGTTTAAGGCATAGTTCTTAAGAAAGAAATCTAACTCATAAACCCCAAGGTATCTTGTGAGGTTTCAAGGATCAAAATTTACATTCTTTTGGGTAGAGTGCCTGTAGGTAAGGGTATGACATCCTAGGTGGACAGAGGGAGAGGAAAGAGGAGAGGAAAGCAGAGAAGAGGAAGAATGAAGGAAGGGAAGGAAGAGGAAGGAAGGAAGGAGGGAAGGAAGGAAGGAAGGAAGGAAGGAAGGAAGGAAGGAAGGAAGGAAGGAAGGAAGGAAGGAAGGAAGGGAAGGAAGAAAGAAGAAAGGGAAGGAAGAAATAAGGAAGGGAGGGAGAGAGGAAGGAAATTGGAAGGAGCTACCTTGCTCAACTAAACTGGACAGTTGGGTCCCAAGCAAGGCAGCTCATGCCATTCACAAGTTGTTTTTTGTCCTTAGTTCTCAATGAGGATCATGACATCAGGGGGGTGATGCCATGACATGCAAATAGATTAGATTTGTCAGGGAAAGCTGTTCAAAGTCACTGGCCTCACTTTCTCCTCTGGAACCATCTGGTTCCAGTGGCAAGATATAGATCAGGATGACTAGAGTTGCAATTAGGAGGGATCAAGAAAGGTATCATATAATAGGTAGAATTTAAGATGAGCCTTAAATGCAGCTATGGTCTTCAAGAGGAAGGAAGAATGAAGAAGGTGCAGAAGGAAAGAATCTTACACACAGTGGGTGCTGAATAAATACTTGCTGAAATTCCAAAGAGTTAAATTTAAGCTTGATGGAGGGGGGAAATTCCTAATAACTCTTCTTAAGTGGAATGGATTGCCCTGGGAGACAGTGGATGCCTCTTCACTAGAGGTTTTCTTGTTCAGGGTTGGACTAATTAGCTTCCAAGGTCCCTTTTAATTCTGAAATTCTGGGATTCTCCATGCTGCACAATCTCTACTGGTATAGCTGATTCTGAGAGGTCTGGACCTAGTTTCTGTAGAGAAACCAAAGGGGCTGGCTCTGCCAATTTTTGCCAACTCCCTTCTGTCCTTGAGTGGCAGTAATAGTGGCTTACCCTCATCCTAGTGGTATAATAGAGGGCTCAATTCTCCCAGTGGGCTGGAAACTCTTAACAACTGTCCCTGAAATACTCTGGCTCCACAATATCACCCCACATCCCACAGAGCCAGATAATGGGATTAGTTTTTCATTTTACCTCATTTCTAAAATGGCTCTACAGGCAAAACAAAGACAAAACCCACCAATGTAAATATTTGAAGATAGTAAATATCTTGTCCCTAAATCTCCTCTTCCCTAGGCTAAGCATCCCCAGTTTCATCAACTAGTCTTTGTATGGCATGGCTTTCGCACTCTGGTCATCTTTCTCTAGAAACATTGTCAATGTAATTCCTAAAATGTGGTTTCTCGAATTGGATATCTGACTTCAGATACAGTCTGACCAGGAGAGAAGAGCTGTCTATGGCACTTAGAATTTCTACCACACAATTTAGTACTTAATGTCTCCTTGTATCCTTCTCCAGTTATTTCATACTTGTCTTATTTCTGCAACTGGCTTGAAAGCTTCAAAAAAACACTTGTGAATTCTGCATAGTACCTAACAGGGTATACCACAGAGCACTGCTTTGCATACAGAAGACACTTAAATGCCTTTTGAATAACATCTCCCTTTTTCTGTAACATTAAGGATCACAAAATGCCTCTTCCATGAAAACCCTGGGAAATAGCATACTTATCCCGGAATCTCAGAAAAGGGGATGCCAGCATCTGGTCTAACTCTAACAAGGGTCCCTATGTGATGCACCTGTCAAGCAGTCATGCACCCTCTTTGCTTGAAGACTTCCACTGCTTCTCAAGGCAGCCCATTTTGGTTAGTTCTATTAGGAAACTTTTTTTCCTTTATATCAAGCCTCAATTTCTTGGTAATTTTCATATATTTTGCTTGATTCTGTTCTATGGAACATTACTTACGAATGAAATGCCTCTATAAATTGACAGATCATTTTTCTAGGTGAAGTAACTGAAGCTCAGAAAAGTTAATTAATTTGCCTGTGGTCACAGCAAGAAGTGGCCAAGTGTGGATCCAAACCAAGGACTCCTGAGTCCAGGCCTCAGTTTCTTGACTAGCAATGTAAAAATACAGGAAGAAACTTTTAACACTTTTACCTTTTATTCCTTCCGTCAGCATTGACCTAAAACTAATAGGGGGGCACTACAGAACTAAGAGCACCAACAGAGGCACCTTGAATAGGCTTCCCTTCCAATAGGTTCAGGGTTCTTGCTCCAATTCATTGGTCTTCAAGTTTAAAACAAAACAGTGGCTTCAGAGATAGTGGCTCCTGAAAGCGTTCTGCTTTTCTATCATATACATATATACGCTACCTACACACAAAAATATAAGGTCTGAATTACTTTTAGTAGCATCGAGTTTGTGCCATTTCATCCAGGGACTCCTGTGTGCAGACACCCCTGGTGGCTGTGGCCATTAAAACAAAAGCTAGTCACCGTGGCTTCATAAGCCTGATGCTCCCACCCACCGAACCAAATGGCTGAGATGATGCTAGTATGTATATGTATATGGCCACCTACCATCCTGATCAGTTCGGTCAGCAGTCTTCTGTCGTGAACTTACACAAATAGCCTTTGTCACTTTGGACTGCCTTCTGCAATGCCCTCACATACAGTTAGTGACTTCAGTCTTAATCACTAGGCAGGCTCCATAACCTGCAGCTTTAAAAACATGCTTCACCCCAAGTGCCACTGAGAAGATAATGTGCTTCTCCATCAAATAAAACAGATTTTTTTCATGACAATCTGAATAGCAAGAACTTGGTGATGAAACCATTAAAAATACTTTATTGTTACAACATATCATGAAGATCACAACACATTCGGCTTCTTCTCTCAAGGATATACACAGTACAATCTGTTTGGTACAGAGGTTAGAACAGGAAACTGTAGGCAAGCCCTTGAAAACTGGCTGCTGCAAATCTCAGGCAAATGGGATTTGTTAGTGTTTCACTGACAGCAGGTAGGATGTGATGGATGGCTCCGTTAACCACTTCCTTATACCATTCCTTTCTCAACAGCAGAAGATGATTCCTAATGACCTAATCTCTAAGACTGAAGTCAAAAGGATCTACTCCTTTACTGTAGAGATACAGGCAGTTTTCAATGGCTCAGGGACTGGCTGTTATCTAGTATATGGATTATTCAGACTCCTGGTTTTTCTTGTCATCTTTTAGTTCCTTTCCCCATTCCCCTAAAATCCCCCTGAAGCAACACTATGGAGTAGAGTGGAAAGAGTACAGGATCTGGGTTCAAATCCTGACTCCACCACTACTAATTGTAGAACCATAGGCAACTCAAATCTTTGGAATTGTTTCCTTTGTGAAACAAGGGGGTTTGGTTGGATGAGATGACTTTTAGGGTCCTTCTAGTTCTAGAATCCTATGATCCTTGTTTGTTCAGGGGACAGGACAGAGAGAGAAGAGAATTCCTATCTGTTCTGTTCCATTCTATAAGCACCCATTAAAAGTTCTGCTAGGCATTTGGTAGGGAAGACTGAAACTCACCTACAATGAGTGTTTAGGGTCACATACAGATCTCATGATCCAAGGTTACTCATCCCAGCAACTCTGCCTAATTGAAATAAGTAAGGCATGGATCAATTTGATCATAGATCTGGGAAAGACATCAAAGGTCATTTTACAAGTGAGGAAATTGGGGCCTTAAGGGGTAAGGTGATAATCCCCAAGAATTCATTTTCTTGAACAAAAAGACCAAAACGCAGTCCCATTCCACCACTAATAAGCATGCTTATTATAGGAAAAACAGTTTAAGGAAACAAATGAGGAGAGATGGGTGGTAAAGTGACCAGAAGACCGGCCCTGGAGTCAGGAGGACCTGAGTTCAAATCTGGCCACAGACACTTGACACTTAACCATGTGAACTTGGGCAAGTCACTTGACCCCAAGTGCCCTGTTTTCCCCCCTCCAAAAAAAAGATAAAGGAGGACACAAATAATCTGGAGAGAATCTAGAGGACAACCAGGTTGTCGAAGGACTTTAATCCATGACGTATTAGTTAAAGTAACCAGGCATATTTAGCCCGTAAAGGAAAAGCCTTAGGGTTTGGGAATAGGTAACATGACAGATGCCTTGATGACTATCATGTGGAACAGTGATTAGACTTATTCTTGGCCCCAGAAGGTAGAACCAAGAGCAAAGTGTTGCAAGGAGACCAACGTAGGATACACATGATGAAAAATTGTTAAACAATTAGAGCCAACCATAAGCAGAATAAGCTGCCTTGGGAGGTAGCGAGTTATCCTTCATTGAAGGTCTCCAAGCAGAGGCTGGTTGGCTACTTAACTGGGTAGGTTGAAATAGGGATTCTTTTTTCAGGAATGGGATGAATGAACTAGATGATCACTGAAGGTCCCTTGCATCTCTAAAATTCTGTGACTCTGCCTTTCTGTTCTATAAAAGTCAACTACTCGTTTGATCCCTCAGCTCAAAGAAAACTATCACTTTCTTAAGTACTTTATTACAATTTTGTGGTACACTAGTTAACAACTGCTCTTTGCAGTCAGAGATCCTAGATTCAAATCTTGCCTGATACTAAGTTCCATGTCCTTGAGCACAACATTTAACATCCTCATCAGGCCTCAGCTTCCTCACCTGCAAAATGAAGGAGTTGGACTAGACAGCTCTGAGGTCCTTTCCAGCTCTCAATCTATGGTTTTGTCACTAAGCAGGAGGTGGGGAGGTGGAAGCAGTCAGTTTCAAGTTAGTCTGATAAGGCCTGATGTTTCCTGCAAAGATTAACTTTGTAGATTACAGGACAAGCCTCCCCCTACTGGCTAATTTACACATCACAAGACATCCTTAGTTTAAAATCAAGCATCCAGAGGATGATATGAACTGTCACCCTTACGTCAATAAGGGATAAGCTGGTGTCTCAAGGATCACTAGTTCTGGAGATCACAGAACAATGTACTTATGGAGTACATTATTTGAGTAAAAATACTCAAATTATAGCCAAACACAAATAATACTAGAATCCACCTCCAAATCTCTGCTGCCAGGCCCAACCTGTCTTATCCACGTGGCTGCCTAAAGGGAAACTTTAGGCCACAAGGCACATTCTACCCCAAGTTCTACAGAGGCTAAAGTCCAACCTCATCCTACCCTTATCAGAACCGACTGTAGAGACTACACTAGAACAATGCCAGATTTTTTTTCTCTTTTTTTTGGAGGGAGGAGGAATTGTAAGGAAAATCTATTGAGCACTCTTGTTAAAAGGTTCCTCTGCTAGAATCTCTGCTCCTGCTTATTTCAAATGGAGAATAAAGTCAAATGTCAGCCCCACTGCCTAACATAAAAACAAGAACTGTGCAAATGGTATGAAGGAATTCCCATGCCACTTCAGAAGCCCATTAGTGCTATAGCAGAGAGAAGGTAGCAGCCAAATATAAGGAAATGAATTTCAGGTGAATCTTAGGGCTTGAAAATGGTCAGAACAGACACAACATCCTGGGTTTTCACAGGTAAGAACTTTCCTGCTAGAACCACAGTCTTTTCTACCACAAGTCTGAACCTTTCAGGAACATTATTGGAAATGCTATAGAAAGACCAGTGATAATTTCCCCAAGGCAGTCTCAGTTTTAACAACACAATGAAAATGATGAGAGGAATGAAGCTAAAGTCTAAGTTCTCCCTCCTAGATTTTTTACCTTTTGGTTCAGTGTGGATAAGCTGACCCTGATTTGAACTTGCTGCTGTCCTATCCCAGCAGTGGGGGAGTGGATCGAGTGCCAAAGAAGAGCTGCACAGAAAGGTTCTGTTTACAGGGACTTCCTCTGTCCTTCCTTCCTCTGGTCCCACACAGAGTCCAACTGGAACCCAAATCAAATGACCTCTCCTCTCAGTGGTGGGACCACTAAAGGAAGAGTCCTCTGCTCCTTCCCAATGTCGCCAAGCCCCTACAGTCTATGGAGAAGGGAGTCCTTCAAGCACATCACAGAGTTTGGGGTAGGTAGTGTAAATACAGCACCAAGAGTGTTGTGATTGGGGCTTGACCATTATGGAAATCACAACCTTTAGCAACAGCATTTGGCTTGAAAAGTTTGCAAGTCACCATTTAATCCAGAGATGAGAGAAAGACAGCACTACTAAAGTGCATTCAGACTTTAAAGTACCAGGAAAAAAATGCTCTAGAAAAAAAAATCTTGATACAAGAGCAATAAATGCGCTGCTGATCAGTCAGCGTTCCCCTGTCCTCTTTGCTTTGTTCTGCCCTGTCCAGTCCAGGAGAGTTCCAGGGCATGCCCATTCCTGGGACTGAGAAGCCAAACCCTCCAGGGGTCATAATTCCTTAGGAAGTCCCTCCGAGGCCCCAGTAGGGGAGGAAAGAAGGTTAAGATGCTGCCACCAGTTCTGGCTGTTTTGTCCTTGTCTTGATGGGTTCTTTCTCTGTGGAGGAAAAAAATACTTGTTACTTTTACACAAAACACCCAAAAGTCAGCATTCCCTATGGAAAAACAAGGTTTGATAGGAGAGGCAAGTCTCTGGGTTCCCGAGAGGCATTCCACTCTAAGAGACCTTGTCTGCTTCCACATCTTGAACATGAAAAGGCTGCTAGCTAGATGGAATGCTATTTATAAATGGGGGAAAAAAATCTAAGACAAACTGATTTTGGTAAGAACAAAGTTGGTCCCAGATATTGTACTAAAAGAAACTCTGGCAGAGGACAGGAACTACTCAGAGGACAAAACAACAACAAAGGCAAAACAGGGACATCATGAAAGCAAAGAAGGGGCAGACAGCCCATGGACATTTTTTGACAGTTAAAATGAACTTATGGGAAGACGGCAATCATTTTTCCCCAGGGAAGAGCACAACTAAGACAGAAACAATGAGCAGAGCCCTGCTCTCCTGAGAATATAGTCAACACTGCGTTGGTTCATGGATGGAGAGGCCTGGTGGCCAAATGGACATTTTTTGCGTGTTATTTTTACAGTATTCCCAATTTCTAGGATATATTTCTTTGAGAATAATGTCCAGGTCATTGCCATGAGAAAGAACAATATTCACTCAGTGCTTCTGAAATCCTATGCAATATTTTAAGAAGAAAGACTTCACTGGAAAGCATTTTCCCTCTTGGAATCCCTAGGTAAGAGGGCTCTGAGCCAGCCCCACATCAATCATTCTAACTCCCCAGGTGAGCACTGGCTTCCTCACTCCCAGTCTGTACCAAATAAGAAAGGCCTAGGTTTATGTGCACGGCAGTTATCTCTTAAATTCGACAAAAATTCTTAACTCTCTCTGTAAACTTTAAAGATGCTAAGTTGTTAATTAAAAAGGGAAAAAAAGAACATACCTGGAATCTTCTCTGATGGGGGTTCTGAAGGAACTTCTGGAAGCTCTACTTGTTCCTACAAAGGCAAAAGAAGAAAAGGTTGTGAGGTAAAATTCTGGTAAGTCTTAAGTTTTGGTAGTTGGCTGAACAAGCAGCCCCTCTAGGTTCTCCCTAGTCTAGCTTAATGTTGTCTTTTCACCTTCTCCTTAATGTTACACAAATGCCTCTAGTTCACAGGGTCTTTCTTAAGTATCAGCTTTATATGAGACCAAAGCTCCTAACCATGAATTTCTGGGGCCTTGTGGTCTTTAGAGTAAGTCTAGCAGGACATTAGTGTTTAACTTGTTTGTGTCATGAATCCCTTTGGTCACAGAGAGCTGGGCCTGGAGTTATGAAGAGTTAAAATGCAGCCTCAATGCTTACTGGCTGTTTGACCTTGAGCAAGTCACTTAACCATGGTCTGCCTTGGTTTCCTCCTCTGTAAAATGGGGATAATAACAGCACCTACCTTGTAGGGTTGTTGTGAGACCAAATCAGGTAATAATTGTAAAGCTCTTAGCACTTTAAAACCTGGCCCACAGCAAGCGCTATGTAAATGTTAGCTATTATTACTACTGCTATTTGGCAGTGCCTGGAGGAGCCTGCGGACTTCTTCTCAGAATAATATTACTGAATGCATAAAATAAAATACATAAGATTACAAAGGAAACCAATGACGCTGAAGTACAGTTATCAAAGTATTTTTAAAAACAAGTTAGATTCAGAACGACCAGTTTCAATAGCTTCTGGCTGTGAGGGGGATCTGCTGTGGCTCTGTGTCCCAGCCCTCATGTCACATCAATCCAAGTCAAGTCAGAATCACTCTTAGTGAGCACCCGGGCTCTGAAGACAGAGGGAAAGGCAGTGAATGGAGATGTCATTATCATAAGACTAGAAAGGTAGCATGGTATGACGGAAAAATCTATAGGCTAAAACTCAAGAGACCTAGGTTCTTAATCTTGACCAGTAATCAGCTATGATTTGAAAGAATTCATTTAAGCCTCTTTTCTTCTTTGTAAAATGAGATTTTGACTAGATCACAGTATTGAGGGAAGAACATCAGACTTGGAAATCAGAAGCTTGGGGGTCAAATCTTTGGCTTTGACACATAATAGCCATGTGATCACAAGCCAGTCAATTAGTCTTTCTTTGTGTGTGCTTCAGTTTTCTCTTCTGCAAAATGGGGATAACACCGGCACAATGCATTTCACAGAAAATGTTAACTATTATTAATGTAAACTATTACTCTAAATTCCCCTCTAATTCTAATCATTTTGGTTCTATCCTATAGTATCTTTTACTGGCCATACAGAAGCTATTCATCAAAAGCTTTTTTCTCCTCTTCTGCATTTCAAACTCCCTTAATTAAACCTCCTAATACTTCACTCTTTACTTCAAGTTCTAATAAAGAGGTGAACCTTCTCCTCATCCAGCCTATGGACACCCTTGATGTCCCATCTTTTCCAGCAAACTGCCCCCAGTTTCACCTCCTTTCTTTCCTTCTCAAACCATCAATCTCTATCTTTAGGTAAAGATCTCCACCTCAATCTCTAATTCTTCTGTCAATGCCTACAAATATGCCCAAGTCTCCAAGACTTCTTTAACCATCTCCCTTCCCTGTAAACAATAGACCAGATGATCCCACTATTTATCTTTATTTATTATTATTTATTATTCTTTACCTCTCCTCCCCTTTATGAGTAAACTCCTTGAGAGCTGTCTATACTCCTTCTAATTCTCTTCTGAACCCTCTGCAATCTGGCTTTCATCATTATTCAACTGAAAAGCTTTCACCAAAATGACCAGCAATCTCTTAATCAAATGGTCTTTTGTCCACCACAATCTTTCTTGATTTCCTGACAGCCTCTGACCCTGCTGACCACTCTTTCCTCCTGAATATTCTAGACTCTATGGGTTGTGTGATATATTTCCTTTTGGCTCTCCTCCCTGTCTTGACTGCTCCTTTTCAGGCTTCTTTGCCTGAAATAGATCATTATCCATTTCATTTCCAACAAACTGTGGAAGTGCCCAAAACTCTATCCTGGGTTCTCTTCTCTGCTTCCTCTACTTTCTGATCAATTTCCACAAAAGGTGTGCTGACAACATTTTTAAAAATTGCCTTCCAAAAATACAGAAAATTAAATTAAGTTTAATCTGTATTTATAATATTTTTCTACTGTTTAAAAGTCTAGGCAATCAACAAAACAATAAATTAAGCCTTGATCAATAGGGCTTGCTGATGTGAGAGATGAATGCTTAAATGAAAATTAAACAATTGGTTCTCACAAGTCAATTTTGCCAGGCTCTGTTCCTGTGAACTATCATCACTATGCAGATGACTCCCTAATCTTTCCACACACTCCTACTTTCTCTCCTAAGCATCAACTGCCTAATAAACATTTTTTAAAAATTACTTTTTATTAACAGTAGCCTATGAATATGAGTATTTCCATATACAAGAGGACTGTATATGAAACTACATACAGCTTGTTGCTTTTAAAGTGTCTATCAATTTTAATATCACTCCTTTTGATCTTATTTTTGGTCTTTATTGTGTATTTTATGTACTTTATTGACTTTTCTGCATCACTATCACCTTTTCCCCACCCCCCAATCAAAAGGCTCTCCTTTGTTACAAGAAAGCTGAGTCAAGCAAAACAAATTTGTATTGTATTGGTCATGTCTGAAAATGTATTTTCTAATTCTGTACCTACAGTCTATCATGTCTGCACCAAGTTGCAGGAAACATACTTTTGGAGTCAAGATTGGTCCTACTGGATATTTCAAACTAAATGTCCCATAAACATCACAAATCCAGTATGTTTAAAACAGATCTCTACCTTCTATACCAAACTCATCCTCCTCTTCCTAACATCCCTATTACTATTATACCCTCCATCATCATCCTCCCAGTCACACAAGTTCACAACTTCTCAATGTCCCTCACCCCATATAAGGCATAATAATTGCCAAATCTTGTCACTGATCTACAACCTTTCTCTCTATACTCTCACGACTCTAATTCAAGCTCTCACTACCTCTCCACTGGATGACCGCAACAGTCTCCCAAATCATCTTCCCAGCTTAGGTTCTCTCCCTGCTCCAATCCACCTCCATGAAGCCTCAGCTGACTTACTGTTCTGTACATGACACTCTGCCTCCAGGCTCCTGATTTCACATTGGCTGTCCTCGTGCCTGGTACACTGGTCACTCACACCTTCATCTCCTGCAATCACTGATTTCTTCCAAAGCTCTGTTTTGCGCCATCTTCTCTATGAGACCTTTTCCTGACTCCCCTAGCTACCAGTGTCTTCTTCATGGCTGCCTAGTATTTGGTTTATGTGTCTTACATATACCTGTATGGACATGCTATTCTCCCCCCACCCCCACTCCCATTAGAATGCATGCTCCTTGATGGCAAAACTTGTTTTGCTTTTGTCTCTGTATCTCCAGGGCTTAGCAAAATACCTAGAACATAGTAGGCACTTAGTAAATGCCTATAAATTGATTAAACAAATCCTGTTTGTGTTTTTGTTTGTGTTCTTGCCTTCCTAGCTAATCTTCCTTCTTCTAGCAGCTCATACCTATCCCTTTCCCTTAGGATGAGGCCCATATGATACTGGGGCTTTTCACTGGTATGACAGGTGGGTGGGCTCTACTGAACCAGCCTTCTGACTCAGCTCTGTGGCAGGCATGTAAATGGGAGGCAGCAGGCACTAGCTCACATAGCTAAGCCAGAGTCTGGCAAACTGGGATAGCAGCCCAGAAAGATTAGGAATCCCTGATCTAGGAGACTAAATACAGACCCTGAAGAGTAAACAGAGTTCTGAAAATGAGAACAACTAGAAAAGGCCTGGGCTGATTCCTTATAAAGGTCTCTTGTGGATAGAGGTGCTCGTACATGCATGCATACATTGGCAGAACCATGGAAGAGGAAAAAAACTGTCCCAAAACCTCACACCACTGTCAGTTGGGTGCAGAGGAGAAGAGGGACGACAGAGAAGGAAAAGGAAAATAGTCCTCTACTTCCAGGGAAAACTATGTTTAAATTCTCAATTACTCATGTGGACTATTTGTGTAAAAAAAAATTTCTATCCCAGTCTGTCTTTCAGGATATTCCCAAGACCCTTTATTTCATTACCTAACCAGTGTGTATTCAGGAGATGCAAACTCTTTTTAACATTTACACTGATTTAACTGGCAAGGAAAATTAACTGGGAAAAGGATCTTAACTCATAATCCTTATATGTAACATCTGGATTAGCAGGAGTTTGGGACTTTTACAATCTCTTCCTTTAAATAAGAGAAAGTAGTCAACTCAAGTGTTACCTGAGTGATCGCTTCCAGCTCCTCTAAGATCGCATCTTCATCTTCTTGAGTGAAACTGCCAGCCAAGAGATCATCAATTTGCTGCAAAGAGAAAAACTACAATAAGTAACATACCTTTTGTCATTCTGCCCTTGCTCCTCACAGCTGAATCCTGGAGCAAGGTAAAGGGTGAGAAAGGTTGGGCATAAAATTATCTCTCGCTACCCCAAGACTTCACTCATAAAGGAAGCACATCAATGAAGCCAGCATAGAAGCACTATATCCTTGAAGACTGTCAATTTACATCACACAGTAAGCAACAGCTATTTGGAAGAGATCAGGACACAAGCACACATAGAGGATCATACCTTCTGGTACTCCACAGCATCCCGGGTTTCATCCATTATCCTCTCCACTTCTTCAATGGACATGACCTAATAGCATGACATAAAATGTTTACACCTTGAAGGGATCTCAACATTCACCTAGTCTAATCTCCTAAAAGGATGGAACTGAGGCCTACAAAGATAAAGTCGTTGTCCAAAATCACTCACTTGGTTGTGGCACAGCCAGGACTGGAACATAAGTAACTCAGTGTTCAAGCCACTATCTACCATGCTGCTACCACTTGGTATCTGGTTAAAAACAACTATGAATTCTACTGGCCAGATAAGAAATGCAGATTAGCCTAAGCCTGGTTCTCAGGCCTAAAAGAAAGATGAGCTAGAAAGTAAGGAAATTACACTTGGGACTTCAGTGTCACTGATTTCACTGGTGTTGAACAAAACATAAAATGTTACTGGCTCCTTTAGAAGAGTTTATCAGAGGTAATATATAATAATGTATATAAAGCCAATAGAAGTCTTGCGTGTTCATTAAAATATAAAAGATCTTAAGGTATGTTTCTACTCTCCCATCTCTATCTCCCTATGCCACATGTGGGCATTTTTTTTTTGATGGTCAAAAGAGGAGCAGTGGGATTTATTACAAATCCCTCCCACCCCTAATCCTCTCCTTGGAATTAATTTAACCATGGATTTCTTGAAGACCTAGCTTGTTCTATACCAAGTCTTCCCCAATTAATTTTAAAATTAGTTACATTTTATTCTGCATCTCTTTGGCACTTATGGGTTTAGTGTGCATTGTTTTACATTTGTTGACAGGTTACCTGGTAACTGTTGTTAAGCCACTTTACAGAGGTATGTTGGTTTTTTCCTTGTTAAGAAAACTATAGCCCAATGGCCAAGATGTCTTCTACTTCCTTTGTACTCTTCTACTGCAACCAATGCAAGGCTCTGTCCCCTGCAGATGCCTGGAGCTGCCCTTTGTTTTACAAGCCTCTGTTTGTCTCATCCTTTGCTATTCCATTTAGTTGTTCTTCCCTCCCAGCAACATCCCTCTGGCTTTACCCTACCTGATGCATTTTATTCAAACACTCATTTCCAAACTTCAGGCCTTCAATCACTTTCATTTCAATCTGGGTGAACTCAATATTCTGAACCTGGAACAAAAAAACCAAACCAACAAATCCCACCTTATTCAGGAGACATTTTGAAGACAAACTATTCTTCCCCACACTTCCCAAATGGGAACTAATTTTACTTTATTACTTTCTTATAATCAAGCACTCCTTGTCTACTCCAAGGGCTAATAAGAGTGTGCATGAGCCCTCATATGTTCCTCCTACCTTCAGAAATAGACTTCTGAACAATCCACTTATTCCTAGCCTTGCTTAGAATTCATATAGAGAAAACTAGAAGAGGCAAAACTCAAATCGTCTATGTTGCTTCTCATAGCTGGTGAAAATTTAGAGGATTATACATGGATTTCAACGATCCCTATTCCCATGGGTAATGATAACTGAAAGATTACAGTAAGAATAAGCAAGATTGGCACTGGCTCATGATTTCATTAATATAGGGAACTCCTAGATGAGAAAACTCCTTCTGACAACTGATAAGCTTGTAGTCTTAGAAATCTGTCTAGAGCAGTGCTGTCAGACTCAAATAGAAATGGGAGCCACTAATCCACACATAAGGATTCCTGTGGGCATACTGACTTAGTTCTAAAATGTAACATCATTTGTGTTTTATTGCATTTCTTTTCATTTTTTTAAATCTCTCACAATCACATTCTAATCTGGTTTGGGCAGCCCTGAGGAGTGTTATTGGCCGCATACATTTGACACCCCAGTCTAGAATACAAAAAGGTTAAGTGACTTGCCAGAGTCACACAGGCAGAAGTAGAGGCAGGACTGGAATCCAGCTCTTCCTGGCTCCAATGTAAATTCTCTGTTGAATGGCTACCTCTAGTAACAGTAACAAAATTTTGTTGCAAAGCCCACATTTTAGAAATGCTCCAGTAGTTATGTACAGCTTCTCTTTCCAAGGCAGTTTCCTAACTTCCTTCAATATTCTTGAATTAAAAGTCATAGTCCTTCTTTCTCTAGTAAGAAAATGGTATGGAGTTCAAATCCAGGACCTCCTACCCAGCAAGAAACTGCTTCTCAATATCTGGATGTTAACCCTCACCTGCATACTTCCATGACTCTTTTCTCCATGACAAGATTATAAACCTGGGTCAGGATCTAATCCAATATTTTCTAATTCTCCCCTAGTCTAGTTACTGATTCTAGAAAAGGGAATAGCTATTTTAATTTTTCTCAAAACATGGACTCAAAGTCCCAGTATGGGCCCTTCAGTTCCAACTGCTTCATTAATAAGTCAGGTAAAAACATGTCCTGGCAAAGGACTTTGTGACAAAAGCACTTTTGTCTAATGTTATTGAAACAGCCTACGGTTCTATGGCACTAGATATAGTGCCATCCTATGGCATATCTGGGTTATGGGGACTTCTATATACATACCATAGTTTCCAGATTTGTGATTTGGTTTTCTGTTTTATCCAAGAGTTGTTCCTGGTAGCGTTTCTTCTTAAGCAGTAACATTGCTCTTCTGTAGAAGGAAACCCAACAGAGGATACAGTGACACAGATGGAAGCAACAAAAGAATCACAACATAATCACTTTGGGTTGAAATCACAATGCCTGTTAATTACTAAAGCAAACAGACTCCACTGAGCACAAACTTGATAAAAGGGACAATGTCTGCATCCCTCAACAGAACATAGCCCTTATATGCAGGAGGGAGCATGTGCAGACTTAGTGAGCAGACATTCAGAAAAATCAGGGAAGAAATACTCAGAGAACTCTATGTTACAAATTTAGTTCTTCCATCCCAGCTTTTTCCAGGTCTGACTCTGGCCAGAAGCAAGTGGACCTCTCTAGTCCTTTCACTTACTCTTTCTTTCCATCACGAAGAAGTTGTCTGGCAAATTCCCGTTCCCTCTCCAGCTGCTGGGTGATCCTCTTCTGGTACTGCTTCAGCTTATCCCGTTGTTGTTTCAATTGCTATTAGAAACAAGAGAAAACTGCAAATCATTAAAACTTCTGATGGATGGAGGGAAGTCTATTTTGCATTATCAAGCCAAAATGCCTCTGACAATATGACAACCTCCAGGAACATGGTATGTATAGACCAAATTATGCGGATGTGATTGCTGTCCTCAGGGAACCTATGCTCTAGGAGAGACAACAGCAATGCTGAACCATGTAACTGAGACACACACTCATGCAATGATACACGTACAATGACCAATGTGAAAATTTTCACCATTTGGACAAGCAATTATATAAGTGGCTTTGGTCTACTATGTGGCAGAGATCTATTACCCATGCCAAAAATGGCAAATGGGTAAAATTTCAGAGGCATATAGGCCAGTTCCTACTACCACCTCTCTTTCCCTAGACAATGCACTACTGGTCCAGGTAACACATAGTTATGTGCCACCTACGTAGTCAAAAGAACTGAACTGGCTACAGTCTCCTCTCTCTATCTTGAGAAAGAACACACCAGCTCATCATACTACTTGTAAAAGGCAGCTAACTCCTGGTCTATTTAAATTAGGGTTCAAACATTAGGAGATTGTAAGTATAACCAAACTTCTTCCTCTGAAAATAATGGTTCTTAAACTAATTTCTGAGCAGGGGTCACCATACCACACCACATACTGGAATATAGTTTCCCTGGGTCATATATCAAAGAAATATTAGAGATGATGATAATCTGTTCTTTTAGTTTGTGATTAAATTATACATGGTCCTGGGAACTTGTAGGAAGAGGGAAAAGCCTAAAGATCAAATGAGATAATATTTAACATGGTGCCCTTGTTGTACCTGGCCTCACCTGGCTCCCCTGATCCCTTACCCTTTCCCCCTTCTGCTGTAGCCAGCCCTCTTCTTCCTGTTTTTTTTTTCATGGAAATAGACTAGTTGGCTGCATGACCCCTCAAAGGTTTCCCTGTGCCTGTGAAAATCAAAATGTGTAATAGTCAATCCCTGCTGAAAACCTCTGATTACACAATCCTTGACCATTAAGAGTCAGGGGACCCCGTGTGACCTTCGGCAAGCCACTTAACCCCCAACTGCCCTCTAAAAAGCAAAAACAAAACAAAAGAGTCAGGGGACCCCATATCTATCAGTGATCTCCGCTTGGTCAGGCCTGTTTGATTTGAGTGATCGCCCTCATAGCACACACTAAATAAAGTCCACTTCCAAAATTGTTCTGGGGGTCTCTTTCTCACTTCTTTTGGTACAACATTTGGAGGCCCCAGTGAGATTTGTGGTGTCCCATGTCACTGCGGAGACCCCCAAACGGGAGGAGCTCTCAGCCTCGGAAGCCTTCATCTGCTCATCCCGATCCCTGGGGAGCCTGCCCCGGAGATATCCTCTGGGCCAGGGCCCAAGAAGAGAAAGATTGTACCCGCCTCCTGACTCCAACCTGCCCTCCATCTGACCCTGTGTGGCTTCAGAACCTCCAGAGGTAAGTACATTCCTCTTTCCCTGTTCTGTTGGGTTGGGGCCGGACATGGCTTGAGTGGTTTTTTACACACCAACCCCCAGGAACCCCAAGCCGCTGGGTCACTGCCCGTGCCTGGTTCTCTGCTTCTGGTTAGTTAGCGTCCGTCTGTCTATGTCTCCTATTCATTTTGGGCTCACAAGGTTTTGTTTCGAGCTCATTCCCTTAAAACCTCCCAGCTTTTATTCTACAGAGAAGGTCATCCAGTGGCTATCAGAGGAGCACTTTCAAGGGAGTTTCTCTGATTTCCACTGGGAGGACATTTTTTGCCCATAAGGTTATACTGTTTGTCTGTATTTTTGCCCTAGGACATGGGAGGTTCAGCCAGCACATGGAAAACTCCCCTGGGGTGTATACTAAGCCATTTTAAGGAAACCTATCAGGAGGGGGCAGATTATGGGGTCCCCTTGAAGAAGAGAAAACTCATTCTTTATTGCATGAATGAATGGCCCACATTTGGGGTGGGCTGGCCCCACAGGGAAGCTTCAACAAACAAACTATCTAATTAGTGTGGTGGGTGGTGACAGGAAATCCAGGGCATCCAGATCAGTTCACCTATATAGATGTCTGGCTGGACCTCGTGATCTATCCCCCTCCCTGGCTTAGGAACTGTTCCTTGCAAAGAGGTATCCAAGTCCTCCTGGCTCAGCCACCCTCAGACACCTCTAAAAACCCCCCTGCAAAAGTCCTACAGGACTATAGCTAAAAGCATGATTTCCCACCACCTTACAACCCTAGATCCCCTTGTTCCACTGCTTCCCCTGACTCTTCAGGGCTTCCAAATCCTTCGAGTCCCCTTTCGCCGCCCCCCCACACTCGGACTGGGGCAAACTATCAGCCTCCAGAAGAGCCCTCTTCCTCTTTGGCCATCCTTCCCCTTAGGGAAGCCCCTAACCCAGAGGGAAGCCCCTTCCTGGTGTATGCCCCTTTCTCACATCAGATATTTACAATTGGATAACTCAAAATCCTCCCTTCTCAGAGAAACCTCAAGCCCCTTATTAACCTTGTTGAGTCCATTTTCCACACGCATCACCCCATGTAGGAAGATTGCCAGCAATTCCTAATGACCCTGTTTACCACTGAAGAGAGAAATCAGATCAGACAGGAAAGTAGAAAAGCTGTGCTGGGACCTGGGGATGGGTCATTGGAAGAAAGGCAGGATGAGTTTGAGCAAGTATTACCCACTTCCTGGCCCACCTGGGACCCCAATACCTAGGGGCCGTGAAGCATTAGATACCTATCATCAATATCTCTTACAGGGCCTAAAAGCAGCAGCTCAGAAACCAACTAACTTGACTAAGGTTTCCGAGGTCAAACAAGGACCCCAAGGGTCCCTTGGGGCTTTCCTGGAGCGCCTATATGATGCCTGCAGGACCTATACCCCAAATGACCCTGAGGCCTCCAAAAATGCCCAAGCTCTAAATGTTGCTTTCATATGCCAGTCTGCCCCTGACATTCGAAGGAAACTTCAGAAACAAGAGGGTTTTGAAGTCATGGTTATATCCCAGTTGGTAGAGATAGCCCCGAAGGTTTATGCTACCAGGGACAGCTCCTCTGATAAAGCCGGTAAGAGGCTTGCCTACATCCTTGTGGCTGCACTTCAGGCTCCCAAACCAGGCACCTGGGTAGGCACCACACCATGCGGTACCCCTCTCCATCTTGTGAAGGACTGGTGTGCCTACTGTAAAGAGCCTGGCCATTGGAAGAAGGAGTGCCCCCTCAAAAAGTCTCAGAAGCCACCCCACCCCACTCCAGAGGTTTTAGCACCCACTGACTGACAAGGCCGGGGATTTTCTCCCTTGACTCCCATGAGCCCCGGGTCTGTCTAAAATTTGGGGGTCGTGCTGTCAATTTCTTGGTCGACACTGGCACCGCCTACTCTTTCCTGACTCAACCCCTTGGCTCCCTCTCTTCCAAGACCTCCCCCTGTCCAAGGGGCCACTGGTGTGACCTTGTCCTGCCCATGGACCTCAGATAGGATAGTAGACTTGGGAAGAGGCACTGTCACCCACTCCTTCCTAGTTATGCCTGACTGCCCTTACCCTCTCTTGGGCTGGGACCTGTTACAAAAGCTCCAAGCTACTATTTCCTTCCATCCATTTCAGCCCATCTGCCTGCCTGGCAATCTCTACCCCACGCACCCCGCCCCCAGCCTCTATCTTGGTCATCATGCCCCTAGCTTCTGAATTCCTACTCCATGAAACCGCCTCCCCTTCTAACACACCCCCTTTGTTGGCTAGTCTCCTTGAATCCTCCCCTGGGGTGTGGGCACAGACCAACCTCCGTGGCCTGACCTCCTATCATCCTTCTGTGGTCCTGCAACTCCTCCCAACAGCCTCCCCTGTCTTGGTCTGCCAATATCCCATGTCCTCTGAGGCCTATTGAGGAATTGGAGTTCACATCTCACAGCTGCGGGAGGCAGGTATTCTAGTATCTTGCCAAGCCCTATGGAACACTCCCCTTCTCCCCATTTGAAAGCCTGGTACCTCTGACTTTAGGGCCATACAGGATCTGTGGGAAGTGAATAAGCGGGTGGAGACCATTCACCCAACTGTTCCAAATCCCTGTACTCTCCTTAGCCTCCTTCCCCTTCACATTGCGTCAACACTGTTTTGGATCTCAAAGATGCTTTCTTTACCATTCCCCTGGCCCCCACCAGTCAACCCCTTTTTGCTTTCACCTGAAGGGACCCTGAGGTTGGGTGCTCTGGCCAGTTAACCCGGACACACCTGCCCCAGGGTTTTAAGAACTTCCCTATTCTTTTTCACAAAGCTCTCATTTTAGGTCCATGCCTGATTAACTGCTTTCTCCAATTTGTTAAATCCTGCATTAACTCTGTCAAGTTACTTACTGTCAGGGATCCCTACTACCAGCCCCTTGGATCACTGTGATGATGTGGTCCCCGCTGTATCAAGGGTTTGACACTGTCCACAGGAAGTGGGAATGTTGTGCTCGGCCTCACCTGGCTCCCCTGATTCCTTACCCTTCCCCCCTTCTGCTGTAGCCAGCCCTCTTCTTCCTGCTTTTTTTTTTTCATGGAAATAGACTAGTTGGCTGCAGGTTTCCCTGTGCCTGCAAAAATCAAAATGTGTACTAGCCAATTCCTGCTGTAAACCTCCAATTATTGGTCAATCCTTGACCATTAAGAGCTGGGGGACCCTATCTATATCAATGATCTCCCCTTAGTCAGGCCTGTTTGATTTGGATGAGTCGCCCTGACAGTGCACACTAAATAAAGTCCACTTCCAAAATTGCTCTGGGGGTCTCTTTCTCACTTATTTTGGCACAACACTCTGACAGTAAGTGCTTTAATAAATGGGCAGCTAGGTGGCAGAGTGGCTACAATGCCAGGCCTGGAGTCAGGAACACTTCTGTTCATCAGTTCAAATCTGGCCTCAGACACTTACTAGCTGTGTGACCCTGGACAAGTCACTTAACCCTGGTTGCCTCAGTTCCTCATCTGTAAAATAAATTGGAGAATTAAATGGCAAACTACTCAAATATCTTTGCCAAGAAAACTTGGACACAATGGCAAATGCTTGTTGCCTTCTTTCCTTTTTACAGAAAGATGGCAAGTTCTCTATAAAACACACGAAGTAATTCTCTGACAAACAAAAAAGCACAATTCAGGGAAGAAATCTTGGTGGTATTATTAGGAAAGCAGGAAAAAGAATGACTTTCAAGAAGATCAAGCTTCTTGATGTTGCTTTTCCTAATTACCAGAAGGGGTTGTCTTTAAAAGGACAAAATTTAAGAGCCTTGGGGCAAATTGACAGCATCTGAGAAACAACTTTGTGTTACTTAAGACATAAACCTTACATGCCACACCAACTCCACCCCCCAATACCCCTCCCTCCCCCACTGCAAATCTCCATACTCATAAAAGCCAAAGGTGAAAACAACGAAGAACTAAATTCCAACTACCTCCATCATCTGCTTTGGTTGGATTATTTTAGACAACAGCCTTAAGCACTTCTGGAAGAAGTTATCTTTTATATCCAGTTTCCCCTTTAAAGAGGCACAGTCAATCTACAATCATAATTAAGATGAAACATTTTTGAGTACCCTAATATGTACTCAGTCATTAATTCAGAAAGATCTGAAAAAGCCCACCAACTCACCTTTCTAATTAATTTTTTCTATTTTTAGAATATCTAGTCCCTAACAGATTTTAAAACAGAGGCACTCTTCTTTTAGAAAGGAGGAAGAAAAAGTTCAGTATATTTGAGCTATAATACTCATTCATTCAACAGTCAATTCCCAGTCTGGATCCAAATTTACATTCCTTTGGGCAAACAGTGGCAGGTAAGGTGATATCCTATGTGGACAGAGGGAGGGAGGGAAGGAAGGAAGGAAGGAAGAAAGGAAGGAAGGGAGAGAGGGAGGGATGAAGGGAGAAAGGGAGGGAGGAAGGAGGGGAGGGGGAAGACAGGAAGGAAGGGAGGGAGTAAAGGAGGGAAGGAAGGAAGGAGGGAGGGAGGGATGAAGAAATGAAGGGAGGAAGAGAGGAAGGGATGAAGAAATGAAGGGAGGAAGGGAGGAAGGGAAGGAGGAAGAAAGTAGCTGTGTATCCCAACTGGCCAGTTTCACTTGGGTCCCCAATGGGGCGGTCCTTACTACTACTCACAGAGGTTGTTTGTCTTTAGTTCTCTAAGAGACCATAACATCAGGAAGATTATGCCAAGACTGGCAAATGAACTGGATTTAAGTGAAGGAGGGCTATAAAAAGTCACCAGTGTCACTTCCTCCTCAGGACCCATATCTTGGGGTTTATGGTTTAGATTTTTTTTCTTAAGGGCCATGCCTTACATACAAATCACTCTGGCTCCCACAGACTGGTAAATAATAAACAGGTACCAGTCCAAGCCCCACATGGTCACTGCTTGGGGCCTGAAAATATCAGAGTGAACATTAACAGTAATTGTACCTGTTCTGGCCAGAAACCCTGAGAGTCTTCCCCTCCCAGACAGATTTTTTTTTTTTTTTTTTTTAGTATTCTGGGCCTCATTTTTAACTTAGCCACAATCATTGAATGAGCACTGCCTTAGTCAAACTGAATCCTGTTAAAGATCTTAGCTTAAAAAAGCCAAGGTCTCATTCCACAGCATCCA
>CM053593.1:181850220-181862682 GCA_028646575.1 Pseudocheirus occidentalis
ACAATGCCAGGCCTGGAGTCAGGAACACTTCTGTTCATCAGTTCAAATCTGGCCTCAGATACTTACTAGCTGTGTGACCCTGGACAAGTCACTTAACCCTGGTTGCCTCAGTTCCTCATCTGTAAAATAAATTGGAGAATTAAATGGCAAACTACTTGAATATCTTTGCCAAGAAAACTTGGACACAATGGCAAATGCTTGTTGCCTTCTTTCCTTTTTACAGAAAGATGGCAAGTCCTGCCACTGGATCCTGATGGTTCTGGAGGAGAGAGTGAAGCTGGACACTTTGCACAGCTCTCCCTCACTTAAATCCAACTCACTTTCATGACATGGCATCACCTCCCTTATGTCATGGTCCTCTTTGAGAAGGAAGGACAAACAACCAAGTCTGGAACTGACCCTGTTGAGACACCATATATGTTCACTAAATTCAGTATATGTTTATTAAGCACCTAATATGTGTCAGGTGCCAGGCACCATGCTCCGAGCTGTGCTGAGGATACAAAAACACGGCACACAGGCACAGTTTGGCCAGGGAAATACTCCATTTCCCAAATATATACAGAACTTTAGAAATCTTAAATCAATATCTAAATGTTACCAGTTATAATATCTGCAATTTACATATTTTATTCAAAGACCCAGAAAACTGAGACACTTTGGAAGAAATCGCAAAACCGTCTAAAGTTTCAAAAAAAATGTTTTTCCCAAAGGTGTTGGTACTGGGGCAAGTCTAGCAATAACAAGAAAGCTTTTAGGGCTTCAAAGAAAATAAAACTAATAAAAAAAAATAGAGATGATAAGAGATGTCACCTCCACAGGGTTTTGTGCTACAGGCTTTACTGCTAAAGGTTTACTGCGATAGGCAAAAGTAAGCTATGGTTGTTTACTATCATTAATTTCCTCCTGCAGCGCCAGGAATAAACTCTGATACAAATACGGAAATCTGAAAATGAAAGCGATGCGTCCGGGGAGTAGAAGGGCAGTAACTTCAAGACCCAGAATAGCATCGAGACCCGGTCGAGTTCTCCCCACCTCCTCTCATTCCCCACCCCCAACAAAAAACCTCAAAGAAGTAGAAGGGAAGCACCAGAACGGCCGATGGGTGTGGGGGAGATGTCTGGAGGAAGATGCAGGGCGGAGACTGGGGTGGGGCTGAAAGGTCAAGGTGGGGAGACCAGGTCCTTCCCGACCTCCAGCCTCCGCACCCCTGGACAGGATGGAGATTGCCCCCCCAGCCCCATACCCTCAGGCCCCGCCAGCACCTGGACACGAGCCCTACTAATACAATAATTAGACCTGGGGAATCTTCCAATCCAACCCTCTCCTTTGACAGACGAGGAAACTAAGGCGGAGGCCTGGGGGGAAGGGGTGTGTGACTTGCCGGGGGTCACCTGGCACGCGAGGGGTGGGGCCGGGCCTCGAGACCCCACGCTCAGGTGTCCGCACCACAGCGGCCAGAGCTCGGGCCCGGGACCCCCTCCCACCTCGGTTCCTGGCCCCTCAGCCCGTGTCCTGCGCCGCCGCCGCTCAGGCCCCCTTACCAGGATGGCCTTGTCCTGCTCCGTGATCCGGCTTTGCTTCTTGCGGCCGAACAAGTTGCCCATGGCGGCCGCGGAACCCCGGCCCTGCCCGGTCGGCCCCGCTTCCTCAAGTCCTCACGGAACCCCAGGACCCGGCAGCCACGGGCCGCCCAGCCGCGCTACGGTGGCCGGGGAAGACCAGACGTCGCAGGATCGCAAAGGCCCCACGTGGCCCGGCTCAACCAAAACAGAGTGGAGGAGAGGATTAGAGCTGTCACTCTGGCCAGGGTCAAAGGAGGTTAATCCAGGGGTATTATGGGAGGGGAACCTTCTTCTGGAGCTTTAGAAAGTAGCTTTCCTTAGGCTGGATGCACCCCTTGGACTTTGGCAAGGACAGCCCCACGTGTGATTTCAGAGTGCATTAAATGATGGACTAGGAGCCAGTCAATCAATAAACATTTATTATGCACCATGAGCCTGGCACAGTGCTAGAGGATAAGAAACCAGTGCCTGCCCTCAAGGAGCTTAACATTTCTTAATAATGAAGAGGATGAGGAGGACAGCTATCATGCAGCTCCTTAAAAGTACAAGGTTTATCTAATAGTGAAAGAATATATAAAAGGGAGCCCAGAAGTGGGAAGAGGAGGTATATGTGTATGTATATATAATGTATGTATTATGTATGTATGTACATTTCTGTGTGTCATATATAAATGAAAAAAGAGGGTTCCTGCCCTCAAGGAGCTTACAATCTAATGAGGAAGACAATACATAAAAGGGAAATTGTGCTGACACACACCCCTTCTCCACTTTTGAGGTCCCTTTTATGTGTTGTCTTTCATTAGTAGATTCCAAGTTCCTTGAGGGCAAGGAATGTTTCTTTTTCATATTTCTATCATCAGGGCTTACAACTGAAGCTAGCAACAATAGGTATTTAAGAAATGCGTATTGTCTGATTTGCATGGAAGTAGTTTAATTCAATCTAACCAGTAGCTCAAAATATTAAGCATTTACCTCAAAAAAGAAGCAACAAACATTTAAGTGCCCACTGTGTAGAAGGGACCCTTGTAGATACTGGAACTACCAAAAAAAATGGCACGGTTCCTGCCTTCAAGGAGCTTATAGAATGATGCAAATGGGGACACTGACAGCACATTAAAAACCTTCTGTGATGAATGTAAACTGAAGTATAATTCTTTATTTTTCTTTTTAAGAAAAATACAACTAATATGAAAATATGTTTTGCATGATTTCACATGTATGACTGATACATTGCTTGCCTTCTCAGTGAGCGTGGGAGGGAAGGAGAGAATGTGGAACTCAATTTTTAAAAAATGTTAAAAATAGATAATAAATTAAAATGTAAAAATTTTTTAAAAAGCCTTCTGTGAAACAAATATTTCTCCAGCATCTAAAGTCCTTTCCAGGCTTTTTCCACACCTCTTTTAAGAAAATATATAAAAGGTTAAAGGCAATGAAGTGTTGCAATGGATAGAATTCGGGGCCTAGAGTCAAGAAATCTCATTCATCTTCATTCCAGAGACAATATATATTTATCTATGACAAAGATGGTCTTGGTGCTTTGTTTTCCGGATGCTCATTTGCATATGACTGATAGAAAAAAAATTGGAATTAGTAACTGAGAAACCAGAGTTTCTTGGGGTTTTTGTGATTGTTGGACATTACCTGCTTATAGCTTACCCAGCAAAGATGTGAATTTGGTAACTTACTAGTTAATAATCATAAGCTAGAATGAGGTTTCTCACTGTAAGGATACTGCTGAGAAAGAGAATGGTTGAGGGTTGGGCCAAGATGTCAGAGTAAAAGCAGAGACATGCTTGAGCTAACCCCCAAACCTCCCTCCCCCCCCCACACATACCTGTAAAAAAGGACTCATAAGCAAATTCTAGAGCTGCAGAACCCACAAAACAACAGAGTGAAATACATCTCCAGCCCAAGACAGCCTGGAAAGGCAATAGGAATATTGCACTGGACTGGCCTGGGAGAGTAGTGCAGTCCAACATGGGTTGTGCTGAATGCAGATGGAGCCAGAGCAGACCACAGGGGATTGAATCACTGGTAGCTGTGGCAGTTTCCAGACTTCTCAAACCAAAACAGAACAGTTTAGAAGGTCAGTAGAAGAACTCTGTGGGACCTGGGTGAAAGAGGAGCACAAGTTCTAGCACCAGCCCCAGGGCAACGATGGAGGTGGCAGTGGTGGCAGCAGTAGCAGCTGCTTCTGGAGCTCTGGGTCCACAGATAGTCAGGGATCCAGCAGCTGATACAAAACCCCTGAAACTTGGGACAGTAGACCCACGCCCACACCCATTGGAAGCAGAGTCCTGCCTTGACAGGGAGTTAGAAAGTCAGTATTTGGCTGACAAGATGATTAAACCATGTTAAGAAAAAAAAAAGGCTATAGAGTCTTACTTCAGTGACAAAGAAGATCAAAATGTATAACCAGAAGAAGACAACAGAGTCAAAGTTCATACATCAAAAGCCTCCGAAAAAATATGAATTGGTTGCAGGCCATGGAGGAGCTCAAAAAGGATTTTGAAAATCAAATAAGAGAAGTAGAGGAAAAATTGGGAAGAGAAATGCAAGTAAATCATGAAAAACAAGTCAACAGTTTGCTAAAAGGAAACACACAAAAACATAATGAAGAAAATAACACCTTAAAAAATAGACTAACCCAAATGGCAAAAAAAAGTCCAAAAAAGCCAATGAGGAGAACACATTAAAAAACAGAATTGACCAAATGGAAAATGGCCAAAAGGAAACCAAAAGCTCACTAAAGAACATAATTCCTTCAAAATTAGAATGGAGCAAATGGAAGCATATGACTTTATGAGAAATCAAGAAATTATAAAAACAGAACCAAAAGAATGAAAAATAGAAGACTGTGAAATATCTCATTGGAAAAACCATTGGCCTGGAAAATAGATCCAGGAGAAATAATTTAAAAATTATTGGACTACCTGAAAGCCATGATCAAAAAAGAGCCCAGATATCATCTTTCAAGAAATTTTCAAGGAAAACTGCCCTGATATTCTAGAACCAGAGAGTAAAATAGAAATTGTAAGAATCCTCTGATCAAAACAAACAAACTAACTAAAAAGAACCTACTGATTGCCTCTTGAAAGAGATTGCAAAAGGAAAACTCCTAGGAATATTATAGCCAAATTCCAGAGTTCCCAGGTCAAGGAGAAAATATTGCAAGCAGCCAGAAAGAAACAATTTAAGTATTATGGAAATACAACCAGGATAACATAAGACCTAACACCATCTACATTATGGGCTTGGAATATGATATTCTGGAGGTCAGAGGAGCTAGGATTAAAACCAAGAATCATATACCCAGCAAACTAAGTATGGTATTTCAGAGGGAAAATGGATATTCAATGAAATAGAGGACTTTCAAGAATTTTTGCTAAAAAGACCAGAGCTGAATAGAAAGTTTGGCTTTCAAATACAAGACTCAAGAGATGCATGAAAAGATAAACAGGAAAGAGAAATCATAAGGGACTTATTAGTTGAACTGTTTACATTCCTACATGGAAAGATGATATTTGTTACTCATGAGACCTTTCTCAGTATTGGTGTAGTTGGAGGGGATAGATAGAAAGATAGATATTAAAAGCAAGCAAGCAAGAAAGAAAGAAAGAAAAGAAAAGAAAACAAAAAGATTGATAGATTGATATAGATGGCACAGGGTGAATTGAATATGAAGGGATGATAGCTAAAAAATCAAATTAAGGGGTGGGAGAGGAATATATGGGGAGGAGAAAGGGAGAGATAAAATAAGGTAAATTATCTCACATAAAAGAGGCTAGAAAGAGGTTTTATAATGAAGGGGAAGAGGAGGGAGACAAAAGGGAATGCGTGAACCTTACTCTCATCAGATTTGGCTTAAGGAGGGAGTAACATACACACTCCATTGTGTATCCTACCTTACAGAAAAATAAGTGGGGGAAGGAAATAAGGGAGGAGGGATGATAGAAGGGAGGGCAAATTGAGGGAGGGGGTGGCCAGAAGCATATTTTTGAAAAGGGACAGGGTCAAAGTAGAAAATAGAGTAAGTAGGGGGACAGGGTAAGATGGAGGGAAATATAGTTAGTCTTTCACAACATGACTATTATGGAAATGTTTTGCATAACTATACATGTATAACCTTTATTGAATTCCTTGCCTTTTCAATGAGAGTGGGTGAGGAGGGAAGAAGGGAGAGAATTTCTAACTCAAAGTTTTAAAAACAAATGTTAGCAATTGTTTTTATATGCAACTGGGAAATAAGATATACAGGCACTAGGGTAGAGAAACCTATCCTGCCCTATAAGGAAATAAGGGGAAAGGAATGGTGGGGGGTGATAGAAGGGAGGGCAGACTGGGGGAAGGGGTAATTTGAATGCATGCCATCTTTGGTGGAGGAGATATGGGAAGAAAATTTGAAACTTAAAATCTTGTGGAAATGAATGTTGAAAACTAAAAATAAATTAATTAATTTTAAAAAAAAGAAAGAAAGAGGAAAGGTTAGTTTAAGAAAAGACCTCAGAGTTATGTGGAAGAGAGGAAATACCTCTCTAAACCATTAGCAGCTGCCAAAGAAATGGAAATCCCCCAGAAGCCAGCCAAGGGAGCAGAACTCTAGAAACTTCTGTAATCTTTTGTGAAGGATCTCCCTCTGCCCTTTCTTCATGAACCTAACAGAGGAGCCCAGCAGTGAATAAGATTAACCCAGAGAGAACTGGCCTGCCTAGCAGAAAAGCCAACACAGATGCCACACCCATCAGGGAACCTTATGAAGTCAATCTTCAAATAAGAAAAAAAAAAACCAGAGTTTTAAGATGCCCTTGCCAAATGTTTTCCCTACCAGGCATATGTTAGTGAGAGATCATACCCTAGGCTTATGGGTAGAATATTGTATATCTATTGTTCTTGTTTGGCCTTTTTAGTAAATGTTTTGTTTAAAATTTTAAAAAAAGAAGTCTCATCTTCTTGAGTTAAAATCTGGCCTCAGACACTAACTAGCAGTGTGAGTCAGTTTCTCATCTGCAAAATGAGCTGCAGAAGGAAATGGGGAACGATTCCAGGATCTTTGCTAAGAAAACCCCAAATGGGATCTCAAGGAGTCAGACGTGACTTAAAAACCACTAAACAACAAAAAGACGAAGGTTTTCAAATTTTTTTTAATCTCAGAACCCCTTCTAACTCTTAAAAATTATCAAGGAGTCCAAAGGATTTTTGCTTATGTAGTTTATATGAATAGGTATTTATCATATTAGAAAATAAAGTGAACGCTTTTAAATTATTTTTAAATTTTATTATTAATTATTTTAAAATAACAATAATGAACCCTTTACATGTTTACAATTATTTTAAATTACTTTATTCTTAGTTATTTTAATTATTTTTTATTTTTAATTATTTTATTTTATTTATTATTTCTTTTAAATTATTTTTCTTTTAATTATTTTTCTATTATTTTTAAAAATCATTTTAAAATAACAGTGCTAAACTTTTTTACATGTTTCAAAACAAAGCAACAAGCCCTTACTGAAATGACTGAACAACATAAAGGGAAGAACAAAAACCAAGGTTTTAGTTATGGTAAACATAAAACAATTAATATTTTTGACTAGTTCAAATCATTGACTTCCTTTTATTAAAGTTTTGACGCACCTAATGGCTCTACTATTTGGAAGAGATCAGGGTGTTGCTTTGATTACTTCAGGAGAACCCTAGAATCCTAGAACATCTAGGAGAGATGTATGGTTTGTGGGCAATGATTCTTGGTTAGGCTCAAGAAATATTGAGTGAGTATTGTTGTGTTAGAACCTAATTACAGTTATCCCTTCCACATCATAACTTTCCCCATCTTGGTTTTGATATATCTTTTTAAATGCATCAAACATATATTATACATATACACATATATGTATGTATGGTATTGTATAATAGCAATATATTTTATATTTTTATAATTATATATGATGTCAACATATTTTATATTTTAATAATTCAGATTTATTCTCTGGTACTAAGGGAGAGTCAAAAAATTTTACAGGGGTTTTCCAGATCTAGGGGGCACCACCCCTGATTTGTGATGTGGAAAGGATAAGTTGGAACGGTTGGAATAGAATGTTAACTACAAATTGGGTTTCCTTTGTTCAAGGTTCCTATAGACAATCAAGACAAATCAAGTGTCAGGCATTGATGGAAGTACTAAGAAACTAAGATACGCTAGATAATGAATACTAAGAAAGACTAAAACACACCCTGTCTTCAGGGAGCTAATAGTCTAATGGGGAGAACACGCGAACAGCCATGTAAGTACTAGATCCATAATTCATAAATTGAAGCTGTTATAGCAAGGTGTCTTGTGTTAGTTAGAGGCATATCCAAGGGCATGAGGCAACTGCTAATTTGCACATTTCTCTCTTGAGTAGAACTGTACTAGAATTTAGATTAATGTTAAATTCATAAAAATTGTTTCTGGCAGACCTGTGCCTGAAATGGAGAATGCAGTGTTACAATTTTTTTCCCCAATAAGATAGTTTATATAAGGATAAATACTGGGAATAAGGGCAAGAGGAAAATTTCAGACAAAATAGTCCAGGAAAATTTGAGGGAGGAGAGAATACTTTTAGCTAGGTGGAGGAAGGGAAGACTTCATGGGAGGGAGTGGTATCTAAACCAAGATTCTGAAAGGCAGGCTAATTCAGAGGCTGTTCATTCTGAGTATATCCAGTTGTCTCCGTAAATGTAAGGAAGCACTAAATAAATGTTGAAGTGAGGAAACAGGTTGACTAGTTCAATTTTGAGCAATTTAACAAACATTTGCTTAATTTCTACCATATACAAGATAACTGATGTCCTAGACCTTCCTAATGCCGCTACCTTTTAATACAGTTCCTCATGTTGTGGTGACCCCCAACCACAAGATTATTTTCGTTGCTACTTCGTAACTGTAATTTTGCTACTGTTATGAATAGTAATGTAAATATCTGATATGCAGGATGTATTTTCATTGTTTACAAATTGAACATAACCCGCAGGTTGAGAACCACTGTCCTAGACACTGGCACTGCAAAAACAAAATGGTGCCTGCTCTACTAGAGTTGACTTACTCCTGGAGGGTATACAACTTAGAAACAGATAAAAGCCCTATTGTGATCATAGAAAACTGGCTCCTGAGCCAGGAAAATCTGGGTTTAAGTCTTGCCTCTGATATGTACTGGCTGTGTAAACCTGAAGAGATCACTTTTTGTTTTCTGATTATAAGTCTTTTATAATTTCATCTTTCCCTTTGCTTTATGACTCCCATTACTTCCCACTTTCTATTCTCTCTCGGGCCACTGCCCCTGTCTCCTATTCCTTTCTCTATCCTGACCCCTCTGTGACCCAATGCAGTTAACTCTACGTTTTCCTTTATTGGCAGATGCATCATTCCCTTGATCTGTTGCCAATAATTCCAATTTTAGATTACTGCTACTTCTCTTTTTATTCACATGCTGCTGAATGCAACTGAAAGAAATCACAAAACAGAAACCATGCTGATTGGGTCCATCACACATTTTTACTGGGCTGTCTCTGCAGCTAAGCCATTCTTCTATTCCTCTCTAGAATGTTCATTGATTTCTGTCCCGAATCTTCTCATCTCTTCTCAAGCCTTCCATTGTATCCCTTTTCCCTTACCCTTTCAGCTGAAGATCTTGCTTGATACTTTATTTTTTTGTTTGTTTGTATTTTGGTCTTTTTTTTAGGAGGGAAGGGAGGGCAATTGGGGTTAAGTGACTTGCCCAAGGTCACACAACTAGTAAGTGTTAAGTGTCTGAGGCCAGAATTGAACTCAGATCCTCTTGACTCCAGGACCAGTGCTATTCACTGCGCCAATTAGTAGGCCCCCCTCACCCTCCCATACTTTATTGAGAAAGCTAGGTCCATTCACTGTAAAATCTCTCTTTTTCTTTCCTCCTTACCTCACATTGCTCAAGACATTTTGCACCACCATCTCCTCTTATACTCCTGTCTCAGATAAAGAAATGGCCCTTCCACTTTCCAAGGCTAAGCCCCACCTCTCCCCAAACACCTCATTTGATCTCATTTTGTCTCAGCTTCTCCAGCGTATTGCCCCCACTAGTACTTCTCTTTAGTTCATGTGTTGCTAACCAAAGCTGAGACTGTTTCCTGGTAGTTGCATCTCTGCAGACAGAGTGAACTAGGCAGCCTCACTGCCACTCCTCTCTCTTCTCTGGAGAGTGCAAGGGCCAAATCATTGAACCTTGTGCCTGAAAGAGAAGGAACTCCTTTCTTTCCCCCAGGTCTATAAGTCACTGACCAGGCTGGGACTAGGACTCTCAGTAACTGTACCTTCAAGAGCAGAACCTCCTGCCTTCATTGAAGGGAGTAAGGGCTGAGTTCAAGCCCTGCACTCCAATGATAGAAAACTCCTCTCTTCTCCCCCCCACCCCAACCCTGATCATAAGTTACTAACAAGGGATGGAAGAAGTACTATTGGCAATCATACCTTCTTAGGGAGGAATTCTGATGTCCGTGGTTTGCCAGCCACTGCTTTAGTATTAGTATGTGAGCATTGTGTCTAGGGATGGATTTCATAAACAAATCCATCCATGCCTGCCAACCCTAGCCTATATCCTCTCATAAATTCATACAGAGGATCCACCCAATGTACTAGGGGACCTTCTTTATATTTTCTTTATATCATGAGTGTATCAAAGGAACATGACTTTCCAAAAAGTGAGGCTATCCTTACTTTCACTAAATGAACTTCCTGTCTTTTTTGTTCATTTTAATTTTTTTGTTATTTTGAACTTGATAGACATCAACAAACATGAACATTTTCATATGCAAAAAAGAACTAAAGAGGACTGTATCATTTAACTTCCTTTACTTCTATTATTGAACTTTTGAGCAATTAAAGAATGTATTAGTCTTTTCCTGATTTTTTTAGATTCCCCCAAATTTACATTTTTCTTTTCACTTGGTGTTCTTAATCGTTATTTTTTTTTAATCATGAATCTTGATTAAACTGCAAATTTCAATTACATGTAACTTTTAGAAAACGAGTATATAATAAATTCAGTATATTAATTACAAAGCAGTCATGCTTATCTGTGTTCCTCTCTTCCTTTCTGTGCCTTTAAAAAATTCTCCCTTGTAAGATGCAGAAATAAATAAGCAAAATAAATATACACATGTTTTTGGCCATGTGACCCTTGAAGACCTGAGGGTTCTGAGAGGACATTTATTTCGTCTTCCCCATAGAAACGCTGTCTCTCTCTTCTGGGTTTACCTCTTGGGCATCTCTTAACTGATCATATTTCCTCACAATGTTTGGTATCTTCTTCTGTTTCCTCATATCTCCAATCTCTGTTTCTGATTTGGGACTCTGTGCTAGGACAAGTCTCCACGCTCTTCCACATTCCTAGACATAACCTTAGTTATTTCTTTTCCCAATTACCTGAGCTCTTGCCACTGACTTCCACTTTACTTGGTAAAGTGTTGGTAGGTTTCAGGCCCTTCTCCACTTAGCAAATGTTTGTTAAATTGCTTTAAATTGGACTAGACAACTACCTATTTTCTCACTTTAAAATTTTGTTTACTGCTTTCTTATGTGTACATAGACAGCTCCATATACTTGGAATGAATTCCCTCTAAATTAGCCTTCTTTTCAGAATCTTTGTTGAGGCACCATCTCTTCTCATGAAGTCTTATTCTCCACCTAGCTGAAAGTATTATCTACTTCCTCAAATTTTCTTGGACCATTTTGTCTGAAATTTTTGCTTTGCCATCACTCCTTCTAGTTATCCTTGCTGAAGAAAGTTATTGTTGTTGAAGAAAAAATGATAACACTGCACCCTCCATTTCAGGCCCAGGTCTGCAAGAAACATTTTTTTTATGAATTTAACATTGATCTAAATTCTAGTATAGATCTACCCGAGCAAGAGATGTCCAAACTGGTAGAGCCATCCATACCCCTAGACATGTCTCTTTTGCTTATGAAGCAGAAGAGATACCATTTGTTGTTCAGTTGTTTCAATTGTGTCTGACTCTTTGTGACCCTACTTGGAGTTATTTTGGTAAAGATACTAGAGTCATTTGCTATCTCCTCCAGATTATTTTACAGATGCAGAATGGAGACAAACAGGGTTAAGTGAATTGTTCAAGGTCACACAGCTAATAAGAGTCTGAAGTCTTGTTTGAACTCATGAAGATGGATCTTCCCAATGCCAGGCCAGCAGTCTATCTACTGTACCACCTAACTGCTCCAAGAGATAAAGTTACCCAGTGGAAAAAAGGAGATTCAAACAATAAGTCCTCAGATTGGAGAGTCAAACTGAGAAAAGGAGGGATCCTTGAGAACCCAACTGAGCAGGGGAACTATTTGGGGATGCTGAGTAGAGAAAAAGGACTTCCAGGTTGTAGAGCTGCCTTTGCCACTCCGCTATAGTACTCTACATTTGAGCCCACTCTTCCCATGAGTGGTGTGTATATTTCTAGGAAAGCATGCCCAGGTTTATGGGAAATGTTTTGGAACTACTGTTCTTGTTATGATATCTTAGTAAATGCTTTGCTAATAGCTGCTTGTCTCTGCTGGCTGAAGCAAACCACTGGGGGCTGGTTGTAAAGCCAAGCACAAGTAGATTCCCAAAAGAATGCTGAGGTGAACAGCTTTTAAGATTTGGATTGGGGGGCGGAGCCAAGATGGTGGCGTAGAAGCAGCAAAGCACCACAGCTCCCACACAAACACGCTAAAAAACTCATGAAATGGGACGCTAAACAGATTTTCAAGCTCCAAAACTCTCCACAAGACAGAAAGCACATCTGTTGCTACAGGCAGCGCGGCCTGGATCTGGATCGGGGTCTTGAGTGGTGGTCCTGGGGTGCGCTTTCAGTGAGCCAAAGCTGGGGGGGGAGC
>CM053593.1:181863182-181987470 GCA_028646575.1 Pseudocheirus occidentalis
CTCTCTTTCTCTCTCAGCTGGCTTCAGTCTCCATGAATCTTCCTTCACTGAGAAGCCAATTCCAATTCTCTCTCTCTGTCTCTAGAATTCTTTATATACAGCACTGTCTTCCTGTCTCAGCCAATTGCCTTCTTCCAGTCAACAGGAGAGTTCCTGCCTTCTCAACAAAGGACAGGGTTCACACCTTCCATACTTAGCCCTAAGTTACTAGGTGCTAAGTATCTGATAAACAGATTACCATAAGACTGGCTCATGAGCTACTGCAGTTAGGAGTAGTCACTCACAGGGTTATCTCTAGAATCCAAGGTAGCAGTCACACTCAAGGACCCAGCCTAGGAGTGTGAGGGAAAGTTGGGGAAGTTGCCTGGAGGGGTGTTGTTAAGTGGACTGGACTCTACTACAACTTTTCAAGCTGCCGTCTTAACTCAATCCTTTCTCTTGATCACACATCTCTTTGATAACATTCTTTATACCCCTTTTCCTGTGTTTCCAATGGATTGCAGCCTAACTGTGCTCATCTGGATGCTCCTTTGGATGCTCCTGAACTTCATTTCTTCAGAGGCTTATACTTATATAATATCACCAATAGAATATTGATTTTCAAAAGATGGGCCTTTTCTTGGGGGACAGTTGGGAAATTGTGATGGGTACTAGGTCTGTATTCCAAAGAGATTTTTTTTAATGTGTAAAGGACCTCTATGTACAAAAATATTTGTAGCAGCTCTTTTTGTAGTGGCAAAAAATTAGAAATTGAAGGAGATATCCATCAATTGGACAATGGCTGAACAAATTATGTTATATAATAGTAAAAGTGAACAGGCTGATTTCAGAAAAACCTGGAGGGACACAAACTGATGCAAAGTGAAATGAGCAGAACCAGGAGAACATTGTACACAGTAACAGCAGTATTACATGATGATGAACTGTGAATGACTTAGCTACTTTCAGTAATACAATGATCCAAGACAATTCCAAAAGACTCATGATGAAAAATGCTACCCACCTCCAGAGAAAGAATCGATGGAGTCTAAATAAAGATCAAAACATCCTATTTTTCACATTCTTTATTTTTTCATGATTTTCCCCCTTCTTGTCTGTTCCTTCTTTACATGACTGATATGAAAATATGTTTTACATAATTGCATGTATATAGCCTGTAGTGCTTACTGTCTTAGGGGAAGGGGGGAGTAAGAGACGGAGGGAGAAAATTTGTAACTCAAAATTTAAAAAATTGAATGTTACAAATTGTTTTTACGTGTAATTGGGAAAAATATTATTTAAAAAAGAGAAATTATATATGTATGTATATACATATATATTATTATTAACTACATGCAACTGGGAATTAAGATATACGGGCATTGCGGTGGCTAGGTGGCACAGTGAATAGAGCACCAGCCCTGGAGTCAGGAGGACCTGAGTTCAAATCCGGCCTCAGACACTTAACGCTTACTAGCCATGTGACCTTGGGCAAATCACTTAACCCCAATTGCCCTCCAAAAAAAAGACCAAAAAAAAATATACAGGCACTGGGGTAGGGAGATCCATCTTGCCCTACCAGAAAGTCAGAGGGGTGAGGGGGAGGACATAGGAGAGAGTAGATTGGGAAAGGGGTTATACAGTGGGATGGCTGTTTTGGGGAGGTGGGTGAGGGAAAGAGGGGGAGAAAATTTGTAAATCAAAATTTTGTGGAAATGAATGATGTAAACAAAAAAAATAAATGAATTTTAAAAGAAAGAAATTGTGGGTGGGGGCTGTAAAATAGTTCAACCATCCTAGAAAGGAACTTAGAACTATGCCCCAAACATCACTAAACTATATACTCTTTGACCCAGCAGTACCACCTGCAAACAGATTTATAAACCTGAAAACAACTAAGTACCCATCAGTTGGAAAATGGTTGACATATTGTGGTATATAAATATAATGGAATATTACTCTGCCATTAGAAATGATGAATATGAATTCAGAGCAACTTGTGAAGATTTGTATGATTTGGTTCAGAGTGAAATAAAGCAGAACCAGAACGACAATTTACATGGCGAGTGCAGGATTATAAAAAGAAGAAGAAAACTTTGCACGTCTCTAGAATTTTGATAAATGAAGAGGCCAATCATGACTTTTGAAGGATATGCTGAAGCATACCTCCTATTCTGTTTAGTGGAGAAACAACAGCTAGAGAGGCCTAATAAGGCACGCAATTTCAGATGTGACCCATGTATCGATTTATTTTGCTTGACTATCAGTCAGTTAGCTAACATGTATAACAACTCTGTGTGCAACAATGTACTAGGCACTAGGGATATAAATACAATAAATGGATTATTCCATCATCCTTGCAAGGAGTTCTCCTGGGAAGACTGCTTTTTGAGAGAGGAGATAGTAGATTTGTGGGCAGTAATAGAGATGGAAGAAAAGAGAAGAACATACAAAGAAGGGAAAAATACACAGAAGAAGATGAAGGAAATTCAAAAGGGGATACAAACAGCAATTTTGCTAGCACTTTATTAAATTTATTATATACTTTTAAAAACCAAATATTACAAAGCAGAATCAACAGTTTAATATGCATTTAATTCTCTTTTTGGTTTTTATGTTTGTTGATAAGTTCATAATAATTAAAAAAAAAAGAGAGAAGAGCTGAGAAAATATATCTCCCTCCTTTCTTTCCAGAAGTGGAGACAATGAGTGCAGAATATTGCAGGTACCACCCTTTGCATACAGTTGACGTGTTAGTGGGTTTTACTGAGCTGCTTGGTTTCCCTTCTAAAATTTTTGTTACAAGGAGTGACTTGCTGAATAGGGGAAGAATTAGTTCAGAAATGAAAAAATTAAAGTGATTTAAAAAAAGCAAGAGATGTCAATAAAAATATGTTTTTAAATAAAAATGGGCTTTTATTTCAGGGAGAAGCTTGGGGGTCATTGAAATTATTTTATAGTTTCTCAAAGGTAATCCAAACTGCCCCTTTCCTTCCTGTTCAGTTCTAGAACCAGATCATTGTCCATTTGTGGTGTCTCTTCCAGATATATGTGTGTATGTGCATATTTATGCAGTATGTTTATGTATGTGTATACATGTATGTATGTATATCGACATATATACACATAGATATAATAATATACCCACATAATAATAATAATAACACTTACTATGTGCCAGGACCATGCTAAGCACATTACAGGATTATCTCATTTGACCCTCACAACCCTGGGAGACGTGTACTATTATTATCCCCATTTTACAGATGAGGAAACTGAGGCAAAAGAGGTTAAATGACTTGCTGAGGTCACACAGCTAGTAGCCACACATTTGAACTCCTGGCTTCAGGCCTAGTGCTTTATTCATTGCACCACCACGCTTTCCTCTATATGTATATTTGTATATGTACATAATGTATGTCAGGCTATGTTTATATGTATATAAACAGTTTCATGTATTAATGCTATAGTTTGTCCGTCTAATTTAATATCATAGGATAGACCAACAACTCTCAAAGTATAGTCCAAGGACCTCTGGAGATCCTTGAGAGCCTTTTGAGGGTCTGCAAGGTGAAAATTATTTTCATAATAATATTAAAATGTCATTTGCCTAATAGAATAACCCTCCTTTTCCCAACTACATATCTGTGTGAGTTTGGGTTTTTTTCATATATTTCAACTAAAATAGCACATAGCAGATTGAATGCAGAAGCAGATAAAAAAAAATCCAGCTGTCTTTTATTAAACTAGATGTTAGAGATTTGCAAAATATATAAGACTATGCCCCTCTTTTTAATAATTGTTTTGTTTTGTAAACGTGTGAAAGATTTATTGTTGTTATTTTAAATGAATTAACAAATATTTCTTAAAATGTGTCAGTTTTATTTTCTAATATGGTAAATACCTATTGATATAACCCACATACACAAAAGTTCTTTGAGGTCCTTTATGATTTTTAGCAGTGTGAAGGGGTCCTAAGACTAAAAGTTTGAGAACTACTGGTCTAGAAAATAGGTATTCTTCATCCACTTGCTATTTTTCTTTTCTTTTCTTTTCTTTCCTTTTCTTTTCTTTTCTTTTTCTTCAGAGTTCCAGCATAGCAAACTCCATTTATTCAGTGACAGATTAAGGCAAAACATTCACAGAATGGAGAAAATCAAAATACAGTGTAACTCATTCATTTAGCAAGTAAGTTCTCAATTCAATCCAAGTGCTACTCCACCCCTGGACAGTACATTCATTTAGTCAGTCAAAGTCTCTCTTCTCAAATGGAGATTAGTTTCCAGTCATAAACAAAGTACATTCATTTGGTCAGTCAAAGAGCACAAAGTAGAAAGTTTCCCACCCCTGGATCACAACATACAATACCATTCATTAATGCCAAGGACTTTCTCAAAAGGGGTAGGAAAGCACAAAAGGCCATCTACTCTTAAGCTACAACAAGGTTAAGATACTATCACAGTATTGAAAACCCAAGGAAAGGTCCCCCCTTCATCTTGACACAAGGCAAGTTCTCAGCAATCTCTGTTCCTGGGGAGACAAAGCTTAACAAAGCCACAATATACATTGCCAGTGTCCTCATTAATTCACTCTCTGCCTGCAGAACAGTGAATTACTGTTCTGAAAACATCAGCAAGACCATTCTCCAGGATTTCTGTAAACACACAAGAAGAAAATCCTTCTACAGGGCTTCTGAACCAATAGCAAGATTCCAGGACCTCTACAACAGCAGCACTGTCCTTCACAAGCAGACAAATCTGGCAAAACAACATCAAAACAGACAGACAAAATACTGGCATCACAGCCATGCCTCCTCAGTTCTCAGCAGCTCTGCGTGGCAGTTCTCAAAAGTCCTGGGCAGCTCCAACTGGCACTCAACAATCTTTCTTTCAGCAACTCCGGCCCCTGGCAATTTTCCTCTCTGCCTCCACTAAAAGATACTGCTCCCCAAAAGTCCTTCTGGCCTTCTCTGCCTGGGCTTCTCTCTCCAATTGGTATTTTTCTACATGAAGAATTAGGCCAGTCTCTACATTGTTCCGGCACTTGATGGAGTCAGCATAATGTTATTTACAAACAGAAACACCTTTGATGACTTTTGCCTTCCTGTTTCATGCCTCATTTAACATTAATAATCAGAGAGTCATTCAGTAAGATCGTCTTCTATTATGTCTTTTAAGGCATCTTGTATAATTTTGATGGATGCATGGTAGACATGAGGAAGAAGGACTTTTATGAAGACATTCTGCTCTATCAAATCAAATACTTTAAATAATTGTTGTTCAGTCATTTCAGTCATATCTGACTCTTTGTGACCCAATTTGGAGTTTTCTTGGCAAAGATACTAGAATGGTTTGCCATTTCCTTCTCTGGCTCATTTTACAGATGAGGAAAACAAGGCAAACCGGGTTAAGTACTTGCCTAGGATCACACAGCTAATAAGTTTCTGAGGCTGGATTTGAACTCAGGTCTTCCTCACTCCAAGCCCAGCGCTCTCTCCACCATGCCACTTAGATGACAATTTTAATTTTGATAATTAACAAACAACAAATGCTTTGGGATATTCTATGTCTTTCAGTCAATTGTGTGAGTGTGGTATAATAAAATGAGTCCTGAATTTGAAGTCAGTGGACCTGGGTTCAAATATGAGCTCTGCCACTTACCACCACGTGATTTTGGTCAAGTCACAACTTCTCTGGACCATAGTTTTCTTTTCTTTTTTTTTCACTCTGAATTTATTTATTTATTTTCTTCTTTACATCACTCATTTCCACAAGATTTTGAGTTACAATTTTTCTCCCAATCTTTCCCCTACCCTCCCCCCCAAAATAGCAAACCCACTATAAAGCCCCTCCCCTAAGTTTCTCGTTCCTATGTCCTCCCCCATAGCCCCTCTAACTTTCCAGTAGGGCAGGATGGGTCTCCCTACCCCAGTGCCTATATATCTTAATTCCCAGTTGCATGTAGTTAATACTAATAATAATCTTTATACATATATATTTTTAACATTTGATTATAGAATTTTAAGTTCTAGATTCTTTCCCTTCCTCCCTTATCAACCATAGTTTTCTGATATATAAACTTTAGGACTAGACTATATGACCTTTAAGGTCAGCTTTCCAGGTTTAAGTCTATGGCATGGGAGACTGCCAGGTCAAAGGCACAGAGATATGAGATAGAGTGTCATATAGAAGGAACAACAAGAAAGCCAGTGTAGCCAGATCAAGAGTGGGGAACCTGTGACTTTAAGGCCACATGTAGCCTTCTAGGTCCTTAAGTGTCTTAAGGTCCTTAAGCCTTTCGACTGAATCCAAATTATTTTACAGAACAAATCCTTTTATTTTTATTAATATATTTTTTGTTCATCTTTCATCTTCTCATTTTATTTTTTAAAATAAATGTATTTAAAATACCAAAGAATAAAATGAGTTTCAACGAAATAATTCTCTCAGATTGAGGGCACAATCAGTACATTAGTAAGCCATAAGTTTTACAATTATGACTGTTATGTTCGTTATTTATTTCGAACTTTCCCCATGTGATTGACATCACTGCTGCATGAGGCTGGTTGGAGGGAGTTTATGGTGGTTGAGCACACCAATCTGTTATCAGCTTTTGACAAGGGTGTACTGTGTTTCTATTTGAAGTGGAATTTGTGAAGAGTTGCACAGCTCAACAGCATTTTAAAATTCTGTCTGCTTAACAGCCCACCATGTCAAAGAAGACCAAGAGAACACTGAAGGAAGAAAACAATTTTTTTATGAGGATTGGGAATTGCAATATTGTCTTGTTTCTGCTAAAGATAAGATGATTTGCTTGCTTTGTGATACTGGAATATCAACATTAAAGAAATTCAGTGCTCTTCAGCATTACAACACCTGTAAGGACCATAAATATTTTAAATTAGAGGGAGAGACACAAAAGGTTATATTAAAGCAAAAGCAAAGATAATTCTTTCAAGCAGCAATAAGATGTAGAAATAATACCACTAAAGCAACTTATAAAGTATCTTTTATACTTGGGGAAAAAAGAGAAGCCATTCAGTGATGTAGAGATTGTGAAAGAATGCATTGTCAAAGTTGTAGTATGCTTAGACCCTCATAACATTTCATAGTACAAACAACTGCCTCTTTCAAGGAGAACCATAACTGATTGGCAGCATGAATGAGTCTTCAACTTAACAGAACTACTTCATGCAATACTTCAAAAGGAAAATATATGTTATTCAGTCACTTTGGATGAATTAACTGATACTACAGACTAGGTGCAAGTTTTATACTTCATTCGGGTCGTAACAGAAGATTTTCTTTGCTATGAAGAGTTATTTTCTTTGGGCACTCTTATGAACAGAACACAGGGAATAGATATCTTCAACTTTCAAGATAAATGTCATGAAATTGGACTGAATTTAGTCAAGTTAGTGAGTGTATGTACAGACCACGCAACTTCCATAACAGGAAAACATGAAAGGCTTATTGCACAGATAAAAAAAGTATTAACAGATCCAGATGCTCCCATTTCTTTTCATTGTATCTTGCATTAGTAAAATATCTGTGCTAAAGCTACTATTCTGAGTGACACTTTGCAACAAGTTGTAAGTATTGGGGTTGTTTTTGTTTGTTTTTTGGAGGGGGAAAAGCAGGGCAGTTGGGGTTAAGTGACTTGCCCAAGGTCACACGGCTAGTAACTGTTAAGTGTCTGAGGCTGGATTTGAACTTAGGTCCTCCTGACTCCAGGGTCACCTCTCTATCCATTGCACCACCTAGCTGTCCCAAGTTATAAGCATTGTTAACTATATTCACGTAAGTGTAATGTGGCATCATCAATTTTGTAACATGCTAAAGCTGATCAATGAGTTATTCAGTGTGAATTTGTCATATTATTCTAAAGTATGTTGGCTATTGCAGGGACAGGTGTTAGCCAAAATTTTATCTCTGCAAGAACAGATAGGTAAATTTTATGAAGAACCAAATCAGCAGTGTGAATTATGAAAGAAGATTTCTATAGGAATGCTGCATTTTTGTGTGATATCATGTCAAAGCAAAACAACTTGAATATTTCTTTTTTAAAAATTGATTTATTTAATTTTAGTTTATAACATTCAGTTCCATAATCCCTTGAGTTTTAAATTTTCTCTCCCTTCCTCTCCTTTGCCCCCCTGCTCCCCATGGCAACATGCGATCAAGTACAGGTTCTACAAATACCTTCACATTGAACATTAGTCAAACTTGAGTATTTCTTTGCAAGATAACACTAAGTCTATATATGACGTGTGGCAAAAAAAAAACCCCAAGCATTTCAGAAAAAGCTTTCTTTTTTCAAAAGACTTCTTCAAAAGGAAATTTTGGATGAACAATTTCCCTAGTTAGCAAAGATCATTGATGTACAGGTTGATACATGTGAATCATTTGAAGAATACGCAGCTGTTATAGCTATTAATTGGAGAATACAATGAAAGGTTCACTGACTTGGAGAATCATAACATCATGCTCACATTAGCATTTCACCTCACCTAGGCACCTGAAAAACTACAAATGGAATTGATTGAGCTTTCAGTAGATGACATTTTAAAGTCATTGTTGGATGCTAAGAAAGATCCAATTCAAATACAGAAAAATGCAGAAGCAATTACCCACACCTTTGGCAACATGCCTGAAAAAATGCTTTCTTCCTTTTCAACTGCTTATTCCTGCCAATCTGCTTCCTAACCCAAATCAAGATGCCCTTAAGGTCACAAATGACTTATAAACATGTAGAGAATCAACTGAAAGTGCAAACCTCCATGTTGCAACCAAATATCCCAATGCTTTCCAACAAAAAGCAGATACAACAAAGTCATTAAAAAGTTAGTTAACTTTAAAATTAACAAATGATTTTCATTTTTTGAATAATTAAGTACATAGTAGCTAAATTTTTATAAAATAATGCACATTTTTAAGCACATATAATTGAAGTTTCTTGAATGCAGCCTTATTCAATTACGGCTAAATGTTAATGTGGCCTTCCAGCATGAAAAGATTCCCCACTCCTGGGCTAGATCGTAGAGTTGTGAAGAACAGTAAAGTGTAAGAAGGCTGGAAAGATAAGAAGGGGCCAGGTTGTGAAGGGCTCTACATGCCAAACAGAGCGTGTTACATCTGAACCTAGAAGGAATAAGGACTTGTTAGAGCTCATCGAGTAACATGATCATACCTACACTTGAGAAAAATCATGTTGGAAGTTGAGCAGAGAGTGGACTGAAATAAGGAGAGACATAAGGCAGGGAGATCAGCCAGAAAGCTATGGCAGTAGAAGGCCCAGATTAGAGAGGAGGTGACTGTGTGAGTAGAGAGAAGAAGACATATATGAGAGATATTGTAAAGGAGACATGGAAAGATCTGGCAAATGCATTTGGATGCGTAACATCAGTGAGATTGAGGAGTTGAAGAAAATGGTGAGGTTTTGGGCCTAGATGACAGAGGCGCCCTGTATAGTAAAAGAGAAGTTTGGAAGAGGTGAAGGCTTAGGGAGAGAGATAACGGGTTTTGTTTTGGATGTGTTGAGTTTGAGATGTCTGAAATGGAAAAAAGACAATGGGTGATAGGGCATTGAAGCTCAGAAGAGAGACTGGAGCTGGGAATCTTCTATCTAGAGATAATAATGGAACGTATGGGAACTGATGAAATTACCAAGTAAGTATAGAAGGAGAAGAGGGTTCAGAACAGAATTTTGAAGAAGACTGATAATTAGTGGGTATGATATACAAGAAGAAAATGCAAAGAGGGAGATGAAGATTTTGAGAGGGAATGAATGATCAGACAGGTTAGTAGGCAGAACAGGAGAGGACAGTATCATGAAAACCCTGAGAGGAGGGAGTAACCAGGACAGGTAGCTGATGAAAAATGCCAAATGCTTCAGAGAAGTCAAGAAGTATGAGGGTCGTCAAGAGGCCCTCACATGGAGGAGTTGCCTAGTCTAGAAGAGGGTGAGATGAGGGGAATTGGAGACCCCTGGTATCCGTGGCTTTCTCAAGGAGTTCAGTGGATAAAGGGAGGAGAGATGTTGGAGAATTAGGTGAGATGGTTGGATGAGATAACTTTTACGGATGGTGGAGACATGGGTGCATTTGTAGGGAAGGAGCCAGTAGATAGGCAGAGATGGAAGAAAAAAGAGGTTGAATCTTTCATTCCCATCCATCAGAGTCAGCAGAAGTAGATGAAGGCCCATGGGTTTGACAATGTTCTCTTTGTCCTGTATGCGTGTTCTAGGATCTCATTCCTGGCTACAAATCTACCTCAAAGCTACAGGTGGTTGCCTATGATATGCAGGACTCTTTTTTTTTCTCAGAAGACCCAGATTCATACATTCTGGAAAAAGCCCTTGATGTTGTTCAGTTCATTTTCAGTTGTGTCTATCTCTTCATGACCTCATTTGTGGTTTTCTAGACAAGGAAACTCCAATGGTTTGCCATTTCCTTCTCTAGCTCATTTGACAGATAGGGAACTGAGGCAAACAGGGTTAAGTGACTTGCCCAGGGTCACACAGCTACTAAGTGTCTGAGGCCAGATTTTAACTCAGGAAGATGAGTCTTCTTGACTCTAGGCCTAGGATTCTATCCAACGTGCCACCTAGCTGCCCTCAGACAGAGTCCTATACTCCTATAAATCTGCTGAAATCGTTTTCATATGAATTGCCAGTCACTTTTTGTAAACTCAAACTTCACCTTCCTTGATTTCTGTATGGCATCTGACAGCACTGATTATCTATTTCTTTTTTAAAATAATTTAATTTAATTTTTTCACTTTTTGAAATGAAGAAGGTAGGGCAATTGGGGTTAAGTGACTTGACCAATGTCACACAACTAGTTTTGTGTTAAGTGTCTGAGGCTGGATTTGAACTCAAGTCCTCCTGACTCTAGGGCCCATGCTCTATTCACTGTGCCACCTAGCTAGTCTATTTATTATCCATTTTTTATTGACACTTTCTCCTCCCTGGGTTTTAGCAACCTTACTCTGTTCTGCTCTTCCTCCTACATCTCTGACCACACCTTCTCTATCTGCTTTGCAGGTAGAGGACCTCTTCTTTTCCATTTCCCTATATTATGGGTAACCTCCAAGACAGATACTTGGCTTTCTGCTCTTCTGGTTATATTTTTTCTCTAGAAGAATTTATCTACTCTCACTGCCTCAGATATTGCTTGTTTGCTTCTGGGTGGTCACATTTCTGACATTTGGCAGGAAGAGAAAGAATCTGAGGATGACGGACACCAGACGTTAGCAAGTGACTGAAGTCACATAGAATAAGTACAGCAAGCCTTTATACAGTCAGTGCCTGTTGTGAATCATGAAACAGCGAACCAGTTCAGTCAAGAATGATACTACTATCAGCTTACACATATAGAGCTTTGAGATTTTCAAAATGCTTTACGTAGACGATTTCATTTGATTCTCAAAATAACCCTGTGATAAAGGTTCTGTTATTACTCCTATTTTACAGATAAGGAAATGTAGTCTGAGAGAAGCTAGTGACTTGCCCAGGATCATATAGTTAGCTACTGAAGTATTTGAGTCAGGACATGAACTCAGGAGTTCCCTATACTAATGTGAGAGTAGATAAATTCTTTAGTCAAAAAGCTTCCTAACTAAAATTGAGTGTTCATCTACTGTGCCACCTAGCTAATACCAGGAAAACCTGGGTTCAAGTCCTGCTTCTGACACATGTTAGCTTTGTGACCCTGGGCAAGTCATTTAACCTCTCAGTGCTCTGAGCTACTCTCCATGACGGTAAGTTACAAACAAGGTACCAACAAGCATTGGTACAAGAAGTTTCTTTATCCAGGAGTTCCCTATACTAATGAAATCATAGGTCCAGTCTTTATCACTACTTTGTGCCTCTCTCTCTCTCTCTCTCTCTCTCTCTCTCTCTCTCTCTCTCTCTCTCTCTTTCTCTCTCTTTCTCTCTCTCTCTCTTTCTCTCTCTCTCTCTCTTTCTCTCTCTTTCTCTCTTTCTTTCTCTCTCTCTCTCTCTCTCTCTCTCTCTCTCTCCCTCTCCCTCTCTCTCTTCCCCCCCCTCTCCCTCATTTAATTAGTCCTCTCCTTTCCCTTTGTGCTGGTTTCTGCCCTCTCTCTTTCTCATCTCTCCTCATTGCTTCTGTTCAACCCCTAGAGTCATTCTGGGGTGTCCTGTGTTATTAAAATTGGTGACAACAACGGGACCAGGAGAAAAACATGGGAGAAAGTAAGAGTCCAGTCCTAGTTCCCAGCCCACCATTTAGCATCTTGATTGGACTTTGCTTTTCCTTTAGTTTCTGTGAGATGAAAAGATGGGAGATAAAGAATGGGAAGGAGACTTTTTATATTCACTTTGTTCTTCAAATCCTCCAAAACATAGCCTTAGACACTTACTAACCCAGGCAAATCACTTAACCTCTGTTTGATCCAGTTTCTTCAGCTGTAGAATGGGGACAGTAAAATGCTGTCTCTCCCCTGGGTTGTCTTGAAGACCAAATGAGATAATATTTGTAATACACTTAGTGACTGGCGCATAGTAGGTGCTGTAAGATTATTATTATTCTTGGCAATGAAAACCTTCTAGAGAATGCTAAAAATGACTCTGACAGACAGAGCTCTGCTCAGCAACAGTCAGAGAAACTGGCCAAGTGTAATAGCAGGTGATAGGAAGAAGCGGATCAAGCCTGTCTGACCAGCTCTAGGGATATGAACTCGCTGTCAAAGGAGACACATTCCAGTTTGGGATAATTCTAATTTTAAAGAGGTTCTTCCTTATAATCAATGAAATCTGACTCTTTGGAACAAAGGTCATAGTTCCGATATTTGGGACCAAGAAGAATGAGTTTCTTTGTTCCGGGTAAACTGTGAGTATTTCTCCTGTGGGCTATTTAATCTTCATCAAGTAATTTATCCTTTCTGGGCCTCAGCTTCATCATCTGTAAAAGACAGGGTTGGAACAGACGGTTCCCAAAGTCCCTTCCAGATCTTGTCCTGCAGAATACAATGATATATACAGAGTAGTAATTAAGGCGGATTGAGCAGGGCTTCCCACCAGGATGCTGACAATGGATAAAGTATTTTCTCCCTAAGGGAATTCTCTGGCCCCATGTCCCTGTGGTACAACACAACAGTCTCATCCCTCACATCTGGAGCAGGGCCATCCTTTAACCCCACTTCCAGTATTTCATTGCCGTAACTCTTTTCTCCAAGGGTTCAGTTTCCCTTACCAACACACCTTCTGCTTGTCTCTTCTCTCCCCACCCCCATCTCCCTCCAGGGAGAGTGTTGAGGAGCCAGAGTCAAGGGTTATGGACCATGCAGTAGTGGTAAGAGTTAAACTCTCTGAGGGATGAGCTACTTCATATCTCAGTGGGACTTTATCCAATTGGAATAGACTGTCTTCCCATATCACACTGCCAAACCTGGGTATCTGCTCCAAACCTTTCTCAGGGGATGCTCTCGGTTAAGCAGCCCATGTGATGGTATATCCTGAGTGAAATGAGATCTTAGGCCTTTCTTTACTCCAGGTAAGTTATCCCCAGCATAGACTACTATGCTTCCTTCCCAGCTGGGCTCCCCAGCAGTAGAATCCAGAGGCATCTATCTATAGGAACCATCTTGGGATTTATGTATTCAGTAGAGTCTTTCTAAGGTCCCTTATCAGGTTTGCCCCACACTTTTTTTTGCTTTTTGGAGAGCAGGTGGGGTTAAGTGACTTCCCTAAGGTCCCAAGTAATAAGCATGTCAAGTGTCTGAGGCTGAATTTGAACTCAGGTCCTCCTGACTCCAGGGCCATACCCTACACTCTTTAGCTGAATATGCTCTAAGTGTCAGAATTCCCAGTTGTGATTGCATTCAAGAAATATTTATTAAACTGGGATACATAAAGTACTTTGTAAACCATAAAGCATTATTGTTGTTGCTCCTGCTGTTTTTGTTTTCAATATCATTATCATTATTGATATTTTTAGAAATTATATTTGTACAGGCTTTTGTGGCTTGATCTTAGAACCAAATTACCGCTGTCCCTATGAGAAAATGCCTTCTTAGTTCCAAACCATTAACTAACCAGATGGAGGATTCAGGATGCGGCGTATTTTGTCCCCATCGTGCTTCTGTTCGCCACCAGGTGGCGGTGTAGGACTAAATCTGCCGTCTCTAACAACCTGTAGGACTCGGAGCAGCCATTTTGCACCTGTTCCCGTCTCTCAGAACAAAACCCACTAGTGGTTTGACCTCCATCACCTCCATTTCTGGTTCCGTGGATCTAAGCAAGAATGCCGTAGAGTATTTTCAGAGCCAACTGGAATTATGATCAAAATGATGTACAAATCTTAAAGCCTGATACACAGGCGAGATGGAGCTACGTAAAGGGATTGGTGAAAGCCGTGCCATGGTCAACTCCATGAGCTACCAGGTGGTGCAGGTGGGTATGGTAAGAGCACGTCCCTGCGGAGGATGTCTGTTGGCTACTCAACGAGAGGACTAAGGGCATGAGGCTGCGGAGCGGAGGGTGGCAAAGAGCCTTTGTTGGAAATTTTTGATGGTCTCTTCCTCTGGCTGGTATGGAGGGATCAATGACTGTGCATAAATTAATTATTGTGAGAAGGATGGTTAATTTTAGGTGAAATTAATCCTTCGTAAAAATTAGAATTATCCAGATTTTTCTATGACTAAGACATGTGCCTTTTCCCCTTTGGGGTTTTTTCTTTTCCCCATTTTTGGAAGACAGATCAAAGCACAGAAGAGTGGAGATATGCTCCTGCCCCAGCCCACCCCCACCTCCTGCCAGGAACCATTAATGGTTTCTTTAAGGGAAGAGCCAGTAGAGCAGTGGTTCTCAACCTTTCCAATGCCACGACCCTTTAATATAGTTCTTCATGTTGTGGTGACCCCCAACCATAAAATTATTTTTGTTGCTACTTTGTAACTGTAATTTTGCTACTGTTATGAATTGTAATGTAAATATCCAATATGCAAGATATATTTTCATTGTTGCAAATTGAGCATAACCCACAGCTTGAGAACTGCTGCAATAGAGAATGTGTTTGCTCTTACCCACATATTCGGAAAAAAAAGTTCCAGATTCAAAGATCTCCATCCTAGCGTTGAGAGACTGCTCTTACACAGAGAGATGGGGAAGGGGAACAAACAAACATTTATATGCACCTGCCACGTGTGAGGCACTGGCTAAGTGCTTTACAGGTTTATCATTTGATCCTCACAACAACCCTAAGAGGTAGGTGCTGTTATCTCCTTTTTTCAATTGAGGAAAATGATGCAGACAGAAGTTAAGTTACTTGCCCAGGGTCACACCGCTGTGACCATAGTGCCTTTGTATTGCAGTATCACAAGTATCTGGCTCAGTATATGAGATCAATTTTGAACCCAGGTCTTCCTGACTTCAGGCCCAATGTTCTGTCCATTGCACATACTCCCCCACCCCTCTGGCTGCCTCTGTGCTAGGCAGATGGTAGATACACAGTGAAGTAAGCAGATGGCTGTCTGGGAGGGAAGAAAGGGAGAGAGAAAGGGGGAAATCTCAGTAACGTAAAAATAAACATATCAATATAAATCTATTTTAAAAGGGGAAGGGTATTTCCTGGACAGCTTGATGCTGGAATCCATCCTTCTAGTGAGAGGAGATGCCCTGGACATCACCAGTCTTTGAGTTGCCTTAGCAGCAATCTCATTTTTCAGAGTTTTAGAATCCAGTCTTCTGTTGAAAGAAGGAGACTCTCTGGGCAGTGCAGTCCTGGGAAAGAAAAGAGAATGAAACTTTGGCCTCCAAAACTGGAAGAAAAAGCAGGAGAGTCTAAGCTATAGATAATGGAGAGCAAAAGATTTTCTGTCTATTGCTTTTATGACTTATTTGGACAGTTTAGCTCAAATGGGAAAGGAGCTTGTCTATGTAGCACCTCCCAATTAGTTTCCTTCTAGGGGAGTCTAAAACTTTTAGGGTAGTACCAGAAGGCTAGGTGCAAATATGGGTTACTGGGATAAAAGAAGGATTGACCAGAATGTTAAGAATTGTATTGATTGTTAGGAATTATTCTAAGACTTTTGCCATTTATGCCATTTATTGGGGCAGGAAAAGGGGACAGTACATGCCAAAAAAGGGATTCTGCTCTGGCTCATTATTCCCATGCTACTAAGAAAGAATGTGAGAGTTAGGTATGATTCATGTCTAGTTTTCCCAGTGGTGTTTTAGCAGAGTCTCTTCTGGAAAAATTGCTCAATATATGAATAGGGAATATCAGGTATAGGACAGCTATTTATTTCCTCCACTACAAAAGAAATGCTCAATACACAAAAGACTCATAAGGGAGTAATCATATATACTTAAAACTCAAACTATAACCCACCATCTCTGTGATACTAAACTGGGTGGCAGAGATTTTCAGGAGACTTGTGGACTACTGAACAGATAATTCACCTCAAACCTGTACTTGTTCAAGCAGGACCTCTAGATCCATACCTTACTGTCAGTCCTGTGCATACAAAAGGGGCAGCTAGGTGGCGCTGCAGTGGATAGAGCGCTGGGTCTGGTGTCAGAAGACTCATCTTTCTGAGTTCAAATCTGGCCTCAGACACTTACTAGCTGTGTGACTGAGCAAATCACTGAACCCTGTTTGCTTCAGGTTTCTCATCTGTAAAATGAGCTAGAAAAGGGAATGGCAAACCATTCCAGTATCTTTGCCAAGAAAACCCCAAATGGGGTTACAAAGAATCAGACATGACCGAAAAATGACTCAACAACAACAACAAAATGCATATACAGTTTATTTTCCTGTGGTGGGCTATTTAGACAAGGGAGTAGTTGCAGAGAACACCCCTACTGGGCAAGCATCACCTGAGTCAATGACTTGAGACCTCTTGACCTCATGAGGTAGCCATCAAAGCTGGAAATGTTCATTACTTAGGATCACTTTCTGATAACCTGTTCTCAGGAAAAGATATACAAAGCAGAAGAGACAGCCAAGGACTTGAGGTCCAGGCTCAGATTCACCTAGATCAGACATATTTTAATCTCTCCTTAAGGTCTACGGCAGTGGTTCTCAACCTTCCTAATGCCACAATCCTTTAATACTCATATGTGGGCATGTCTGCATGTGGGTGGACACCACCTGGAGTGGTGTCTTGGTTCCTAAGACCATTGGAAAAATATGTTTTACAATGGTCTTAGACCATCCCTGTGACCCCTGTGAAAGGGTCATTCGACCCCCAAAGGGGTCGAGATGCACAGGTTGAGAACCATTGGTCTACAGAGTAGTCATTCTTCCTGGTCATTCACCAGTGCTCTTTGATACAAATCATTTGTTGTGAGGGTTGGAGCCCAAGGGACTAACAAGGAGCCCTCAGGTCTCACCTATCCTTTAGCAAAGGACCAGAACACATCTCTCTCCATAGTGCTAATGAGTGCATACCAAGCTCCATAGGAAGAACTCCAATTCAAATCCCTACTCCACTTTCATGTGATGTTTTTTGGTTTTTGTTTATTTGTTTGTTTTTGTGGGGTGGAATAAAGCCTGTCTTGTACCCAATATGGACATTATTACCTTGAGTACTCACATGGGAGGTGGGGACCTTTTTATTTACTTAAGGGGGTACCCGGAAATGAACTATATTTCAGCTATATTCTGAGATCTTCTAGTGGTAACTCTGAGTAGGGATATAATAATTAACAGTTATATAGCACCTTAAGGTTTGCAAAATACTTGACAAATATAATCCCATTTTGTCCTCACAATAACCCTCTAAAGTAGGTACCATTACTACCCCCATTTTGCAGACAAGAAAACTGAGGCAAACAGAAGCTAAGTGACTTGCCCGGGGTCACCCAACTAGGTATTCGATATGGGATTTGAACTCAGGTCTTCCTGAATCCAGATTCAGTGATCTATACTCTGTGCCACTTCTATAACTTAGAAGATGGCCTTCAAGAAACAGAGAATGAAAAAAAAAAGGAAAAGGAAACAGAAAATGTTAGTCTTGGAAGAGGATGAGGTCCTTAACTTTTTTTTTCATCATGGCCCCCTATAACAATCCAGCAAAGCCTATGGACTGTTCTCAGAAGAATGTTTTTAAATTAACAAGTAAAATATAGAGGATTATGAAGGAAAACAATTATAGTGAAATAGTTATTCAGATATTTTTTTGAAGTTCCCAGACACCAGATTAACCTGATCTAGTCCAGCCCTCTCAATGTAGAGATAAGAAAACAGATTCAGAAAAGGGCCTGTGACTTCACACAGGCACTTCCTATGTGAAAATTTTATTGATTCTCTGGCTTCTAATGCCTTTCCCTTTAAAAATTATCCTTATGCTTTATTTGTATATATTTTGCATATAAGATTACATATGCACATATTGTTTCTTCTGATGGAGGTCCCTGAAGGCAGGAGCCATTTCATTTTGGATTTTGTTTTTGTTTCTCCAATGCCTGGAGATATTATAAGACTGATAAATCTAATTATTTAATTTAATAATTTAAATTTTTGTTTACATTTTTAAATGATTGAGGTAGCAAGTGGCAAGACTAGGACTCAAACACAGTTCCTCTGCTATAAGACAAGGACATTGAGCTAGTTCTCCTATTGGGTCCCTTGTAAGATCCCATGCTGCTTTAAAACCTAGTAAATAGTTTTAGCCTCTTCCTTTCCTTGAAAGTTATCTACGGTCTGCAATGCTTTTGCATCCCACTAGAGGGCATTGCAGCGCTAGTCAGGGTAACGTAGTTGCTCGTGTGCTGAGATACCACTGCAGATTCGGGTGTCGGAGAAAAGGAAGGAGGTGGACCTTGCCGGTTGAGCCCCACGCTCTTCTTCTCCTCTTACTCTCAATGTTTGAGGGCTTGCAGGTTGAGCCCGGGTCAGATTTCTCCCCTGCTTCCAAACATCACTGACTTGCATCCGCAGAGAGAGAGATTCCCACTGTCCTCCCTACCCCAGGCAGCCTCGTACCAATATACACCAGATACCCCATATACAGAGAGGAGGGACTCTCTGACCCCTGATACCTGTGTGACCCAGGACAAGTCACTGCCCTTTCTAGGCCTGTATAAAGAGAGGGTTGTACACTCAATCTGTGATTTTGTGCCTGTTTTCTTCCCATTACAACTTACCTCTTTCCCTATTTTCCCACTGAACTGAACTAGCTACTAAATATCACTGGTGTGAAACAATAATAATAAGCTGGTATTTATATGACACTCATTTTAGCCTTGCAACCACTCCATGGGAGAGATACTGCAGTTATGTTTGCCCATTTTATAGAATAGGAAACTTGCTCAGAGAGGAAATGTGACTTGTCCCCATGCAGCCAATAAATACTCATGGTAGTATTGGAACCCAGCTGACACTCCATTCACAACATCACACTGCCTCTTCCACAAAAGGAAATTGGGAGAATCACCTCCCTTATCTGGACCTCTTTCCTGTCTTGAGTAAATTATCTTTAAAGGTCCCTTTGAGTTCTGTGTACCTGGGACTAGACCATCTTCAAAATTCCAGTTGGAAATTCTGTATCTGCATTCTCTTCATTGGCTCATCAGAGGGGTCTTCGTTTGGTTTTGCCTGAGGACCAGGGGGGTCAGAAGGCTGAAATGATGTAAAAGTAAAGCACTCTGGAAACCTGAGAGTTCTCAATAAATGTCACATTATATTATTATCATTATATAATATATTTACTGAAGTATGACATAAATGTCAGTTGTTGCTATTGGCCCCAGTCACCAAGCCTCAAATGCAGTCATCTTCAGTCCCTGAGCCTGAACACATCTGCTGAGCTCAAGCAATGTTTATAGGAAAATACTGGGGTGTGCTGGTAAATATTTAACTACCATGCTGGGATGGGGACATTAATATAATATGCACACTTTCAAGTGAAATCTGTATTATTAATACTTTCCTAAGTCTAAGTGATTAACAAAACAATGAATCAAGGTCTGATTTGTAGCAGATTGCTGATTTCTGAGGTGTAAATGTACACACTGAAAATTTAACAATGGGCTCTCCTGGGTTAAAGCTGACTCCAGCACATTCCTGGCTTGAGACCATCCAGTGAATGGGGGCAAGGCAAATCTTCAGCTCTTGGCCTGTGATTTAGCATGGCCAGTCATTAAGTTTTATCCACAGTGGAATCAATAAGATCAATCTTTTCTTCCCGCTGGTAGCTGTACCACAGAAAGGTTATTTGAGAATGGTGGGGGAGGAGGAGTAGAAAGGGCTGAATCGCTGACAAGTTACCCGAGTAAGCATTTAGCTAACACTTAATGTTTTGCAAACCTTAAAGTACCATATAAATGATAGATTGTTGTTGTTGTTGTTGTTTTATGGAAACAAGGGGAAGGAATCAGGTATTAGGTTGGAAGAGGAGCTGCTGATGATGGAGAAGAGAATTGGAAGATTCTTAAGCTGGAACTATTTCTGTCTAGCACCTTTGTCTTTCCAGAACAGTCTCAACAGGCCAGGGGTAAGGGATGACATGAACCAAGGCAAATGGTTTTCCAGTTCTCATTCAGATTTCTGTAATTCCATGGCATTTTGGAGTGGATGGATGATGCTTCCCTCCAGTGCTTGTCCTGCTTCTCTTCTCAACCCTCTCCTCATACGCTGCCTCACCAGTGACCAAAAGGACACACAGATACCATCCCAACTCTAAAAATCTACAATTCTATACTACAGTATCAGAAAGTTACTAGATATCAGCAAATCTTTATTGTTCAATAAAAGAAATTCTAAATTGCACATTGCTATCAATGGAGAGAGTTTTCACACCAGTATTTCCTCATACTGATGGAATCACAGGTCCAGAAGCAAAACACACACACACACACACACACAAACACACACACACACACAGACACACACACACACAATGTTGTAAGGGAGAGTACACTGAATTTTGAGTCAGAGGACCTTGATTAAAATCCTAGCCCGGCTTACTGTTTCTTCACAGATTTAGACCAGATTATTTCTTCCATCTCTATTAAATCCCATGATCCAACCCACCTTCTCCATTTGCATATGCCCCCAGAACAATTTAACCTTTTTGAGATCAGGAGCCATTTTGTTTTGTCTTTGTATTCTTAGCGGCCAAGAGCACAGTGCCTGAAACATCGTTTCCATTTAATAAATGTTTGTTGATTTGGATGTCTGCTAATTTCCTTTCTTTTCCTGAAGCTTAACTTTGAAAAAAGTCTTGGTTGCCTTTTTTTCCCCTAGTATTAACAAAATCCAAAGTCCCCCCCCATATCTTTAGTGTCTTCCCCTCCTTCAGATACCTTGTATATCAATCCTTCAATACTTTCCAGTTGTCCTGATTTATATCTTCCCAGTGGACCCAGATGGTTCCAGAGAAGAAAGTGAGACCCGTGATGTTTCACAGCCCTCCCTCACTTAAATCCAACTCACTTGCAAGTCATGGCATCACCTTCCCGATGGTCTTCTTCCAAAACGAAAGACAAACAGCAACAACAACAATCATATTGTTCCAGACCAAATCTCTCTCTGTACTTTTCCAAAACAGCTGCCTTTCTTATCTTTGCTTCAGTTATTTCTACCTCCCCTATAAGCATGTCTAGGATTGTGATGCTGTAGTCCAAGTGTGACAGTTGTGCTGTCCTCAGTGGAGACGTTTCTTAAGATGATTTTTATAAATCTTTTCCTCTGTTGTTGTATTTTTGTCCTTAAATGCTCTTGAGATGCTTTTGTTTGGTTGGGTGTCTTGCCAAGCTTTCTTTAAATTGGCTTTTTACCTTCTACCATTTGTTTCTGCTGTATGAGAGGATATCGCTCATAATTGTCCATCAACTTTTTTCTTTTACAAAATTTTACAAAATTCATATTCTAACTCCATTTTGTCTTTGGCAGCCAACTCTCTACATGGCAACTAAATAAGCTGTCTGGGCTTTTTCAGTTGTCTTGCTGCTAATTTATGTTGGTTAAACTTCTTTGTAAAATTATTTTTATTAGTATTGATATCATCTTCCTGTTCCATTTCCTACTTTTGAAAACAATTTCTTATTTAAATACTAGAGGATTAAGTTGTTTCAATTGTATGTGGTATTTTTTATTACTACTTTTTTTCTTGGTTTTTACTAATTCTAATCTTAGTTCTGATGTGTCAGTGGTCTAATTGTATGCAGATAGCTGATTCATAGATGACTCCTGCATCAATAAGAAGTCTTTTTCTCCCCCTTAAAATATGACCTATTTATTTTGTGTGGAGCTGTTTAATAGTTGTAAAGAAGGCCTTCTGCTCATTGGTGATGGATTCATAGGAGGACATGGCCAAGAGTCCCTACCACAGGATGAACAGACATGTTTGAATTGTAACCTGCATCATTGAAGAGAAGTTCCAAATTGATGGCAATAATAAATCCGTTTGAGTAGCAGGTTCTAGTTCATTACAATTTTATCGTTATATTTTGGACACCTCTTTTGGGAGAGTTCAAAGCCCTTTCATAATTTCATCTCCGTAGTAAAAAGGGCTGGTTTTGTCCCTTCTCGTTTTCCTCATCATCCTATTCCTGCTTCCAAGAGTTTCAAACCACAATGTCTCATCCTGAAACTTCCCTTAGCACCTGGGGCCTCCTTTCCCTGGAACATTCATCCACCTCTGCAGCCTTCTTAGCATGGAACATCTTGTCTATAATACCCTCCCAGATTCTCAGTGGTAAGTGCCTTCTTTGGAGATGAACCTCCATTTTGTGGAAGTGACTAGACCAGTGACTCTCAATCTGTGGGTTGTGTTCAATTTGTAACAATGAAAATACATCCTGCATATCAAATATTTACATTACAATTCATAACAGTAGCAAAATTACAGTTATGAAATAGCAATGAAAATAATTTTATGGTTGGGGGTCACTACAACATGAGGAACTGTATTAAAGGGTCACAGCATTAGGAAGGTTGAGAACCACTGGGCTAGACTAACCTTCATTCCACTCCTAGCCCTGCCTCTGGCTTCCGGACTTCAAAACCATGTCTCCATATCTGTCCTCTCCCTCTTCCAACTCCCTTTTGTGTATTATTTTGCCTTATTATCTTGTAAGCTCCTTGAAGGCAGAACTGACTTTTAAACATATATGTGTAATTAACTAATTTTTTTTTGGCTTTTTGGAGGAAGGAAGGCAGGGCAATTGGGGTTAAGTGACTTGCCCAAGGTCACATGGTTAGTAAGTGTTAAGTGTCTTCAGATATGAACGCAGATCCTCCTGACTCCAGGGCTGGTGCTCTATTCACTGTGCCACCGACCTGCTCCAACTAATTTATTTTTAATTTTCAACATTCACTTCCATAAGATTTTGAGTTTTTAATTTTCTCTCCTACTCTTTTCTCCCCCTCCCAAGATGACATGCAATCTAATATAAGCTCTATTTATGCATTCATATTATACATATTTTCACATTATGGGAGAAACCACAAGAAAGAAACAAAATAAAACAACAAAAGAAAAGGAAAGCAAATAGTGTGTATCACACTGCATTCAGACTCCATAGGTCTTTCTCTGGATGTGGACCGCATTTTCCATCACGAGCCTTTTGGAGTTGTCTTAGATCCTTGCATTGCTGAGAAGAGCCAAGTCTATCAAGGTCAGTCATCAAACACTGTGACTGTGACTGTGTGTGTACAATGTTCTTCTGGTTTTGCTTATTTCACTCAGCATAGGACTGTCTTTCATTTTGCTTGTATTTGTATCTCCAGGACTTAGCACAGTGCCTGGAATATAGCAATCACTTAAAAAACTGCTTATTTCCTTCCCTTCTTCCTTATCAATTTTTCACAGGTGGGGAAAAAAGAGACTTAAAAAGACTTAAGTGACTTGTTTTCTAGATGACACATTGAGTTAGTAGCTCAATTAGAAGCAAGAACTGGGAACCTCAGCCCAAAGCTATTCATGAGGTCAGTGGGTCTTGTGGAAGTTTTCCAGTCTGGATTCCACAAGAAGCCATTATGAAGTCTGAACTACTGGGAGTCCAGAAGTGAGTCTCCATCCTGAAAGGAAATGAAATGTGTTAGAGAGCCAAGGAAGACTGCTCAGGCAGGCACCAATTTTAGCTTGTTAGCATACAGATCAGGTTTTAATAGTTTTTTTAGGCTAGTTTAGACTACACAGTCATCACCACTCCACATCAGAAAAGATGGGACCATAGGAGTAACTAAAGGTTGTTTGTTTATATGGAAAAGGCATTTTCCCTCTGTTTTATCTCCTATGTTATGCTATGTTTTTCTTTGTTTGTTTTATCATAATTCTCTGTATTGACAGGAATGTCTAAGATGATGAAGGCTCCTTGGAAAGTAGAATCATCCTTGTTCATCCTGCTGTTATCAATAAAGAAGGGATTAAAGTACTAACTCCACAATTCTGTTCCTTTGGTCTCAGGTTGTTACTTTATCTGGGGAGAATATATTTTCCCCAACCTCACAGTACTTATATGATGAGTATTGTGCCACACACCCCCCTCCACAGGCTCAAATACTGGGGAGTGGAGACCCTAGAACCTGGACTCCAAGGTGGATTTTGGGTTTGATTCTAGATACAGAAGTCAAAGAATCAGCCTGATGTAGTGGAAAGAGCACTAACCTAGGAATCAGGAAACCTGGGTTCCAGTTCTTTTCTACTAACTCACTCTGTGACCTTGGGCAGTCAATTTGTTACTTTCTAGGCGTCATTTTCCTCATCTATAAAATGAAGGAATTGGCCAGACCGACTACATAATCTCTGAGGTCCCTGCCAGCTCCAGCATTCTACAGTTCTATGATTCTGTGTCTGCCGTGACGAGTTCTCTCTATGAGTACCTGAGTGAGTACAGTTTGAAAAATATTGCCCAGGACCACATAAGCACACTGTCCTCCATGACCTGTTCCAGGACTAGGAGGCTGCCTCTCTCATGCCTGGAGAACTTCCCAGGGTTCAGGAGGAAGAAGCCTACATACTACACGGCAGAATTTCCATCAACTGGCTGGCATTGGATTCTAATGTACTTGAAAGAACCTAGAGCAGGGAAGAGATCAGCAGTCAGTCAATGAGCCTTCATTAAGTGCCTACTATGTGCCAGGTGCCAGACTAAGCACGGGTAATGTATTACTGTCACTGAGCAGCAGCTCTTAGTGGTACTTTTTCTCCTCTACTTACCTCTTAGACACCACACACACACAATACACACAATACACACACACACATGCACACACACCGTATAATATATATATATATATATGCACAATTTTCTCTCCCTTTCCCTTCTTCTTTCTATCATTTTTCTCTCTTCTCCTACCTTTTAACGTCTCTATTACCATTAGGATCACTTACAAACTCATCTGTTTGGCATTCACTGCCTTACTGTTCCATTCTGATTAGACATTATTCACCTTCATGCACTCTTTGGTCCGGCAAAACTGACCTCATCGACCTATCTTTTCTGTGCACAGCACAGTCTGTTTGCTGAAATCAGGGCCATAAGATGAAAAAATGACAGTGGCAGTGAGGAAGAGATCTGGGAATTTCCAATCATGGTAAGATAGCCCTGGGCTAACCCTATTACTGCACCCCAGAGTGTGATTTCTTTCACTCTGGCTGGACCACCTTTTACTACAAAGGAACTTTCTAGGTTACCAGAGAAGTTCTAATAGCAAATTGATGAGTCGCTGGAGCCTGGCTCCCGAGGGCATGGTTTAATGGAACTAATTCAGAGACTCTCTTTGCAGAACAATTTTATAGACTTGGGGAACTTTTTGAGGGCTTATTTCTACAGAGTCAACCAAATACCCCTCTTAGAATTCAGAGTTTCCTTTTTGAGGAATCATACTAAACATACCACTTTCTATTCCTTTAGGGGGTGGGGGGAGATATGAAGAAATAATATTAGGACAGAGCTTTGGTCTGAAGCCCTTAGTTTAATCGGAATGAGAAGTTTTATGAGCAATGATCAATTCAGCTGGATTTTTAAATTCAGTATCCTTAAGTGAGTTATTCCTGAAAACCTCCAGTGATGGGGAATTTGCTACCTTCTAGAAAAGCCTGTTCCAATTTGGACAGTTCCAGTTGTTCAGAAGTTATTTGGGTTTTTTTTTCTGACATTGAGCTAAAATCTCTCTCCTGGTAAATTGGTATTGTAGATTTAGAGCCAGAAAGGTCCTCAGATGCCATCTAGTTCAAACACTTAATTTTAAGGTGAAGAAATGAAAGGCCAGAGAGATTAAGAGAACATTGAGACAAGGTGTCAGCTGAGGGAGCAGAGTGACAAGGAGGACTTGAAAAAAGATGAAAAGGTCTAGGAATAGCCACTGCAGTGAGTGAGAGAATGGTTTGAGTAGGGAGGATTACTTTACTGTAGTGAGGGCCCAAATGAGGTTATATGATAAAGATTTGTAGTGGAGCCAGGCACAGTTTTGAGACTTGCTCCAACTCCATTCGGTAGGACATGAATAGGAATGGAGGTGGTAGGTGTTGGTAATGTTGGTGTTGGTAGTGGTGTTGGTGGTGATGGTAGTGATGATGGTAGTGGTGGTGGTGATGATGGCAGTGGTCATGGTGATGATAGTAGTGGTAGTGGTGTTGGTGGTGGTGATGGTAGTGGTGGTAGTAGTGGGGGTGGTGGTGGGCTGGTGGTGGTGGTAGTGGTCATGGTGATGATAGTAGTGGTAGTGGTGATGGTGGTGGTGATGGTAGTGGTGGTGGTGGTGGTGGTAGTGGTGGTAGTAGAAAGAGCACAATCTAGGAATCAGAGGACTAAGTTCTAGTCCTTTTCTCCTAACTTATTCTATGACCTTGGGCAAGATGTTTCACTGCTCTCTGAACCTCATTTTCCATGTGATCTGTGAGGTTCCTTCCCTCTCCAACACTCTATAGTTATTTGACTAATTTTTTACCATGACACCTTCTCCCCAGGGTCTCCTGATGGTGGCTGTTGAGTCCATAGATTCTCGCAGAGCTGGGACTTGAACCTCGTTCCTCTGACTCCAAAGCTTCACTTTCCATTCCATTCCACTGCTTCTCACCCATCGTTCTAAGTTATGTCCTCTGGGGAGCAACAGAACAAGAACTTGAAGGCAGTTTTCATGTCTTCCCCTAAATCTCCTTCTCTTGAAATTAAACAAACTTGGATCTTTCAATGAATATTGACATATATGACATAGTTCTGACCCCCCCCCAAGCGTCTTAACCACCCTCATTTGGAATGTTCCGGCATATTAGTATCTTTCTGAAATATGCCTGCACAGAGCACAATACTGTATGTATCTGGAGCTGTGTCTAGGGCAGGGAGCATCAGGGTGCATCTTCCCTGTTCTGGGCACTCTTAGTTGCAGCTTCAGGCCTCAACAGCTTTTTTTGACTTTCAGTCACCTTGGTGACTCACTGAGCTTGTTCCCTGCTGTTGATGCTTTCATGCTCCCCCATTCCATTTGGGGATGGGCAAAGTTAGGGTGACGCATATCCACTGCTAAGATGGAAACCCCTAAGGTTGGATTTTCACTTTGGTTCTTTGCTTTTCAGCCCCAATCCATTGTTATCCAATCCCAATCTCTCCATCTGTCAAGAGTCCTCTTGGGAAATGGGGCAATGAAGTTGCCATGCTCTTTATATGTTCAAAATGAGACTGCAGTCTCTTTAGGGTAGGGCAGGAGAGAGTCTAACTTAATTCAGTTTTACCTCCTGCCTGTTTAAAACTCAGCCTGGAAACATGACACCCTATCAAGCCCATATGGCCTTTCCCACAATCTTCTTGCACTAATGGATGCTGTCAGTAGCCTCTGAGCTCAGTACTTCTCTGCTTCCCTGCCAAGAGCGCCCCTCCCCATCAGGAAGTAGGGATTGATTTTGTAGGTTCCTGGCAGCCTAGAGCAAGTAACAGTGGAAACTAGAATTTATCAGCATCCTGGTTACCTGGAAAACCTTCCCCAAGGGATGGATTTGCCTGGAATGGCTGGCACCACTCTGAAGAGGATATGTGGGGAGGAGACAGAAGGAAAGAGGTAGAAGTCAAAGGATCATAGATTTAAAGCCACAAGGAAATTAAAGATTTAGCTAGTCCAGCCCTCTCGTTTTATAGATGAACTGGCTGAGGCCCAGAGATGGGAGGTGAATTGCCTAATGTCAGATAAATAGTAAGGTTCCAGTGGAGAGAACACCCAGCCTGTAGTCAGGAGGATCCATATTCAAATCCAGCCTTAGATATTTACTAGCTGTGTGACCTTGGGCAAGTCACTTAACCTCTGTCTCTTTCAACTTCCTTATCCTTAATGGAGATGGATAATATCACCTACCTTCCAGGGTTGTTGTGTGGATCAAATGAGATTAAATTTGTAAAGTTCTTAGCATAGTGTAGATGTGGTAGATGCTGTGTAAATGTTAGTAATTACTATTATTTTCTGATTCCAAATCCAGCAAACTTTCTACCATGCCACACTGCCACACTGGACCAAAGCAAGAGGAATACCAGAGATTAGGGAGGTGGCAACATGATGTCATGAAGATTGTACTAATTTTGAAGTCAGAAGACTTTGGCTTGAGTGTCTGCACTGGTATGAATGAATGAATAAATAAATGAATGAAAAGGTAGTCATTAAGCGATTACTAGTTGCAAAGCACTGGGGATACAACTGAAAAAGAAATACAGCATCTGTTTTTAAGGAGCTCACAGTCTGATGAGGGAGAGACAGCACATCTAAAAGGCGTCAGCCAGCAAGTCAAATGGAAAGGTTCTTGGTTGCTGTGTGACCCTAAACTGATCTCTTCATCTTTCTGAATCTGTTTCTTCATCTGTAAAATGAGTGAAATGATTGTTGCATTACCAGATGCCTCACAGGGTTGTTGTGAGAAAAGTAGTTTGCATATAAATGCTTAAAATGATAGAGAAATATGAGCTATATTTTCATAGAGAGCAGAATCCTAAGGAGATGACTTAAGTTAATCCTGTAGACCAGGCCTGACTCAGGATTGCTTGGTACCTCCAATTTGGGGTTGAGCAAAATGAGATGCTCCTAAGAACATCTGACAGTTGACAAAAGATGGCCTTAGCTCTCGCAGTGGAAGGATATACGGAGCAGAAAAGAGATATGCCAGAGACTCCACCATTGACTCAGATGAATTCATTTTTCCAATCCCTGGATCAGTTGCATTCTGTCTGCCAGAATCCTTCTAGAGAAGTCCATTCCAGTTTTAGAGAGTTTAAATTCTGAGCTGCTACTTTTACCCTGGGTTTTGTATCTCTGGTGCCTAGCACAGTGTCTGAGACATCAGATTGCTTAATATGTGTTTGTCAAATAAAACTTTTGAATTTATATTTCAACACAGTTCAGTGTTGAGAAGATGGGGTGGGCAGGAAACAGTACCAGCTTCTCTTGTTCAGTGTACATGGAATAGGATTGAGAACAGCACCACGGAGAGAGGGATCTGGGAGAAAGCAAGCAAATGGACTGCAAGGATACAACTTTGCCAAGTCTTTTTGGAAGTGGAAATAGACTCTAAGATGAGACCAAAGTCCTAATGGGATTGACTGTTCCAGAGGCTTCATTCTCTTCTCTTTACTTTTTTCACTAAATTAGATATTCTTTCAGTTTGTTCAGCAGCCAAAACATTTATTTGGTGCCAGGTTCTAGCCTTATGAATTGGAGCCATTACCTTTCTCCCTGGAGGAAAGAGAGCCCAGGGGAGTCCAAATGTTCTCAGAGCTCTCTTCACAATATCCTGCTATAATAGACTGGGCTAATGAATGTGTTAGAATGTTATTGGCCCATAAAAAAATTATAAAATTTGGGAATTCAGAGAAATAAGGGAAGAGTAGGGAGAGACTTCTGGGAGCCAAGGTGGTGGAATAAGCAACAAATTGCTCTAACTTTCCCATATTCATCTCTAAACAACCATAAAATAGTGCCCCAAAACAAACCTTGGAACAGCAGAACCAGAAAAAGGATGGGGTAAAACAATCTTTTAGCCCAAAAAACTTGAAAGATTGGCAAGAAAGGTCTGTCTCAGGTAAAGGGGGAGTACAATCCAGGACAGGAAGTATCCCAGCAAGCCAGACCCCTCCCCCCTCAGCAAACCAGTGGGAGATACTGAGCCTCACTGTAATGGAACAGGCAAACACCAACACCAGGCGCCTGCCTCCATGTACTTCATCATAGCCAGGGGAACTGACAGACTGCAGTTCTGAGAACCACCATGTGTTTTAGTGTAGCCCCAGATAAACAGGCATCCTCCAGCAGCTTCAGCACAGCTCCAGGCAAACAGACAGCTTCTAGAGGTCAGACCATCATGTGCTTCAGTGTAGCCCTGGGGGAAATGCAGAAACACCCCACTGGCCTCAGAACACATCAGATAATACCACTGGGATCCCAGCTCAGCACCAGGTAAGCTGCCAGATTTTTATCACCTCCAGAAGACTTGCCCCCCACCACCCCCATCACAGCACAGCACAGACACAAGGGTCCACCACGGATCTCAGGGCAAAATCAGTGCAGCACCATGTAAACAGTCAGGACCTGCAGCCCCCGGCCCAAGAAACATGAGACAGTGCCCCTTCCATGCCAGGAGCAGAACCCAAATTTAAAAGAAAGGATAAAGGCCCCCAAAAAGATGAGCAAAAAACAACAGAAAAAGAATCTGACCATAGAAAGATATTATAGTTACAGGGAAAACCAAGACACAAACTCAGAAGAGGACAATAATGTCAAAACACCTAAGGGCAAAACCCCAAAGAAAAATGAGAAGTGGTCTCAAGCCCAGAAAGAACTCATGGAAGAGCTCAAAAGGAGCTTAAAAATCATGTAAGGGAGGTAGATGAAAAATTGGGAAAAGAAATGAAAGTGATGCAAAATAATTATTAAAAAATAATTAACAGCTCAGAAAAATGAAACAACTGCTTAAAAATGAGTACTGACCAAATGGAAAAGGAGATGCAAAAATCTACTGAAGAAAAGAAATAATTAAAATACTGGGGATTCACAATTGGGATTATATAGGACTTAGCAGTTGCAACATTAAAAGAGGAAGTCATGAAACATGGTATTCTGGAAGGTAAAGGAGCCAAGACTACATCCAAAAATCATTTGGTGAAATTAATCATAATATATTAAAGAGGAAAAATAGGATGGAGGGAAATAAAAAAGCAGAAAATAGATCCTTAAAGAGTACAATTGGCCAAATGGAAAAGGAAGTATAAAAAAAGCTGGGGTAGCAATCTGGATCTCAGATAAAGCAAAAGCAAAAATAGAGCTAATTAAAAGACACAAGGAAGGAAACTACATCTTGCTAAAAAGTACAATAGACAATGAAATAATACCAGTACTAAACATATATGCACCAAGTGGTATAGCATGCAAATTCTAAAAGGGGAAGTTAAGTGAGTTACAGGTTCATGACCAAACGAGATAGAGAGCACTATAAAATATAAAATAGATACTTCTTATTATATTACATTAAAAAGCTTTTACACAAACAAAAACAATGCAACCAAGATCAGAAGGAAAACTGGGAAACAATCTTTATAGCAAGTGTCTCTGAAAAAGACCTCATTTCTCAAATAGAGAACTGAGTCAAACTTATAAAAATACAAGCCATTTCCCAAATGATAAATGCCAAATATTATATAAACAAGCAGTTTTCAGATGAAAGCTATCTATAGCCATTTGAAAAGTGCTCTAAATTACTTTTGGTTAGAGAAATGCAAATTAAAACAACTCTGCACCTTACACTTATCATATTGGTTGATATGAGCTCCCAAAAAGGAAAATTATAAGTTTGGAGAGGATGTGCGAAAATTGAGACAACTAATGCACTGTCAGTGGAGTTGTGAACTGATCTAACCATTCTGGAAAGTAATTTGAAACTATGCCCAAATACCAATATCCCAAAGATATCATAAAACAGAAGAAAGGACCTCTCTATGCAAAAATATTTATAGCAGCCCTTTTTGTGGTGGCAAGATATTGGAAACTGAGAGTATGCCTATCAATTGGGGAATGGCTGGACGAGTTGTGGTATATGGATGAAATGGTATACCATTGTACAATAAGAAATTATGAACAGGTGGATTTTGGAAAACCCTAGAAAGTCCTGTACAAACTGATGCAAAGTGAAATTAGCAGAACCAATGCATAGTATCACCAACATTGGGCAATGATTGGGAAAGCCAAGTAGTACATTGAATGGAGCAATGGTCCTGGAGTCAGGAGGATCTGAGTTCAAATCCAGACTTAGATACTTACTGTGTGTCCTGAGCAAGTCATTTAACCCCAATTGCCTCCAAAAAAAATTGGGTGAAGATCAACTATGAATGACTCAGCTCTTTGCAGCAACATAATGATCCAAGGCAAGTACAAAGCGCTCATGAAGGAAAATGCTATCCATATTTAGATAAAGAACTGACGGACTCCAAATGCAGATCGAAGTGTACTTTTTCACTTCTTTTATTCTTTTTTCTGGTTTTTTCCCTTTTCATCTGTTTCTTCTTTCATAACTGTGACTAACATGGAAATATGTTTTACATGAGAGTACATGCATAACCTATATCAAATTGCCTGCCATTTTAGGAAGAGGGGAGGGGAGAGAGAAAGGGAGAAAAATTTAGAACTTCAAATCTTGTAAAAACAAATGCTAAAAATTGTCTTGACATGTAATTGGGGAAAAATGCTATTAAAATTCCAAAAAATAGTGGGGGGAGGCTACAAATGGGTATCAAATAAGCAGAACCAGGAGAATATGACTACAATATTGTAAATGACTACAATAATGTAAACAAGATAATAAAATGAATCTAGATTTTTTCAAAGGAATCATGCTAAGTTCTAAGGATGTTGATACTAAAACAAAGAGAGTATCTGCCTTCAGAGCTTATGTTTCCAACAGAAGACAATAGCAATAGAAGAGGGGTGACCTGAAGGGAATATTTTGGTTTGGAAAATTACTGGGGTCAGTAGAGTCATAAGGGAGAAGATTAACATACCTCTTCCAGTAGTAATGGCAATATTATGGCTCCAGACTTAAAAAGTGGTAAGTGGGAAAAGGGTTGCTGCTCAGAGGGTATAAGCAAGGCAGCAAGGGGGGCTGGGGAGGAGATGAGATCACCCCGAGTAAATGAAGCATGGTCAGAGCCTGTCTAATATAATATAACAGGCTACTCATATTTCCACCTCCTCAAAAAAAAGTTGGGAATTGATTAGTTTCTTAGACCAGCTTCTTGGACTTCACCAATTCAACATTGTACTAAGTTTTGTATGTGTGTGGCAATTGGGGTTTTATGATTTGCCCAGCATCACATAGCAAATAAATGTTAAGTGCCTAAGGTTAGATTTGAATGCAGGCCCTTCTGACTCTAGGGCAGGTGCTCTATATGTTGTACCACCTAACTGCCCCTTTGACATTAATTATTATTAATGTATTCTTTATTAATGTATTCTATGCTCCCAACTAATTTCAAGGATGAATGTGAAACTGAGCGTGCTGCATACTCCGCCTTCCCCCAGACCCTGCCCAACTCACCTCTTCATATCTAGGCTCCCCGAGCGAGCCCTGACTGCTGTCATCTTTACAACTTTAGGATACAGCCTCTTTTGATAATATCTGAGCATCTCAAGAGCAGGAACTGTCTTTGTTTTTATATCTTCAGATGTATCCCAGTGCCTGATTCCTAGGTATTCACTTAATATGTGTTTACTAAATTGAACTGAATTTATTTCAGGGGGAAGGGGTGAATCTCCCCTTCAGGCTCTTTGCACTGCTTCTCCACCTCAACTTTCCAAAGTGTTCAATTACATCGTTGGATTAAAATTTTTAATTTGTTTGCAATCAACAAAAATCTGTTTTTGTCTCTCTCACATCTCCCACCCCACATTGAAGAAGAAAGAAAAAGAAAATTATTGTAACAAATATTCATATTCAGGCAAAAAATGACTTCACCAGATTGGTCAAGCCCAATTTTGTATTAGTTAAAACTGAATCACTTTACCAAATCCCTAGAAATGTCACACCTGCCTCCACTGCATTCCCTCCCTATAGCACACATGGATCTATAGAACAAAAGGGATTTTTTTAGCCTGCTGTCACATCTTAATTAACTCAGCAGGTGAATTGCACTATAAAAAATTCTGTTGGTTCAATAGAACCAACTAAGACTGTTTCTTTGAAACCCAACCACATTTCTATTTGCTTTATGTGAGAGGAAGAGTTTGCCAGCTTTCAGATGGGGTTTCCTCCCCCAGTCCCTTACCCTATATTTAAATGTGTAGCTTTCCTTCTGGCTATTCTCCCCTCTTTCCCAACTTAGATTCATAGGTTGGGTCCCTAGGGATATGACTACCACAGATCACAAGGTACTTTAGGGGTTCACTCTCCTTAAACTACAGCTCATGAGCCCCCACTGGTGTATTTACATGGACTCCAGTCAATTGGAGTACACAATTAGCTCAAAGTACAAGCATTTACTGAATGACAAATCAAGAACAACAGGAACAAAACGTCTCTCTCCTTCCCCTATTCTTGGGGCACATACTCCTACAAATAGAATGTTAGAGGGAAGAGCGGATACACAAAAAATTTACAAGTGAAGAGGCACAGAACGATCAAGATGTGCATGATGACAATTCACGCTCCCAGCGCTGTAAGGCTGTAGGACCCTGATGTCCTCACACTGTTCCTGTCAACCTTGCTCTCAGTCTTTGTCAGATTCTCTTCCTCTGGTTGCGGCTGGATGTTACTGTCACTAGATGTCTAGCATATGCTGCTCCAGTGAATGTTGCTTCATTAATTGGCTGTAATCACCATCTCCAGCTTTGGGCTCAGCTAGCTAGCATCCTGATCTAAAGTACTGCTGTGTTCTTTCAGGAAGAACCAAAGCCCTCAGGCTGGCAAGGGTTTCAGCTCTGGGGTCCACTACCTCCCAAGCAAGAACCAGCTCTAGACAACACTAGACTCTTGATTCCTCTTGGTGATTGAACTCAAGAGAGCCTGGAGCTCCTTTGCTTTTAATCTCTGCCTCTACCAATTGCCCACCAGGGAGTTTCAGAACTTCTACAATCTGTGAATAGGTCACTCATGGTCTGAATAGGGCAAAGTTTAAAAGAGACTATGCCCCACAGCTGTATTAGTATCTCCCACACCAAATCCAGTTACTCCCCCCAATACCTCTATAAAAATTGTTGTTCAGTCATTTCAGGCTCTTTGTGACCTCATTTGGGGTTTTCTTGGCAGAGATACTGGAGTGGTTCGCCATTTTTTTCTCTAGCTCATTTTACAGATGAGACAATTGAGGCAAACAGAAAATTGAGGCAAAGTGACTTACCCAGGGTCACACAGTTACTAGGTGTCTGAGGCCAGATTTGAACTCAAGAAAATTAGTCTTCCTGATTTTAGGGCCAACATAACATCTTCCCTCTACAAAATTATAGTGGGGGGGGGGGAGTAGTAGGGCCAAACAACCTCTGTCTAGTAGTCTGCACGTGTTCCCATAGTGCCATTCCATAGAAAGGAGTGTCCATGGATGATGCTACGCCATGATTTTATTCAACAACCATTTATTAAGCTCCTACTCTATATGCAAGGTACTTTGCTGGGCACTAACAGTTAGCATTTATATAGCATTTTAAGCTTTGCAAAGTTTATTCCATATATTCTCTTATTTGATCTTTCCAAGAACCATGGGAGGTAGATGCTGTCATTATTTCCATGTTACAAATGAGGAAACCAGGTCTAGAGATAGTCCCTAGGTTGAGGACCCTGCTCTCAGGGAATTTACATTCAACTGTGTCATTAGAGTTGGGGAGCAGGATTCTATTAGCCACCACTGCTCTGTCTCTTCCCCTGCAAAGTCCTCTGGGGTAATCTAAACCTTGACATCCCTTAGACGGGATAAAAACCCTTAAGGGTGAGGGAAGGCACTAGACTAGAGGATTTGCTGGTAGACTCAGTCAAGGTATTATTCTCTGGTTTTTTTCAGCCAAGATCAGGCAGCTTAACTTAGTTTATTGAAATGGTGCCAGCAGACGAGAGAAGGAAGGGGAAGGTCTGTTACTGCTGGCACTTGTCTGAGAAGCAGTGGCTTCTCATCTAGTGGAGGGTGAGTCATTGTCTTGGTTTCTTTAAAATGTCACTATAGCCCTCATTAGAGAGTAAAAAGTTTGCTTCTCCTAGCTGCCAAGGAAAGTGATAAGAGCCTAGAGCCAATGGAGAGACTATAACATATACCTGACTGCCTGATTCTTTATTGTCCTTAGCTGGCCTAAATGGGAGCCACAATAGTGGCCCCAACAACAGCTACGGATTCCACACCTTCCAGATGGGGGAGTGATTTTCTTCTAATACCATCAAGAGCTGGAACTGCCCTGGGAGACCCAGGTTTTTGCCTCAGAGAACTGACTTGGGTTGGGGAGGAAGCTACAATTCCTCTCCATGACAAAAGGCATCCTAGGACCTCACCTGACAATTCTCTGATGGCCCTCAATGTCATATGATGGTTCTGGGCCCCATCATATGGGAACAAGGTCCCGTCAACATGGGACCCTTCTCCTAGGACCAGCCCTTTTACTCAATTCCAATTGGCAACTATGGAAGTTCTATCTTTTTCATCAATCCAATAAGCCACTCCCCTCTACACACAGACACAGACATAGACACACACACACACAGAGACACACACACACAGAGACACACACACACACACACGCACACCTTGATACTTACTAGCACTTTGCAATCCTTAAAGCTCTATATTAAATATCAGTTCAATGATCCTTTAGATCAGAGGGAAAATCTTAAAGCCAGGTCATGAAGTCCCTACCATTGTGGGTTGACTTCTATTAATCAAGGTGAGCAAAACTACCCTGATGCCAGGCCATACTCAGAGTGTGTATGGGGCTAAAGTCATATTGGCATACCCACCTTTCTGAGCTATTTAGTCATAGAACTGTGAGGATGGAGGTAGAGAGATCACCAATCTGTCTCCCTCATTTTTCAAAGGAGGAAAGAGAGACCCAGAAATGTGCAGAAATCATCCCAAGGTCACAAAGCACAGTGGTAGAGCCATGATTAGAACCAAGTTAATCTATGGCCACAGCCATAGATTATGGGATGAGAAGCTATAAATTAGTTTAGAGGTGGAGGGTGCCCCCCAAACACAGGTCCCCCTAAAAGGACCTCAAATTTGGTTAACATCCACTGAAAACTAGAACTCATAAGTGCCCTAGGAATATATTAGTTAAAAGCAATTGCCATTTAACCAAACAATTTAGCAAATCAAGTAAATTCACCCACCAGTGGGGTAGAGCCCATGTGCACAAGAGGTATATGACCAGGAAACATGCATGGAGGACATATGTATGGGAAAGTGTGAAGCCAAGGCACGTGTATGGATGGGACTTATGGAGCAGAGACAAGTAGCTCAGGGCAATTCACACCAGAGATGCTACAGGACCACCACTGACTTATGTAGAGGATGATGTCATTGTGCTCCTCTCCGCTATTTTCTGTCTCTCGGGGCCCCAGGACTGTCGCTCTGACCCCAGATATTAAAGCTGGAGGGCCAGAAAGCCTCTTTTTTTTTGGAGGGGGGAAGGCAAGACAATTGGGGTTAAGCGACTTGCCCAAGGTCACATAGCTAGTAAGTTTCAAATGTCTGAGGTGACATTTGGACTCAGGTCCTCCTGACCCCAGGGCCAGTGCTCTACTGCACCACCTAGCTGCTTGCTCCCAGAAAGCCTCTTCTAAAGAGAGTCAGGCTAAGCCACCAGAGCTCTAAACCACCACCAGGGCCAACCAAGCTAGACGAAGTGGCCCCGGGGTAAGATGAAGTCTTCTTTTTGCCTGGTTGTGTCTGGTGCCATAGGTCGTGGCTTCATAATCAGGCTCATTCCTATCTTTCTGGTCTCCTTGGCCTTACTCCCTTGCTGTTCCTGACTCCAGGCTTTCCTTGGATGTTCCTCATGTCTGGAAACTCCCTTCTCATTTCCACTTTCTAGATTCCCCAGATTCCATCAAGTCTCAGCTAAAATCCCTCCTTCTTCAGGAGGCATCTCCTAATCCCCTTGGATTCTACTTCCCTCTGTTAATTACATCCAATTTGTCTTGTGTCTTGTTTGTACATAACTGTTTGCATGTTTTCTCCCCCTTTGGACTGTGAGCTCCTTAAGACCAGGGTCTGTTTTTTTTTTTTTTTCTTTTTTCCGGATCCGTAGCAGTTAGCAGAGAGCTTGGCAGGTAGGAGGCAGGAGAGGCTTTACAAATGCTTGTCAATAACAATACTGGCTAGCTTTTATAGTGTGCTTATTATGTACTAGACACTGTCCTAAGCACTTTATAAATATTAGCTGGTTAGATTCCCTACAACAACCCTTGGAGGTAGATGCTGTTACTATCCCCACTTTACAGTTAAGGAAACCAGAGGTTAAGCTACTTGCCCAAGGTCACAGAGCTAGTAAGTCTCTGGACTCAAGGCCCAGGGCTCTATCCACTATACCACCTAGCTAATTGTTGGTTTGACAATTACTTGATTTAGAATAAGAATATTCCTTGTAATACTCAGATGGATAGCTCGTGCCTCCAAAAGACATTTTTAGACCTTGACAAAAAGGGTTCATAGCAGCTCCATAAAATCTGCATTTAGGAAGATCACTTTGCTCCCCAAATCTGAAAATGGCCCACAAATTCAATGAAGAAAGAACAAAAACCAAACAAAGAAGGCAAGACCATTTCCCTGCACGGGCCAGGTTCATGTTCTTGCCTTGATTATAAAGGTACTTTGGCTTTCTTGCTACCTTGCTCCAGAAGCATACCTTCCCCAATTTGCCTTCCTTTATCTCTGCTGAGGTTGGTTGGAGGGATGGAGCAGGGATGGGCTCCTCCTGATGCGCTGCCTTGCTCCCTCCTTCCCTTGCGTCCCTGTTCTTTTGCATAGCTACCAGGAAGTATCCTTTGTGACTGGGGCAGAACCCTTACTTGCTTCAGGTTTCAGTTCCCTGCAGAGAGGAAGACTTCCTGAGTTCTTCCTGCCTACTATTAGACACAGCTCTCCCTTCCCCAGAGCTCTCGCACTGGGACTAGGCACCTTTATTCAGGCTATTTCTTTACTCAGGGAGCAGGAACACTGATAATTTCCCTTTCCAAGAGTCCCAGTCACCGCCTGATTTGTGCAGGAGCTGACAGAGCACCCCCATTTCTCCCTAATTACCTCTCTTAAATTCCTAAGAATCTCTCTGAGGCAACTGAATAAGGTTATTCAAATCCCCCTAAGCTATTACCAGCCTTACCTAAAATACGTAGGTAAGAGCTAGTTATGCTTTCTCCTGGTACTCACCTAGATTCGCTCCAGGGGCTTAACTTGTTAGGGGTTAGAAGGAACAGTCCCGGTAGATCCAACTGTGTTACATAGGAATTTATGAATGAATGACTAAATATGGTGCCCCTGAAAGCTGAATGAATGACCCTCCTCTGAAACTCTGGTGGGTCTGTTGCGGGATACTGTTCCAACTTTTGTTGTTCAGTTGTGTAACTATGAGTTACACATACGTTACGAGTAACTCCTTGTGACCCCATTTGGGGTCTTCTTGACAAAGAAGCGGGAGTGATTTGGCATTTCCTTCTCCATCTCATTTTACAGATGAAGAAACTGTGACTTGCCCAGGGTCACACAGTTAGTAAGTGTCTGAGGCCAAATTTGAATTCAGGAACAGGAGTCTTCCTGATTCCCGGCCCAGCACTCTATGCACAAAAGAAATACAAACACAATAAACACTGATAATGTTAACATGTGGTCTAAGTCAGTGTGCACTCACAAGGACCTTTAGTGGCCCCATTTATATTTGAGGTTGATATGATTGCTCTAGAAGATCTCCCACCACTTACACAAACTGAGGGCCAGGATGGGGCAACCCTGACCCCCAGGGATACAAGGAACCTCTAACAGGCATCCATGGAGGAGGAATTGAGTTCAGGTAACGAAAGACAACAAGCTGGGATGCCAGCTGTGCACCTCCAAAAGAGGAATCTGGGAAGGGGACTCTATACAAGGTAGCTCCTTCCCTTAAGGTGCTTACATTCTAATTGGGGAAGAGAACACACAGAGGGGAAGGGTGGCCAGGGAAGGGTGCTTTGGTCCGGGAAGTCACAGGCATGATGAGCTATTGATTGACAAGCCCTTTCCTGGAAAGCTAGTGTTGATTTGTGCTCTGGCTCTCACTGATTGGTCAATAATGGCTCCCAGCACACGCCTCACTTGCTCTTGTTTGGGCTTTGATGACTCAGAGTGAGTGTAAATAGCAATTGTTTCTGTTAGGGAAAGAAACTCTAAGGGTCTTCCCCTCCTTTTGGGAAGGCAAAGTAGGCTTTTTTTTCCCTCATTTCTTACCTAGGCTTTAAATACTAAATGGGCATTGCTCTTGGACAAACTGAGACCTGGGAAAGACCTCAGTTTAAAAAGGCCAAGGCCTCCCACTGTGTTGGGACCATTGCCAGTCATCTTGACCCATCTCTTGCCACTGAACTTGGATGACTTTGGAGGAGAGAGTGAGGCTAATGACTTTGCACAGCTCTGCCTCACTTAAATCCAATTCACCCTCCTGATGTCATTGATCCTCTTTGAGAATGGACTAACAAGCATTGATTCACTCATGGTTACCAGAGCTAGAGATGGAAAGGAGGGAGTAGAGACTGGGAAGGGAAATGGACATGAGCAGTAGCTTGGTATGACTATGGTCAAGAAGAAACAGCATGTAGGTCAGTCTGGATTTGGTGAAAACCAACCAACCAATAGCCTAGTGCCTCCAGGGAGGAAGCTGGAGTGCCACGGCAGAGGTGCAGGCTGGAGTAAAAGAGAAATGGCATGAAGACTGCCTGGGAGCAATGGCATATTATGAGGAAAACATTCTGGCAAACTCAAAAGCGTAACCCACTTTTTGGGGCTCCTCCAAAAGGGTTGGACATATGGAGCAAGGGGAGATGAGTGGCAGGTGGCTTCCTTCCCAGCTTTCTATCTGCTGACCTTGACACACTTTGTGGGCAAGAGGTGTCAAGTCTAACAAGCAGAACATGAGGAAGCAAGCTGGGAGCAGATACCATCAGGAGTTGTGAAATTAGGGTCACAAATGGCAGAGGTACAGAGCAACTATGAAGGGTCCCAAGTTAAGATGGTGAGAATATTTAAAGCATGAACTATGTCCTTGGCAAACAGCAAATCCTTTGCTTCTGAACCAGTTTGGGCTGGAGAAAGAGGTAGATGACTTTCTTTCCACTTCCCTTTGCTTTCTCTCCAGGTAGGGTCAATTTTCATCCTCTTTCATCCCTCTTCCCCTAGTAGGCCTTTGCTTCCCGTTTCTGATTTGTTTCAATGGGAAATATGATGAAGCTGTTGATTAACAGAAATTGCAAGCTGTGTGTTGTGTGTCTTAACGAATACTTACAGATATAGGCCTGGAGGAAGAGATAGAGAGCCTTTCTTATGCTAGAGAGGCAAAATGTTCAGACTGAACCTATAGGGCTTGGAATGAACTTAGAACAGTTGAATAAAGTTGGTATGGAATATGTTGCTTGGCACATAGTAGGAGCTTAATAAGTAGACTGATTGATGGCAATAAGCCTGGCAATGGATTCAGAGATAAAATTGTGAGCTGTTAAGAAGAGCAGGTTGCAAAGGAAGCAACATGTGGACACATTTCCTTTCATTTTGCATTTTCTTGGCAGCTATTTGCCATCTGGGCCTTGAGAAATCAAGGGGGAGGGAGTACTTGGAAAGGGAAAGCTACACCCCTGAGGAGAGTGAGCTTCTAAGAAAGTGCTGCCAACATGAAGGGAAGGGAGGGGAGGGGGCTATAGCCCTCAAGAGGGCTGCTGCTGCAGGGGATGATTGACAGCTCAGTCTGCCTAGTTCCCCAGTGCCACCTGATGCTTATAAAAGTGCTATAAGAGGGGCGGCTAGGTGGCGCAGTGCATAGAGCACCGGCCCTGGAGTCAGGAGGACCTGAGTTCAAATCTGGCCTCAGACACTTAACACAAAAAAAACTAGCCGTGTGACCTTGGGCAAGTCACTTAACCCCAACTGCCCTCCAAAAGAAAAAAAAAAACCAAAGTGCTATAAGAGCAGCTGGGTGTTGAAGCAGGTGGACTGCTGGGATTGGAGTCAGGAAGGCCTGAGTTCAAATTTGATCTCTGTAAGTAAGGTAGATTCTTGTTGTTATTATTATTATTTTGCTTTTTTTGGAGGGGGGAGGGCAGGGCAGTTGGGGGTTAAGTGACTTGCCCAAGGTCACATGGGCTAGTAAGTATTAAGTGTCTGAGGCTGGATTTGAACTCAGGTCCTCCTGACTCCAGGGTCGGTGCTCTATTCACTGTGCCACCTAGCTGCCCCTGTTATTATTTCTTAAAGTTCAGTTTCCCAGGATCAATAGCCATAACAATCTCTTGTTCCCAGGTATTATTAGATATGAGTTCCCACAATTATGGTTCAAAACATCTCTACCACGCTTGCACAGCAGTATATGGTGATAAACAACATGAACATCCATTGTAGCTGTGCAGTGAGATACAGGGATGGGCTGTTGTGAGAATCCAATGAGATCATTGCAAAGCGTTTAGTGCAGTGTCTGGCGCACTTTAAGGGCTATATAACTATTGGCTATTGTGATGACGAGGCGTTGGATAGATGTTCTCCACAGGCTTTCTGCTCATAGGCAGGTTCTCAGAACAGGAAGGATGGTGCTAAGTTGTGCCTGCAGACCTGGACTCGGATACCAAAGCCTTTGCTTCCCTCCCCTAGCTGAGGGCCATAACCAGTGCCTGGGGCTTTGCCGCAGGATACAGAAATGCAAAGAAGGCTCAATGTGCCCATACTCCTCTGGCAGGGTAAAAACACCTCAAGTTAGAATGTGGTTAGCAAGATGGATTAGTTATTTATTTTTCTTTTATTTTTAGTTTTCAACATTCATTTTCCAAAGATTTTAAGTTACAGATTTTCTTCCCATCTCTCCCCTACCCCCATCTAAAGATGGAAAGCACACTGAATACTCCTTCCCCCAATCTGCCCTCTCATATCTCACCCAATCCCCTCCCCACACACACTTTCTTGTTGGGCAAGATAGATTTCTATACCCCATTGCCTGTATAAGATTGATTAGTTAAAAGAGGAAGCTATCACATGTTCCTCTTTCTCTCTGGCATGAATGCCTCCTTGGCCCAATCTGCCCTGCTTCTGGCTCCTCTCTACTTGGCTCCTTGGTGACCAACCAGCACTACTATTATGGCAGGCAGGGATTTGGAGTTCTCGAAACCCGGGGTCACTCCTGTTCCCCTCCTCATATTCTTCTACAATTAAATTTATTTTAAAAATTTAAAAATTAGAAGAGAATGAAAGGTAGTACCTTTCACAACTATGACTCTTTGGTTAAGGAAAAAAATTCTTAGCCAAATAAGAGATAGAAGAAATCATTTTAAAAATAGACAATTTTGATGACAAAATTAAAAAAAGATAGACACTCTCACAAAAATCCATGCAGTTAGGCTAATTAAGGGAACTGTCAGATTGGGAGGAAAAAGTTTTTACACTGAACATCTCTGTCCAACATCAATGTCAAAGGTATATTGGGAACTTATATAAATGTATGACTCAAGATTTATTCTCACATAAATGGTGAAAGGATACTAAGTTTTCAAAAGAATTGTGAACTATCAACAACCACATGAAAAATTGGTCCAAGTCACTAATACCAGGAGAAAGGCAGATTAAAATAAATTTGAGGTGAAAAACCTCACATCCAACAAACTGATAATGATGATAAAAGACAGAATGCTCAACGTTGAAGGGGCTGTGGGCAGACTGGCACACTCATACACTGTTGGTGGAACTATGAATAGATCCAATCATCTTGGAAAACAATTTGGAATTATACACCTAAAGTCATATTCCTATCTAGTCATATCTTTTAACCCCACTAATGGGCATATAGCCAAATGATATAAAGACAGAAAGGCAGGTCCCATATATACCAAAATATTCATATCAGCACTTTTTTTCATGATAGCAAAAAAAACTGGGTAAATTTCTGTCAGCCTGACGCCACATGCCTATATTCTCTGCCCACTTAATCTCCATTTACAACTAGAACAGGTAGGTCAGGTCCAAGTATCCAGACGAGTAGTACTCAGACACTCAGCCTGAGATACCGAGTTGAAACTCAGTAGAGGAATGTCTGGCGCCTTCTCCTGTCTTGCTAGTTCTAGCCTTTGGTTTTTAATTCTTCACTTTTACGGGGACCCCATCTGCATTCAAGATTCAAAGACAAAAAAGAATTGATTCTAATGGGAAAAATATTACCCTTTTCAACTTCAGCATGCACCCGCACAAAGCTGCGTAAAATGCAAGAGTTACTTCTTATTTAAAACAAAGAATAATTTAGTACAGTTGTTTTGGCTGATTAGACAATGTAATACCACAGTAGCACCTTCAGGGTTGCCATGACAACAACTGCTTTTTCCTCTTTTTGCCAAGCTCCAGCAATCCGCGTGTCCATAAATCTTAAGCAGGCACAGTTGGCTATTGAACATTCTTCTCCAGGTCTCTTGGTGCTGCTGAATTTCATAGAATTCAATTATCGACAGACAAAACACACATCGTACTGACAAGATTCTCTTTGGCCCTCTGGCATATTCCTGGCAATCTAAAATCCACTGAATGGTGATAGATTCACAGGCCAAGGGGTGGCAGTCTGCCATACCTCCAGTCACCCCTTGAAAGACAGAAGTCATTTGACACTAACTGCCTGCATTGTCCCCACCCAAGCAAAGCCTGCAGATTTGACAGCAGGGAAGTTGGAGAAAGTTTGGCTTCTTACATTTCATCTGATTTTCTCCTCCTCTCCTCCTCTTCAACACAGAGAAAGGACAAATTGTTTCTCACCCCTGGTGTCCAAAGAACAAATCTCTAGGCTTTGATTTCAGAACTTTCTTGTCTGGAAGCTTGTGGACTCCAACCTGCAAGGGACTGCTTCCCCATGAGAATCCTATGAGCGTGATGGGCTCCATTCGAGTTCCATTGTGTCCTTCTCAGGGGCCACATCCAAATACATTAAATAAGTCATATCTTAACTCACACTGCCTAGCCAATCTTACTTACTGCACCCCAGTCTGAAGCTGGCAGGGCTCCTTTCTGTGCCCAGAATACAACATACTCATTCAAAATATCACCATTTTCTTCTTGCTGTCCTACTTCCCCAGAATGCTTTCTCCTCACTTCTCTATCTGTCTAAATCCTACCGATTCATTCAGTCTACATTTTTTTGTTTTGTTGCACATTTGTTGCAATTTGCACATTTGTATATATATATATATATGTGTATATATATATATATACATTTTTAAATACAAGGGCTAAAGAAAGTACCAAAAATGTATTTCAGAAAAGTGATTGGAAATCACATGCTACATGCACTTGTTATTTACTGAATGCTAAATAAAAATTGTGATATTTCTATGGTACCACGGGTGTTTTTATTTGTTTTTTTAATGCTATCTTAAAAAAAATGTAAACACAGCAGTAGCCAGTGTGTGCACTGTTCTGTTGCTTTGTTTGCTTTATTCTGCATCATCTCACATCGATCTTCCCACGGGTTTTGAATTGTTCCTATTTGTAGTTTCTGGCTGTGTGACTATTCCTTTACATTCATGCATCATGATGTTCAACCTTTTTGTAATCATTAATCACATAGCAATAGTTTCCTCAGTCATCTCCTTCTATCCTTTCCCCTTTGCAATTCATCCTTTAAGCAGCTGTCAAAGAGATATTTGTGCAGATCTGGTTCTGTCACTCCTCTGCCTAAGTACTGTCAGTGGCTGCCCTTTGCTTAGGGGATAAAACAGAACTTTTCGGGTCAGTATTGAAAAGGATTCAGAACCTGCCTCTAGCCTCTTTCTTTATTCCACTTACACACCCAATGCTCCAGTCAAACCGGCCTGATTACTATTTTATTCCATCTTCCACCTGCATGCCTTTGCAAAGATTGTCTTTCATGCCTGCAATGCTTTGCAGTTATCCTTTCCCCATCATGGTGCCTCTGTGATCTGGAAAATCTGTGTAAAATTTTTTGTTCCTCCCTTTGCAACAGAGGAGTCTGAATTATTAGGGTATTAAAAGATAAAATATGTTGATATTATGTAATACATATATTTTATGCATTTTTAAATTTCTAAACTTCTTCACATGTTGTCTGTGGCTTCTGCAAAACTCCCCCCAAATTCCCACTTCATTGTTTATGCTGATCAGTGATATGTGGAAACCATGATGGGGAAAGTCATGATGTGGAAGGGGTAACTGTAGTTCTTCATCCCCGCTCCTCAGGAGCCCCTTCTCCCTTCAAGGCTTCAAGGTCCTTTTCTAATTCTCTCCTATGTTAGTGTCCAGTGTATTTTTGGGTATATATTCCATATTTATTTGGAGAGGGGGAGGTGACCAAGGGACCCTTGATCAAATGAGTCTCCTGGGAAACAGACAACGAGGTGTTAAAGTTTTACCCCTTTCAGACCTTAAATTCTTATGATTATAGCTTATAAAAAATGGGAACTCTCGAGGGGCTCACATCCTGAGTGGCCTATTCCCATCTTTTAAAGGGTAGGAAATTGGAAATAACTCATTCACAGTTTGTTAAGGAAATAAGATAAAGAAGTGCTTTCACTTCCTGGTTCCTTTAAAAGGAATGACGAAGTTCTGGACAGAACTGTAGGGCAGAGAGTTCTAGGCTCTCCTCCTCCATTGGCAAGGGCATCTCACGGCAGAGCAGCAGAGACCCAGCAAAGAATAGGCTTAGAGAATCAAGTAGAGCTGTGATGGGCTGCCTAGGAATCCTGTGAATCTACTCTGCCATCCATTTCAGTAAATATCTTTGCTTCCAGCCAATTATGTCCTCTAGCTGCTTTCTGAAGATCAGTGGTGGAAATTGGTGAGCTTTCATTTTAAATGAGCAGACACATAGAGCACCTTGCACCCGGGGTAGCTGTTTCCCTTCCCCCAAACCTGGGAGTGTAAGTCAAAGGGGTATTCCAGAAGGAGGATGGATGTGACATACTCAGAAACATGTCCTTTGGCTAGAAAGGAAGCTCCTTGAGGGCAAGGAGTGGCTTATTTTTCTATATGTATCTCCATTACCCAACACAGTACCTAGTGCACAGTAGGTATTTGATGACTGCATGCTGATTTATTGGTCGATAATTTGTTTTCAGTTTTTTGCTATTACTCATGATGCTGCTTGGAGCATTTTTGCACACACACCCCTCCCTTCCCCCCCTCCCCCCCATAAGGATCATTCTTGTAGTATAAATCTACCTGGTCATAAGGTTTGAACATTTTAAACTCTTTTATTGCATAATTTCATAATATTTTACTAAGAAACTGAAACTATCCACAGACCCAATGGTATGTCAATTTTCCCATAATCCCACCAGCATTGAACTTTATCATATTCTACTGTCTTTGTCAATTTGATTTAAGAAGCCTCAAGCTCCCAATCCTCTTACAAAGCTTTTCTGCATACTTCAGTCCACTCTCTGGACTTCTCTTGGACTTCCTTTTTCTGTAACTCATTTTTATACACACATGGGATTGGTGAGACTGTCTTATAATGTTATTTAGCTGATTTATGGCTTGTTTCTCCAGCTAGTTCCTAAACTTCTATAGATAACATGTCTAGAATTTTTTGGTATCCTCCTCAGGGAAGTTGCAAAGGGCTATGCATATAGTAGGTGCTGAGTATTTACTGTTGGAATTTGCATTGGGTATGACAAAACCCAAGATCTAACAAATCAAATGAGGTAACATATATCAAGTCCTTTGCAAATCTTAAAATACCGTGTAAATGGGAGTTATCATTTTTTACTGTGTCTGAAAATGTCTCATTTTGCACCTCTAGTATCTCGACTCTCAGCCAAGAAGTGGGACTTATGATTCATCATCTGTCTTAAGTCTTTCTAAGTTGTTTTCCTTTGTAGTTATCATATACATTGATCTCTTGGTTCTTCTCATGTCACTCTGCATCAGTTTGAACAAATCCAGGCAAGGTGTTCTGAATCCTTCCTTTTCATCATTTCATATGATACATTAATATCCCATTATACTCATGGGAGGGGCAGTGGAACAAAGCAGATAGAGTTGGTCTTGGAAAATTTTGTGTTCAAGTACATCTGACACACTATTGGCCAACTCAAGTCTCTAGGCAACTTCCTAAGACTTGAAGTTGCAGAGAAGGTGTAAGGAATGATGGATCTTTTGTTTCCACAGAAATCATGCAATGCGTGTGTAAATGTAGTGGGAGATGTATCTGGGGAAAAATCACCATTGGGATGTTGCTCCTGCATATTGTTCAATAGGGTGTAAGAGCTTACTTGGCAGTTAGATAGCTGGAAATTCCTGCCCTCCCCCATATCGCAATAGGGAGGCCTCGCTTGAAACTGGGACTAGCCTGTTAAAACTGATTGAAACTGGTTTTGCCGTCCAATATGTCCATTTATGCTTATAAGCTATGGAGAACTTTGACCGAATAAGGTAAAAAGAAAATAAGAAGGGTGGGGGGCACCAAAAGGTGGGATGGGAGATGTAAGCAGAGGCAGAGACTGCACATGGGTGGTTTAGGAACTCTGGGATAGGCTGTAAACCCTGCAGTACCCAGACCTTGGGGAACCAGGGAAGAGATTTGCATTTGGGACAGGAAGATAAAAGCTTATGTTTTTGCAACACAAGGATGTGCCTGCTAGGTAGCCACCCGTTCCCAAGAATGTTAAATAAAAATCTATTCCTGAATTCGCTAATGGCCTATTGGAGTTCTTGGTAAGATGATTGTTTCTTACAAAAGTAAAAACTTGTATTGGTAGGGTTGTATTGAGGTTTTCCTCCCTTGGAAGTTCTCTATGTCAATGAAATCACAGGGCCAGTCCCTATTCCTAAATCTGGTCTTCATTCTTCTCCAGCCTGCACTCCTATGACTCATTGGTCCCAGGAAACTCACTCTTCCCCTGGACTTCACATATTGGAAGTACCCTCGGCCCCTTGACCTCTCCCTCTGATTGACTGGTTCCTTCCAGAACCTCCATTTTAAGGAGAAGACCCAGGCCAGCCCCATCTTCATTCCTCTCTTGGCTGTACTCCTGACTCTCCCCTTAAACTTTGTGGGCCACCAGGCAGTTAATCTTTTTGGTTATAGCACTTCACAAAACCAGCCACTTAGGAATGGAAGAATTACAATTTGCATCAATGGAAGGAGTATCCATAGGAATGAAACCACATGTCTTTTGAAGTAATGAAGAGATTTACCTTAGTATATGTTTTAAGCAACTAATAAAATGACTGTTGACTTGGTTGATATATTTCATTGATCTGGGTTTCTATTCTTTATATCTGTTACCACTGATGTAAATCCATCCTACAAGAAAATTCACTGCAAGTGATAAGGAGCCACACAGCTAGAGAAGAGAGCTGGTTATGACAGCCAACAGATCAGGCTCGATGAGTGTCCAGCACACTAAATATCTAAGAATCACAACTGGCAGTACATTCTTACAACCCTAAGAAGGGAAATGGGGGAGCTTGGAGATTTTTTCTCCACTCACATGACCAATGCTCTAGCTCAGACCCTCATCACCTGGACTACTGCAATAGCTTTGTTGTTCAACTATCTGCATGATTTCTTGAAGCATTTACCAAAGAATCCCTCTGCTTTTTTTTTTTATGTCAGTGAGTACAAGGACGCTCCTGAGTATAATCAAAAAGTTTCCTAAGGGTATAGCACTATTTGTTATACTTGGGTTTATAAAGGTGTTTTGTTAGTTCCTAAAATTGTGTTTGTGTATTTGTAGGACTAATGTTTCTTTCGAGAATGTTGTTTGAAATGAAGTGAAAGGGTAGTCCCTTCTGTTAGAATTTTTACCAGTATATTAAGATATAGAGAGCACCACACTGAGTAGAATGTTTCATTGTATAATTGACAAAGCTTGCTTCAATTCTAGTGGCTCTAATTCTTTAACACTAAGTATTTTTATAATTTATGTTATGCAAAATGATAAAACACAATGATTTCTAGTTTCAAAGGTTTAATAACTCAGTGGTTCTCAACCTTCCTAATGCCGTTACCCTTTAATGCAGTTCTTCACATTGTGGTGACCCCCAACCATAAAGTCATTTTCGTTGCTCCTTCATAACTGTAATTTTGCTACTGTTATGAATCATAATGTAAATATCTGATATGCAGGATGTATTTTCATTGTTATAAATTGAACATAACTCACAGGTTGAGAACCTCTGGTTTAACTCATTGGGGTCCAGTTGAGGACTCATTATATTTTTGGTGTTTATTTATTTTTTGATGCTTTAAGTAAATACCCTTTGTGAAATGTGACTTATTTATAGACATTTCTCTTTGTCCAGATTGAGAAAAAGTGGTCATCTTTTTTTTTGGTGGGTTTTGTATTTTAATGAATATTCTAACTTTCAGAAATGTCATTATTGTATATCTGTGGCTTTTTGGGAAAAAATTGATCTTGCAGAAGCTATTTTACAAGTCTTCCCCACCATTCTCCACCCCCCCCCCCATTAAATAAAAGGGGATTGAACTAAACAAACAAAAAAATGTATTATTCATCCAGTTGTCAAAATGATTGTATCAAGGCACAGATCTGACTGTATCACTCTAGTTCCTAATGGCAGGCAAAGTACTATGAGAAATTTAGCTAAATTTATACTTGGGTAAATATCGTTAGTACTTCAAAAGATAGCTGGTTTCACTCCTGTGGGATACTCTGCCCATTGAGGCAAATCACAACTCTTCATTCCTACATGGTTGGTTTTGTGAATTGCTATAGCCCCCCTCACCCCTCCAAAATTTAACTGCCTAGTGGCCCACAAAAATGGTCCTCAGATGGCAGGCTCACACTCCTTGGCCAGGTCTTCATAACATAAGAAGCAAACGTAATGCTAGTTCAAGTAATGCTGGGATAAAACGAAGCATGTACAAGTCAAGGAATGATTTCCTCTAGACCAGCATGGTGCCAAGAGAGTTTTGTATTTGCTTTGTATACATTTTGTACTTAATTTATATCTGGTAATACATGCTGCTTCCCTTGACTGAATATAAATTTCTTTGTTTTTATAAATTCAGCATCAAGCAAAGGGCCTACCATATAATAGATATTAAACAAATCAATTGATTGAGATAGCAACCAAATTAGGCCTTCAAGAAGTGGAAGGACTTCCATTCCTCAATTGATAAATGGTCAAAGGATAGGAACAGGCAGTTTTCAGAGGAAAAAATTAAAGATATCTATAAGCATATGAAAAATGCTCTAAATCACTATTAATTAGAGAAATGAGAATCAAAACAACTGTGAGATACCACATCTCACCAACCAGATTGGCTAAGATGACAAAACAGGAAAATGACAAGTGCTGGAGAGGATGTGGAAAAATTGGAACACTAATGCATTGTTGGTGTAGTTGTGAACTGATCCAACCATTCTAGAGAACAGTCTGGAACCATGCCCAAAGGGCTATAAATAATTTCATTCACTTTGACCCAGCAATACTATGTCTAGGGCTGTATCCCAAAGAGATCATAGAAGTGGGAGGAAGACCCATATGTACAAAAATATTTATAGCAGCTCTTTTTGTGGTAGCAAAGAATTGGAAATCAAGGAGATGCCCATCAATTGGGGAATGGCTAAACAAGTTGTAGTATACAAATGTAATGGAATACTATTGTGCTATAAGAAATGAGGAGCAGATGGACTTCATATTTATCTGGAGAGGCTTATATGAACTGATGTTGAGTGAGAAGAGCAGAACCAGTAGAAATCTGTACACAATTACAAACACAATGTATGTGTGATGACCAACTTTGATAGACTGGACTCTTCTCAGCAATGCAGGGTTATAAGACAACTCTAAAAGACTCATGCTGAAGAGAGATGAAAGAACAGAGTTTGAATGCAGATTGAAGCAAACTATCTGTCTTCTTTCTTTTTCTTGTCTGGTTTTGTTTCCTCTTTCCCTTTGTTCATTCCACTCACAACCCTTCTTTATAATCTCATGTCTAATGAGAAAGTATTTGCAGATCCTATACTTGATTGCTTGCCACCATGGGGATGGGGGAGAAGAGGAAGGGGAAGAAAATTTGAAACTCAAGGGATTGTGGAATTGAATCTTGTAAACGAAAAGTAAACAAACAAATTAATAAAGACAAAAAAAGTTGTCAAAACAACCCAACAAAAAGAAAACAAACAAAAAGAAATGGAAGGACTTCAAAAAAAGATGAAGATAATCCACTTAATTTTGGAACTCCCATACAGTGGCTAAGTTAGGAGCTAGTATGATTAAGTGCAGATTCATATGGTCCACTCTAGGTTGTTTGCCCCAGACCAGACCATCCCTCATTTACTATCCAGTCATCCATGCCAGTCATCGGTCCAGCTGCCACATTCACATCATCTTCTTTCCAGCTCTTGAGAATTGTAATGAAATCAGTACTATGATTGCTTATAGAGAAGGTGTGTCAATGGACTGACTTATGAGTACACTCAACACCCCTTCCACTTAGACCAAAACATCCTTCCCTCCTTAACCACTTCCCTTCATAATGAGTTTCCAAATCACCATTTCTTGAGGAGGGTCTAGCCATGTCATTCATTTCAGCCCAACTCAACTCACTTTTCAGGCTGCTCTATTTCCCCACTAGCCTACTTGTTTCCATGCTGGCACCTTTCTCTTTGGCCTCTCTTCCTCATTCCTCCCGATTTCCTGCTTATCTTTGTTTTTGTCTTCCCCTATTAAAATGCAATCCCCCCCCCCCCCCCCCCCCCGAGAAGGGACATTTAATTTTTTTTCTAATTTATCACAATATTTGTATTTTGTACAATACTTGGCATGTGTTGAGTGCTCAATAAATGCTCTCTATGTATCTTATCCATCTATTTATGCTATCTTCCCTTAATAGAAGGTAAGCTCCTTGAGGGTTCTCTTGATTATATATTTGTATCTCCAGTGTTTAGCATAGTTCCCAGCACAAAATAAATACTCTTCATTCATTCCTTCCTTCCTAGTGGAGAGAGAAGTCCATTCTAAGTACTGAGGAAGGAATGGGCATGAGTATTGTGGGAATGTTTGGCTGATGCAGCTTCCCCACGTGGAGAATCTGGGAGGTGGCTTCAAGACAGTTTTATTGACAGGTAAGGGGAGGTATCTTAGAGAATCTATGGAATATGTATGGTCATTCTGTAATTAGTTCCAGTTGGCTAACCATTATGGTTTGGGAGATTTTTTTGTTTGCTTGTACTGAACTTCAACAGTGACTTCAAAAAAGCCTAAACCAACTTTGGCTATCTCTTTGCTTCATTCATGTCTAATGATTTTTTTTTCACATATACAGTTTCGAGTGACAGATTCTCTGAACCTTAGGGGTTCTCCCCTCAGAGACTATATGACCTTTGAGAAATGGACCTGGGTCCTTGGCCTTTTTGTTCTTTGTTCTAGGTGAAGGAAGTAGAGCTTTGTGACCTATTGACTTTGAAAGGTTACCATGGGTGAACTCTGGCATCCTGAAATTTCAGATGCTGGTGGTGTAGCTAGCAGCTAACCTAAAACTGATGCTCTGAGGGGCAAGGACCAATCTTTAGGATCAACTTTTAGGACCTATGCCATTAAAAGTTAAAACAAAGATTTATTTGGCATTGATGCCAACTTTGGATGGGACCAATGCAATCTAGGAACTGAGCTAAACTTTGAGCCTATACTCTCAGAGACCAAGCTTATATTGGGAAGAGCATACTCTGAAGGTATAGGGGAAAGTGTTTATACATTTGTTCTTGCTTTATCTTAGAAGTAAACATCCTTTTGTTAAAGCTACCTGTTTAAATGGTTAAATGGAACTGGCACTGGTGCCAGTGGCTTACACTGGTCCCTATAAATGGCGAGGGTCAGGAATACAGCTAATGGAGGCTTAAGCCTCTCATAATAGAGACATTCAAACCCCTCAGGCGACCCTACTTCTCTGACCCTTAGAGTGGGACCAGAGCAGACACGATGTACTTTCTCTTGAGGTAATTACTTGGTCCTGTCAAGCTTCTGGTGGCAGGTGCTCCACAGTTTATGCAGAATCATAGAATCCTGTGGTCGGAAGGGACCTCAGAGGTCCTGTAGTCTAATCTGTACCCGAATTAGGAATCCCCTCCACAATGTTCCTGAAAAATGGTCACCCAGTCTTTACTCAAATACCTCCAGTGGTGGGAAATTCACTGCTTCCTGGGACCACATCTCTCTACTGAATGAACTGGGCATTTAGATGATGTGAATGGTCAGGACGATTTTCTTTTGCTCCATCATTTTTCACATATTGCTCCTAGTCTGTCCTGCAGGGAAGAGCAAATGAAACCAAACGCCATTTTCCTTCAATGTCCCCTTTGCCAATCTGATGTAAGATGGAACCTCAAATTTGTTTTAATTTGCATATCTTATTAGTAGTGATTTAAAACATTTTCTATTATGGTTGTTGACAGCTTGGATTTCTTCCTTTAACTGCCTGTTCATATGCTTTGGCCATTTATCCATTGGGGAATATGTATTGATATACATTTGTATATACAATTGTATATGCAATATACAATTGACATGTATATATGTCAGTTCCTTATTTTGGGGGTTATCAGAGTAACTTGATATAAAGATTTGCCTACAATGAGCTGTTTTCATGTCTTGTTACTGTTGACATTATTCTGCCTCTTAGTGATTATTGCTTCCAATTCTAAATGTTCAGACTATTAAAAAAAAGTAATATTCTAGCAGGTTTCCAGAAATTAAAATCAAACTCATAGGTTTGTCATTTGAAGATTCAGTCTTCAAATATTTTTCTTCTGAAAATTGGGGAAACATTTGCTTGTCTTGAGTCTTGTGATACCTCTTTTGTCCCTTCTGATTTTTTGAAGATCACTGACAGTGGTTCAGTAATCACATCCACTTAGAAGAATTTACTCACACAAATTCACCATTCTTCCGGTATTTTGGGATGTAATTCATCCCAGCCTGACTTCAACTTATTGAAGGCAGCTAAGTGTTCTATTACTAATTACTTAGCTTTAACTTGAACTTCTTGTGAGCCATTTTTGTTTTCTTCTGAGCACAGTGCCTGGCATGTTGTAGGGCCTTAATAAATGCTGGCTTATTGAAAGTTATTGCTGATTCGGTGACCCATTGTTTCCAGTCCTGCTTGTCCATGTTGAGGGGAGGTGCCACCAGTCCTCTATTTATCATTTAGTCAAGTTACCCCCTACCTGGAAATTTTCACTTGGGGAGGAACTGAGATGCAAGGGCTCAAGCTTTTTTTCTGACAATGATGAATGTGAATTGCCTTTATCTCATTCTGAAAGTTAGCAATAAAGACCTGGTGCAATCAGCCAGTCAACATGTTGCTGTTGCTACCTTGACATACTTAGAATAAACTCCTTTTAATTCAGTCCTGAATTTTGCCTCATTAATCAGGGTGAAAACCCAAATAAGACATATTGACTGATTCTCCTTAATAACAAAAGCAGAAACAAAATGAAAGTTGGATGGTCCTATCAATTTCTTTCATGTTCTTCTGGCTCAGAAAGTAGCTTAAGAAGCCCCATCCCCCCTTTTAAAAACGTGGTCCATCATCTTGATTATTCTGAACTCCAGCACTCCTGGCTATATGCTTACAAGAAAGATCATTCACCCTTACCCGCTTCTTGCTCCCATGGTCTATACATGAATTGTTAATGAATTTCAGTTGGTAGCTATGTTCCTTTGGCAGTCACATTGATCTTTTTTTTTTTTCTCATCAGAATTGTTTTGGTGTGACTTCCCCCGTAGAACTTCAGGCAATGAGATCCTATTTATCTTTTTTCTGAATTCTCTGACCCCCGAAGTTGAGTGTGTCAAACTTACTATGTCAGACTTTTCTCTTTTGTGTCATGGATTCCAAAAGGTAAGGGTCCCTTCCCAGGGTTCCAAACACATCTACTTCAGCAATTAGTTCCTCTTATCAGTCAGAATCATAGGTCCTGAATAGCAGTTCCCTTGTTGTCTCTACATTTTGAAGGGTGAGATATTCCCTCTTCATCAAGGCAAGCAAAATACTTGATAGTTGGTTTGACTTTGGTAGTCAGCAAGAGAGCACCCACAGATGTCTGAAGAGTAGAAGGTCCTCATGCCTCTAGGGTAGATTTGTGATATCTTCCTAACTCCCTCTCTATTGCTTCTGTAGGTCCTCCTGGCTCTAATCCTCCCATGCAACAAAATTGCTTTCCTTTCTCCCTTCCCTGATCCTCACCTAATTGCTCTTCTTCTGGTACCTGAATTTCTTCACAAGTCAGTCCTTCTAATATATAGAGCTACTTTACTGATTCTTTTACTTCTTGTTATTTTTCAATTGAGTTTAAAGACATTTATTTTAAAAGACATTCTATTAATCAGTCTCAATGATATTTGTGAGGCAGAATTTGATATATATCAAATCATGGATAATCAACCAATCCACAAGCATTTATCATGAAGTAATGGACCAGGAACTGGAAATACAAGGACAAAAAAGTGGAACAGTTCCTACCCTCAAGGAGCTTACACTGAATGGAGGGAGATAAATATATGCAGACAAATGAAAACCAAATATGATGCAGTTTTGGGATAAGAGTTTTAGTAGGTGGGTGGACCAGAAAGGTCTCATGTAGAAGGTGGGATCCGAGGCAAGTCTTGGAAGTGAAGATTCTTTTCTGGAGTTAGAAAACCAAGAGCTAAGCTAGTTCTCACCCTCAAGGAGGATACTGTACTTGTAGGGAAGTAGGAGCCAGGAAGGTATTGTGGATCGGAAAGTTACTGGGGGAGTGTGAGTGGAGATCTAAGAGAGAAGATTGACATGCAAGAATTGGCTCAAATAAGAGAGTGCATTCTAAGCACTGGGACAGTAAGTACATAAGCTTGGAAATGAGGCAGTGTTTTATGTGAGGAACAAGAAGTACAATTTGGCTGGATTATAGACCCAGAAGGGAAATAACATAATAAGGCTGGAAGGGTCGGTTGGGGACAGGTTGTATAAGGATTTGAAAGCAAAACAGTAGTTTATACTTACTAGTAGGAGCAATAGGTTACCAGTGGAGTTTATTGAGTAGGGTGCGACACTGTCTACAATAGGCTGGAGTGGGGAGATGCCTGAGCTAGGGAGATCAATAGTTTAGGCAAGAGGCAATATGGGACTGTTCCAGTGGTGAGAAGGGGATGGATGTGAGAAATATGGTAGAATAAACGTAAGAATGAATGAATGGCAAAACATTAGATGCTTACTACGTGCCAAGCACTGGAGTTACAAAAAGAAAAGCCAAAGAAAGTCTTCGCCCTCAAGAACTGTAAAAAGGGGAGTTACACTTATAGGAAGGGTGCCCAGAGAAGGGTATCTTGGACTGGAAAATTGCTGGGGGAGGGTGAGTGGGAGTGTAAGGAAGTAGATGGATGTAGCTTTTCCAATAGCAGAGCAGTGGCGGTGTTGATCAGATTTGGTCACAGTTTTAGAACTGAAACCTGTTTGGGAAAGGAGGGAAGATGGGGAGTAAAATGAAGACAGTTGGAGTAACTGGTTTCTATAGTGGGCTACCTACCACCAGTGAAGCATTCAGACCACGACGTTTCACAGGTTCCCTGGTTCTAGTTCTTTAGGACAAGATTTCACTTTCATCAAATTTGACAACTGGACATGTCCTATGAAGGAAAAATCAAAAGTTTCTTCCATAACTTTAGTTAATGGAAGGATCTCCTAAATTGACCTAGAATTCAGTCCTCAAAGGGAACTGAATAATTTTAGGAAAATTATTCTCAAAGGATGCAACAAAATATTAAGTGATTATTGTTCTGTTTGATGAAGCAAAATGTAACTGAGCTTTCTCCTGAGCACTGAAACCATTCTCAATGGGGAATTTGGTCTACTGTTTTGAATATTTTAACTAATTCTGAAATGTGTTACAAAAGTTTTAGACTATACCTGCCTATGGCTCCCTTTCTAAACAGAAGTACTTAGGTTAGGCTAATCTAAATGAACAAAAATTGTTTCTGGCAGACTTGTGCTTAAAACAAAGAACACAGAATTTTCTTCCACATTGCTCCCTTGGAATTGTTTCCAACTATTCTGAAGGAGCAAAAGCAAGTGTATCTACCAATCAAGATCTAACCTGGTGTTAATAATTCAGAAACAAGATTTTTTAAAAAGATAATAATGGAGGAAACACATTTTGGAATGTGAATTTCCAAATGGATGGCATATGCTTGTTAAAAAAGTCACTTTTATTGTTTGGATCAACCATCAAACATAAGGGACTTCTCTTTGGCAGTCTGCCACAGCATAAGTAAGGGGGATCAGGCCTTCCTTCTCAAGGTTTCCAGTGATGCAAGGAAGACTCTGAATGACTTTAAATAAAAACTATAGCATCATGGACTGAGGAAGAGTTCAATGTTACACCTAGAATGACTTTGTGTTTAATGCAGGAAAACCCACGAGTATGGCTCTTCATTTGGCCATCTGTCCTTCCATTCTTTAGTGTATCTGTAGGATGTCCAACCTCACAATGGTCTCCCACTGCCACCCCTAATCTTGCCTTGTCTCCATTGTTCTCCGATAGAATTGTCTTTGGACAATTCACTTCATCTCTGTGACCTTCCGATTCCTAATCTTGTAAAATGGACACCATCATAATTGCACTTCCGCTCTTATGGGATGACGAGGAAAATAATTTGTATGTCATAAACTTCCATGGAGAGGTGACTTGATGTTGTTACGCTACCGAGCAATTCTATCTCTCCCTTCTGGCAGAAAACTGATGACCAACTACTTCTGCATTTATTTTTTATTAACAGTTTATTCTTTGTCATTGTTCTTACTTTCACATTACAAGTCCATGTTTTTTTTTAAAGTCTTTTTTCATTTTAATTTTTGTAAAATAAATAGATAAATGAACCTTTAGGTAGGATGCTCTCTAGAGCCTTGGTTAACTTCATGATTGAATTTTCGCATCAAACCTCTGAAAATACAGCCCACGTGCACACGCATACATACTCACACACGCACACACACGGACACAGACATACACACACACAAACATACAGACACACATACTAGATGAAAGCTAACCGTAAAAGTTACTTAGTCACTCCCGGCTGTGCCAACTTGGAAAAGAGTTGGAGACTGCAGGCAGGAGGAGGAGAAAAACCTTTTTTTCTCCTGGTACCATCTATATTTTGCCAGGTAATGGTTTTGTCTCAGAACAAAGAGAAATGCATTTTAGGTTAAAAATCTCTTGAGTTTAAACTTTGTTAGTCAGTTATTTGCAGATTAGAAGCTGTATTAACACTTAATGGTGGATCCCCCTCAGGACTTTCCTGAACCTCCCAGTTCAGTAGAGGCTGGTTGGTTTAATGCTAAATTTGGACACAATGAATGAAGACAAGCATATTTGCCTGATAGACACATCATTCCCACAGGCTACCAACATCACCTACATTTATATAAAGTTCCACAATCATTTACTATTTGTCTTCTCCAGCCACAGAGGGGAGTGGGGAGCCCTATTGCCCTATAGCCCTCTTCATACCATGATGATTTTATCCAAGCTGATCTAGTCATTCCTAGAGAAGGCCAAGGCAATTAGTCAGGAGGGTGAGCTGGATTCTGGGTGGGGAGGCAGTCTCCCTCACCATGAATTTCAGCATCAACATTGTACAATGACTTTTCTTTTAGTAGGTACATATTTATTATAGAGTGGCTAGAAGGGGCAATTCATTTGGCCTGTACCTCCTCAGGAGAGTCCTCACAGCCAACTCACCAAAGGGCAACCCAAGACAAGGAATTTCCCTGGCATTTCACCTATGACAATAGAGTCATAACTCCATCAGACAGAATCCTGCAGGCGAGGCTGACCTGCCTTCCATAATAAAGAGAACAAAAATATTTCATCACTTTTTTTTTTACCACTATTACTGGCCTCATTATTGGCAGAATTAATTAGGCCATTATATTAGCCTATGAATAATCGTGATACCCAAAGAAAAATGGAAAAAATAAATGTTTTTCAAAATATCATCATTGTGGTTAAAGTCTGGCAAATGCCATTTTTGTTCTCAAACACTGCTTAAGATTACATTCTTCTGGCACCTAACAGGGAAAAAAATTATCATTATACCTCCCGTATATCTCTTTCTCTCAAGCTGCTCACACAACACCCACACCCACACCCACACACACACATACACACCCACACCCACACACCCTACACACCCATACCCTAAAGCAATCACCAGGGAAGTCTCTTTTGCATTACAGACTGCAAGATGCATATCTTAGTTATACCAGGATATGGGAGAAAAGGACCAGGAACAAGGGAATGTGTTGTCCTGGAAAAAATGACCCATCATTGACCCACTGTGACTCAAGAGTACAGTTGCCCTTCTATTCTTGTACACATAAGCATGCACATGTGGGCACACAAGCTGATAGGCTTGCTCCTGGGCATATAATTACCGAGCCTGCCAGTAATTTGAATATTAGCACTTCTCCAAGAAATGAAACCCAGTGGTTTAAGGCAGCAGCTACAATAACCAAGGGGTTCTGTCATCTGTCCAGAGCCAGCAAAGCACCTTGTGCTGATGGGATTTGTTTGTGTGAGGAAGGAGAACAACTTAAAAAACAGAGTCAGAATAGGGCTGACAGGAAGAAGGTGAAGGTGAACAAACTTGGCCCTCCTCACACCCACATAGGCACTATCAACCAGGGAAAGTCTTTCAATCACTCATCACTCCCATTTCCTTACATTAAGGCTGCCTTGCTTGGGGTTCCCATTCATAAGCGCAGTTCAAGTAGGATGTTTCCACTTGATCCTTTTCTTGATCTTTCCTACCTCCCACCCAACATTCTCAGTAAGCCGAGCACATTCCTGACTCTGTGTAGGAAGGGAGGGAAAGGGGAGAAGCTGCATGGATGGCTCATTCTCGCCTCGCTTCATCACAACTGCCCAGTGTCTGGGGCTCATTCCACGGATGGCCAGATCAGGCATTATTGTCTGCAGAGACAGATGGGGGACATGCTTGCACTTCCCTGCACGTGAGCCCCTGGCCAGTCTGGACTTCTGTCTTTCAGCTATTTGCTAGTTAATATTCTGGCAAAATAAAAAAAACACAAAACTAATGGGATCTTTCCCCCTCCCCACCCTAAAAAACCCAAACACAACAACAAAAAACCCCAACCAAAATGGTAACAAAAACAAAACAGTTGTGTTTTGTTCAAGTCCTTTGAGCCCAGAAGTTGTGTTCTTAGCAGAGAAGCAACCATAGAAAACCAAAAGAAGAAAAATCCCCTTCCTTTCCTGTACTTTCTAGACATTATAGCAAAAACAAAAGAAAGCAGGCAACTGTCTCTTCTCAAATCATCAGTAGCTAAGTCAGAAGAAAAAATGTTCAAGTTACAGGTTGCAGCAGCAGCCAACACTAAACATTCAAGTCGATCATTTCACTATGTACACGACAGGAGAGATAGAGCCCTGCCTGGGAAGGACTTCCCATCTCTGGGGAGGCTGCAGGCTCCTGTTATCTGATGCGCTTCTCCACCGAGTACACCGAGATGTAGTAGTCATTGCTTCCAACCGCCAAATGAGGCTGCAGAAGGGAAAACAAATGAGAGAGGAATAAACAGCTTGTTCAGCCCACGCTTTCACACAAGGACCCGTGCACAGAGATGCAGATGAAAAAGCTATGGACAGCAATATGCAAATCACTTATGAAGTCATCTGGCTATCTTGATCCTAAATGGATCCAAGAAGGTCCAAATTGCAATGGCCTGCATAGCCTGCCTTTTGCCTAAGGGTTTTCATTAATCCTACTGTACACATTGCTATTCCAGGCAGGCACAGAAATGATGGTGGCTATTAGCTGCCAGCTTGTAGCTGGGACAATGCAACCTGTCTTCCATTATGGGGGATTTGCATATTACCCATAGTGCCTAGCATTTTTCTTTTTAGGCTAATTCTATGGGGACAAATTTAACGGATTTCATCCAATACATTTCAGCAGAAATCTTGGGTCTAGAATTCTCTATAACATTTTTTTTTCCTTTTTGGAGGGGGGAAGGCAGGACAATTGGAGTTAAGTGACTTGGCCAAGGACACATGACTAGTAAGTGTTAAGTGTCTGAGGCTGTATTTGAACTCAGGTTCTCCTGACTCTAGGGTCGGTGCTCTATTCACTGTGCCACCTACCTATCTGCGCCCCCCTCCCCATAACATTTTCAAAAACATTATGATAACAGCATTTTAATTTTGCATTTAATAACATTATTCTGAGAAGGGGTCCATCAGCTTCACCAGAGTGCCCAAGGAGCACAAAAATGGTTTAAAAAACCCTGAGTTTGAGTTTCAGGCTGGAAGAAGGTTAATTTAAAAATACTGCACATGAGACATCGTTAACTCTACAGATTTTGTTGGGTTGCTTTTGTAAGGAGAAAGTGAGAGCAGGAAGATAGTTCTCTGAAGGGTATTGGTTTCATTTCATGGAAAGGTCAAATGAAGCTGATTTTTCTGCTTTTGAACCTATGTTCAAAGTCAATGTATCAATAATACTGTCTGTCCTGAAGAGCTCCACAGACTGTCTTTTATTCAGCAACAGTCAGCAACCTAGGATTCTCTGGAGGTAAATGGGAAGAAGAGAATATAGGCACAGATCATTTATTCATGGGGTCTACTGGTCCCCAGAACTCAGGTGAGTGAGATTGGGGTTACCCCAGGAACGGATGCTGCTACTTGGTACAGGGAGGCAGGTGTTAGTTCCACTCAGGGGGGTCAGCACAAGTCCAGTTTAACAAAGCAAAGCATTCACTTAACCACAGAAATCCTGATACAAGGATACAGACCCAGTGCGGGTGGAAAGCCAAGCAGCTGATGGCTCCAACTCTCTGTCCCATAAACCCGTCATAGTATTTGATGTTGTTGATCAGCTCTCCATTCCCATTGTAGATAGCAGTGAACTGATTCATTGAGCCACTGAAGGGCAGGAAGGAGAGAACACGTGTAAGTCAAGATTGTTTATTTTTTTGCACATGCATGTACATGTATGTGTGTGGGAGGGGGCGGTGAGGTGTGAAATAGGGCAAAAGGGATCTAAATAAAATTATTTTCCTTCATGCCTTGCTTCAGTCACTCCTAAAAATGGGTTTTGTCTCTAAAATTGGGCAGAAGGGATGAACAGCAATGCAGACAAATAGATCTTCTCTTCAATTCACTTAGAGACTGCTGGCAAAGATATACTGCTGGGCCTGGATTAAAACAGTTTTCCCCTAGAATAACACTGTTCATCAGTACAGAAGGCCAGGAGATAGATTTTTCTTGTGTTCTGCATAATATGGATGCTGGGGTGCAGCAATCTCTCTTTAGAAATGGACCTTTGTGCCTCTCTTTGACATGTTGGGAACTTTTGAATAAGATCTCTCTATGTAAGGGCCTCAGATCCAATTTCAGTGGATGAGGGACAAAACCAAAGAGAGGGTAAACTAGGGCCAGGTACTCATTGATGGCTCAGAAACGACTATCCCCTACTGGCCCATCCTAAGCTAGGATGGGGAGAGGCATTTGGTTGCTGCCTTTGTCATCTATCATTTCTTTCTTCTCACCTTTAAGTTCCTCAGCTCTGAGGATGTTGGAATTCCTAAAGCTTTCGTAGGGCAACAGGAAAGTAGAGACTTTATATTCTTGGTTCATGATGTTATAAACATTTCCTCCCTAGTGCAACTACTATTTACACTGAGTAAATGAAGGTGGATCCCATGATACCAAGGAGCTCTGCATCTTCTTTATGGATGATAAAGTGGGACACAAGGACTCATCTTTCTTCTTCCTCTTGGGGACCTAACAGTATAGGAGCATGTGGTGCGGGGAGGGGAGATGATAACATGTTTTTCTCTCTCTTTTGAACTGAAGGAGGATTGTTGGGGAGGGAAGAGAGAAGACTGGAACCTACCATGCAAACAAATTTGCCTGTGGGTGAATGTCAAGGGCTGTCAGTCCTTTCACTATCTGGAGGGCATTCACAGACTCAGGCATTCGAGGGTCGAAGAAACGTACATCTCCATTGACACTGCCAAGAGGGAAAATTTTCAATCATAATGATTTGGACCAGTCTGATGGAAGGGATCTTCTTGACAATGGAGAAGATTTTGGGTACCTTTCTGGGCCAGGACAAGTATTAAGAGCCAGGACTGTAGGGATTCATTCTCAAACCTGGAATAAGACACTTTATTCCAGCACTTTCTGGTACATGAAAAAAGACTTCAATTCTCTATTTACATAAATATTGCACAAGGCCAAAATAACCTGGACTCTGAATGACATTCAATTAAATAACATGGAAAACCTGGCATTCTTTTAAATGCCACTCATTTGGGAAGCCAGGGTTGTGTAAATTGCTCATTTTCTTTCCTTCTTGTTTAAGAGAAAGAGGTGTGGGGTAGCTAGGGATTGGCAACTGTCATTGCCCATTCTAGAAAGTTTGAATCCTCTTTGGTTCTGGAAAAAATACCAAATAAGGAGAGAATGGATTATTTCTTCTCTATTTTGTCAGGAAGATTAGATTCTGTAGGATTGGGCGCAATGACACGATGACAGTACACATCTGACAGCTATGGTGTTAAGCCCCCCTTTCCAATATAGGAAGAGTTTTAATATCCACCTGCCTTCCACAAATAAGAAGAAAAGAACAGCTCTGTGAAGAAGGCGTGGTGGCTTTGTGATAGTAAATTACATTCTGCTGTCCCTTTAATGTGCAAATAAATATTCACTACTCTCAGCACAGTATTTACCAAGCAACAGACATGGATTTATGAGCAGAAAATTGCTAGATGGTGAAGTAATCCTGCACAGCAATATGCTCAGCAGACACGTACTGCTCCTTCTTCCTTACAGTCTGTCTGCCTGATGTGTGGAAGGGAAGAAAGGAGACTTTTGAAAAAGGGGGACAAATGCTGCATAGAAGGCATTTCACCTGCTCCCTTGGGGTGCTTCCCCATTCTGTTCCTGTTTGCAATGAAGCTTAGCCAAAGAAAATGCCCTGAGATTTCAACAAGCAAGGCCAGCCAGGCTGGACAACACAGGCGTATTTTCTCACTAACCTCCTGCCCTCGTCAGTGACCCTTTGGCCGGTTCCAGGCAGAAGTTAATGACTGCCCTGAAATGCCAAAATGAAGTGCTATCATTTCCTGGCTGCTTAAATACCAGACACATATTTTTAATGGAGAGGAAAATAATGTTTTTACAGCAAAATGTCTCATAAATATTCCATCCTCATTACCTGACGCTCATGATGTGGCCCTCGGGATGCTTCTGTAGGTGTGCTTTCACCACCCAGGCAGTGTGCTCACGGTAGGTCATAACTCGGCTAGAGAAAAAGGAGAAGGTGAACTCTTGACATTCAATTAGCAACTGGAAAACCTGGGTACAGCTTAGAAGGCTCTGCCTAGACTTGTGCTTCTTGGTCTTGATGGGCACAATGAGGGGGCTATCATGAGAAAACCAAACAAATATTTCTTCTTAACCACAAGTTAGGGAGCTGGTTGGTAAAATGCTATATAGGAGAAAAACAGGTCTATACTTTCCCTTGCTCCCCAAGGTGCTGGAACTAAAATGACATGAAATTTGGGGCAGTTGCCTGTACTTTAACTCTGTTTCGAGGGTAATAGAGTAATCAATCAGAAAGGAAAGAAATAATAAATGCTTAAGTATCTACTATGTATCACCCTCTATGCTGAGCCCAGAGTACTGTGCAGATGTCTCATTTGGTTCTTGCAACAGCTCCCATTCTGCTGTGAGGAAACTGAGGCTGGGATTTACACAGGGTCACGTGGGCAGGCCTGGGCGGTCTTTGGGGTAATGGATAACTTGTGAGATTTTCAGGGGAGAAAGAAGGACCAGCAATGCCCTAATACTACCTTGTGATTCTGCCTTTCAGGAATGTGGTGGGTCTGTCATGCATCAATTCTAATTTCAAGTCTTCTCCTCTCGCAAAGATTGTAGGTAAAGGCAGAAGGGAGGGGTCAAACCTCACATTCCACGTTCTTCAGTGTTTTCTCCAAGTTATATGTTCTTTTTTAGTCTGGGGCTGAGGGGCCTTATACTTCTACAGCATTTTTCTCCTAAAAACCTTCAAATGCTTCTAATAGACGCCTGTGTGTATGTATGCGCACACACACATACAATCTCGATATCTAATTTCTTCTTACAAATATGCCTCTAGAACAATGAAGAATAGGAATGAAGTTCTGTGTTTTATACCTCTTGAAACTGAGATATATAAGTGACATGTCAAAGGTCATTAGTGAGACAGGACCAGAACCTAGGTCTTCTGACTTGGAACTTTGACCACTAAGTTAGTTTGCTTCTAGTAAGGAGGTGGAAATGTCACAGATTTACCCACCTTTTCCAATTGGCCGAAGGTTCCTGCTGTGTCCATCCGTTATATGAGCAAGCAGTATTTGTCTTGGGTTGAGAAACTTACAAATGGAGAAGAATCTAGGGTGACCTAATGAGATTCCTGTTTCTTTTTAAACTTTTTTTTAGCCTTATCCAAGACTAAATGGCTCCCAGTGGAAAAGTAGGAAAGTACACATTTCTCAGTAGACTACTGAGTCAATGTTTGATTGCTTTTTAAAGTAATTCTGATCCAGATCTGTGCTGGATGATCGCTCACCCACTGCCAAGCTCAGTCAAGCAATCTTGGTCCTGTTGCCAATAAATTTGGCTTCTACCTCACTGACAGTGGGACCCTAGCAAAGTCATTTAACCTCTTTGGGTCTGGTCTAGCTGGTCTCTAACATCCCTATCAACTGATCTCTGTGATTTTCTGATTACACAGTCATTTCTTCATTTAACTATTTATGGAGCACACATGTGTGGTAAGCATTGGAAGAGACAAAAGAAATGTAAGACAGTTTCTGCTCTTAAGGAACTCCCACTTTTCAGAGAGAGTTAGGGGGAGAAAACCTATATATGAAAAATATGTAAATACTTGTTCAATTCAATGCATGACGATGAGTCTGAGTGGCACAGTGTTGTAGAACAAGAGAGGAAGGAGAAACCACTGGATTCCTGGATGAGGCAGGACATAAGCTGAGCTGTGGCTGGTAGTTGGTTAGGTAGGTGGTGGTGAGGCAGAGATGAAAGTGAAAGCATGTGAACACAGCATGGACAAAGGCTCAGGAGTGACAACAAAAACAGCATTTTGTTGAGAAAGAGACTGGTTTGGTTTGAGTAGAACTTTCATGATTGACAGTCAGTCGTAGCAGGGAAGTTGGGAAAGACCTGGAAGATCAGACTGAGGTGTTTACTTGTGGGGAAAGGGAGAGAATCACTGAAATTTTGGGGCAGAGAGGCAATACATGCTCAAAATATGAAGTAGAACATACTTTTTCTCCTTGTTCCTGAGAACGCTGTCATGATCATTTACTCTACAGTGCAAACAGGGCCATGTGCTCCCTTTGGTCAACTGAGAAGCCAATTCATTAAATATCTGCTAAACTTTTACTAGGCATGATAAAAAGACAAAAAGGAAACAGTTCTAGCCCTCAGGGAGCTTACATTCTTGAAGGGGGGGGCGTGGAAGACACAATATTTACACAAATAAGCTGAGGACAAAGAAAACTTGAGGAGGGGACAGAGGGAGGGAGGAAGGGGAGAGAGAAACAGAAAGAGACAGAGAGAGACAGAGAGACAGGAAGACAAAGACAGAGAGAAAAAAGAGGCAGAGACAGAATGAGAGACAGAGATGGAGAGAAAGAGATACAGAGAGATGGGGAGAGACAAAGAGAGAGAGAGAGAGAGAGAGAGAGAGAAAGAGAGAGAGAGAGAGAGAGAGAGAGAGAGAGAGAGAAAGAGAGAGAACAGACATGAGTGATGAATGCTTGTGTGAAGGTGGCAAGGACACAAGAGAAGTGCTGGGTTCTGAAAATAACTGGCAAGCTAGTTTGGATAGAACATAAAGTTCGTGAAGGTGAATAATTAATCTGGAAAGGTAAGTGTGAAAGTCTTTACCTGCCGGGCTGAGGCATTTGTATTTTATCCTAGAGGAAAGATAGGGGTCACTGAAGGTTTTTGGTTTTTTTTTTTTAATCAGAGAAGTGAAATGGTCAGACTTGTCTGTGCTTTAGAAGCCAAGATTGGTGATTTTATGCTGTACCTACCTATACACTGAAATACCAGGCAATAATAAAAATGCTGATTACTTGAAGGTTAAAAAAAATAAGTGCCATCTTTGTTCATTATGTCTACCTTTGATTAGTCATTCAATTAGTCAATAAGCATTTATTCAGTGCCTACTACGTGCCAGGCATTATGCTAAGTGCTGGAGATATAAAGAAAGGCAAAAGAGGTTTCTGCCCTCAAGGAGCTCACAATCTATTGGGAAAACAACATGCGAAGAAAGGGAAGGCACTAGAAATCTTACCTATAAAAGGTGAGATTTAAGCTTGGACTTGAAGCTAGGGAAACCAGGAAGCAGAGATGAGGAGAGAGGGCATTGCAGGTATGGAAGACAGCCAAAAAAATGCCTGGTGCTTAGAGATGAGAATGCCTTGTTTGGGGAACAAGGAGGCCAGTATCACTGCACTGAACAGTATGGTGGCGGTGGAAGGTATTGTAAGGCATGATAAGGCTGGAAAGGTAGGGAGCAACTATGTTATAAAGGTCTCTGAACACCAGAGAATTTTTTATTTGATAAGAGAGATGATAGGGAGCCATGAAGCTTACTGAAGATGGGGATGAGAAGGTCAGGTCTGCACTTTAGGAAAATCACTTTGGTGGCTGAATGGAGAATGGCCTGGAGTGAACAGACCAGTGGTAGGGAGGCCATCCAGAAGGTATTGCAATAGTCTAGGCACGAGTTGATGAGGGCCTGTATTAGGGTGGTGGCAGTATCAGAGAAGAGAAGGGAACATATTTGAAAGATGTTGCAAAGGTGAAATCAACTGCCCTTGGCATCAGACTGGAGATGGGGATGAGTGATAGTGAGGAGTTGAGAATGACACTCAGTTGCAAACATGGAGAGCTGAGAGGATGGTGGTGCCCTTGACAGTAAAAGGGAAGTTTGGAAGAGGGAAGAATTTGGGGAGAAAGATGATGAATTCATTTTTGGACGTGCTGAGCTTAGAATTAAACATCCAGTTTGAGATGTCTGAAAGGTAGACGGAGATGTGAGCCTGGAGGTCTGCAGAGATTAGGTCTGGATAAGTGGATTTACAAATCCTCAGCATAGAGATAAGAGAATCCATGGAAACTGATAGGATCATCAAGTGAAGTAGCAGCATAGAGGGAGAAGAGTGGAGAGTCCAGAATAGAGCCCTGTGGGACACCTGTGTGGGTCTGACCTGGGTGAAGATCCAGCAGAGGAGACTCAGGAAAGAGTATCATCCCAAATGCCTAGAGAAGCCAGTGTATTCTAGAAGTGGGTGACCGACAGTGCCAAAGAAAGATGAAGACAGAAAAGGTCGCTGCATTTCACAATTCAGAGCTCACTGGTCATTTTGGAAAGAGCAATTTCAGTTAAATGATTAAGTCTGAAGGCTGTGGAGAGTTAAGAAGAGAGGAGGGGAGGTGGGAGCACCTATTGCAGACTGGCTTCAAAAGGCAGAAGAGATATGGGATGACAGCGGGGATGGAAGAATCACACGAGGGTTTTCTTTAAGATGGGGGAGACTTGGCTGGGTTTGTAGAGAGTTTGGAAGTAGCCACAGACAGGGAGAGACTGAAGATAAGTGAGAGAGTGGGAACGACAGAGGTAGCAATCTACGAGGATGGAATGGGATCTGTTGTGCAGATGGAGAAGTCGGGGGTGAAGGAGGAAACAGCAGCAGAAGACATTTTGTCTGTATGTAAGATACGGGTGGGAGGGGAGGAACTCTCTGTGAATGGCCTCAATTTTTCCGGTGAAATATGAGGCAAGATTCTTAGCTGAGAGGGTGAAGAGAGGGAACCATGGGGGTTTTGAGGAGGGATGAGGTTTGGAAGAGACACTGTGGAAAGTGGGATATTGAGCTGACAAGGGAGGTATAGTAGGATTGCCTAGCAGCAGTGAGGGCCCAGCTGAAGTTGTGCAACATAAATCTGCAGTGACATACAGGGAAGGGGGAAGGGGGCCCCTCCCTGCCCTGCTAGAAAGCTAGAGGGGTGTTGGAGGAGGGCATAAAAGGGAACAGATGGTGGGAGGGGCCTTACAGTGGGATCAATGTTCTGGGCTGGGGGTAGGTGCAAAAAGGGGAGAAAATTTGTAACTCAAAACCTTGTGGAAATGAATGATATAACCAAGAAAATAAATTAAAATTAAAAAAAATAAATCTGCAGTGGACCCAGTCAGAATGGTCATGTCATTTTCTGTACCTTTTTTCAGCGGCACATGCGCAGGAGGAAAGGTGGCACATAGTGGGAGTGATCCAAGGCTGAGGCTTGGCCGGGTGTGATCCTCTTCCTTCTAGCTCCTGTCCAGCCTTGATTTGCCCTTCCTGTCACCGCCTCACTTCCTGAACATGTCTATTACCTCTAGGCTCAAACACAAAAGTCCCTGGCTGGATTTGAAAGCTCTCTACTACCTAGTATCAACTTATCCATCTCACTTTCTCATACATTACTCTCCTCCATGCTCTGTGAAGTTCAGTTTCACAACAAACCCTCTCTCCCCCATCTCCACACCTCGGCAAAGCCTGCTCCCCAAGCCTGGAATGCACTCCCTTCTCTTAGGATTTGTAGTTTCCTAATGTCACATTCTACATGAACACCTTCCTAATCCTTCCATTTGCTTCCTCCAAAAACCCTTCTTATGTACGTATTTATTTTATACATATTTACATGTTGTCTCTCCTATAAAATGCAAATATCTTGGAAATAGAGGCCGTCCCTTTTTTTGCTTGTTTTTGTATCCCCAAAGTCTAGAGCAGTGCTTGGGACGGTGGGTGGGTTGCCCGCTTGACTTACTGAATGGCACACCCACCCCATGTCCAGCTAATGAATGAATGAATCAATCAAACTTTTATTAAGCACCTACTATATGCCAGGCATCGTGTTAGGCATTGAGGATATGAATATAAAGAAGGAAACAATACCTTTTCATAAGGATCTTACATTCTAACAAGAGCCAAGGACACATAAAAGTGCATAGAAAAATAACATAAAGAGAGTAAAGACAGAGTACTTAACCATAAAGTAGTTTTGGAAGTAGTTTGGCCCAGTGGATAGAGCGCTGGACCTGGAATGAGGAAGACCTGAGTTCAAATCCAGTGTCAGACACTTCCTAGCTGTGTGACCCTAGGCAAGTCACTTAACTTCTGTTTGCCTTAATCTACTGCAGAAGGAAATGACAAACCACTCCAATATCTTTGCCAAGAAAACCCCATGAAGAGTGTGGTCTGTGGGGTCTTGAAGAGCTGGACATGAGTGAACATGTTTGGGAAGGAAGGATGGAGGGATCAAAAAAGGCACCATGAAGAAGGTGGTGCCTGAACTCCTAATTCTAATCAGTCCAGCCTGAAGTTCTCTTTCCAGTTGCACACACAGTCACTATCATATCTGCCTGGGCTCTTCAGCTAACTCTTCCATTTTCCATCTGCAGCTCTGCTTGGTCTGAACTCCCAGGAACATGATGCCCCTATCCCCAGGTACTGACTAGTGAGGCTCCATCCCTCACTTTTCAGCTTCCTTTTGTGTCTGGTTTTCTCCCGCCAGACTGCTAAGCCCCTTGAAAGCAGGGACTGTCTTTCTTGTTCTTATTTGTAGCCCCAGTACCTGGCATGCAGGGGGTCTCTAACAAATGTTTATTGAAATGAATTACTGAATACCACATGGCTTAGCACTTCTGTGTTACGTTTTATCTCTCCACCTGGACCAGAAGGTTCCAACGGGGCAGGCATGGAATCTGCCTTATGTTTCCTCATTCGCTACATCTTCTCGATCACAGATTGGAGGCATCTTTTGCTCCTCCTTTTGCCTCTTCTCTCCACTGTCCCATTCACTTCCTAACCTGTATCATGCTTCTCTGTGTAATAACGTGTTGGGTTCCTGATGAGAAAGTAAGCTCCTGGAGGGAAGGAGCTCTTTTCTTGGTATCTGTGTATTCTTAGAGTTGAGCACATGACAGATTCTTAATAAATGCCTTCAAGTGAATTTTGAATTGAAGCTCTTGTAGCTTCTACGAGATTTTTCAGTCTAACATTTATGGCCACATATTCCAGAGCTGTACTGCAAGGGTTCTATTTGCAGACCTTTGAGAAGTGTATGATGCCTCTTTCAGTGGGAGGAGGGAAAGAACAGCAGACCAAGCACCTAAAGTTCTGACCAGTAACCTCTCAGACAGGGAATCTACCTGGCCAGTTTTTTGAACTTTGAACTTGAACTGTCCTGTCTTTCTAAATGCCCCATATTTAGCATCTGTGGGAGCTGTGAAGTGAGTACCTGAGGAAAGCAGGCCCTAGAAATACAAAAGAAAATGCCACTGAACTGACCCTGAATTTCCATGGTACCAGCTGGAGTGGGCCTAGCAGAAAAAAACTCCTAACAGCTGGGGGCAGGAGAGTGGGCAGGCTCTGGTGAGTTACCATTCACTGAGTGCCATCCTCCTATCATAGACCCGAATGGAACCATCGCCAAGGCCAGCCACAATGAGTGAGCGGTGAGAGTCACAGGAGAGGCTTGTCACACAGCTGTCTGCACCTGTAGGGATATCCTAAGGTACAAAGAGGGAGATCACAATGTAGACAACTGCAAAGCATCAAAGTATAGTCCTCTCATAAGGAATATTACCAGAGGCTTCTTGAGAATGCTGAAGGAGCTATCTGACTGATCCCCAATCAGTCTTTCCAAAAATAACATGTATTTATTGAGTGAAACCCCTCCCCCTCCCCTGTTGTGTGAAATTCAGGGATGTTATGTCCATCCAGAGAGGTCTTGAGGAACCTCGGAGTAGAAGAGAAAAGTGAGAAAACTCTAAGAGCACAAAGGCACTCGTCCCCACAGTATGAATGATAGGTCAATTGTACCTCAGCTCCACCAGTCTGGAAAAGAAAAGCTATAAACATGCATCTCCCAGGAGACCACGTAGCTCACAGACACAATCTAGTAATGACTGTCTTTCAGGTCCAATTAAACTTTCTAACAACATATTCCCCTCTTTCTAAAAAGAAAGACAAAGCACATTTGGCAGAGAAGAAGCCTCGTTATCTCCTTCTAAAACTTCTAATTAGTTAAGGAAAATCTCCAGGAGGAATTTTCCTTCCTATAAAGCATCCCTTCCCCTACCTTCCTGATGGTCATAAATGTTGCTGGAAGGGCAGGAGTGGTGATAAATGCTTGATAGGAAAGAGCAGAAGACAAAAAAAAAATGAGCCACAAGAGAGAAAAATGCTTTCAGGAATATAAAAAGATTCTGCAGCTAACAGATATATAGAAAAAGAAATCCAACATATATGAAAAGCAAGAGATTACCACTTTAACCAGGGGCTCCCATTTTTTTAATACATCAAACCAGAGTACAAATCTGTAATTAGCACCCTTATATCTCTATGAAAGAAAATACTACCAGGGGATAGGAAGGGAAAACTTAAATAAATAAAATCATTGATTAGTTAAGGGAAGCCTTTCTGCTTCTCTAGATCTCTTCTATGCCTTAGCAGAGGCCTTTCAAACAAAGCTGAAACAGAACCTCTACGGAAGTCAAGTTATCTCTGTGATTGAGGTCTACTTCCTCAGTATAGGAATTGGGGGAAAAAAAAATGTCATTTCAAGGGAACATTTACCTAACCAGAATAACAACTTCTCTAGAAAAAGATGCCAATTAGAGCTGTGCAGCTCCACTGGCAGTGATTTAATAACAAGAGGGAGTGTGAAACAAAAGATGACAAGCTCCAAAATAGAAGGTCAAAGGTGTCCAGAAGATGAGAACGCAGAGTGTAAAGGTGGTGCTATGGGGGCCAGTGCCCTAGGTGGTAGTTCTACGGGCGGCAGCTCCCCACCAGGTGCACACGTGGCCACCGATGAGAATACTGCCTGCTGCAGAAAGGAAATAACGGTAAGAAAGAAAAATAGTTTTAATTTAACAGCTACAAAAGGAAGGGCAACTTCTAATAACTGGGAAATAATCAGGCCCTCCTCACATTGCCTGAGCTCACTTCACACCTCCATTCTATTTTGGTTTTGGGAGCACATGCGCTATACCCGCTCCTCTCTGACAATGTCAGGTTTTGTCTAATCAAACATCTTAGCTAGCGATCCAAGCTGGTCAAAAATGTAAGCTGAGAATGCCTGGAAAACAACTATTTTCCCCTATGAAAAAAATCTCACCCTCAAGAAAATTCTCATCTCATGGAGTTCTGGGGACAAAGGAAGCCCCTGTACCATAAAGCCATCGCAAGCACTATTCTAAGAGCAGCGTCTGGCTCCCCTCCCTCTGCTGCTTCTGACCAGACCTGCACTAACTCTTTTCCCTCTCTTCTTGGCCCTCTGTCAATTTTCCAGGGTGTCTTGAGCAAAACTAATTTACTTCTCTCTCTCTTTCTTTATTAAAACTGAAAATAAAAAATGTTTTCAGAAGCACACAGTCGAATAATTAATCATTCTAATTTAAAATATTTTCACCCTACTGATTTCTGATGTTCCCTAATTTACACAGATAAAATAATATTTGGAAATAATTAGGATTAGCATAGGCTTAATTATGCTGCAATGCAGGGTCAAAGTGTCATAATTAATGTTCATCCAGGGGTAATTAATTTCTAAAAGCTTTGAAGTCTAGCCTTCATTTGTCCCCAGTAGTGAAAGCTTTCTTCCTGCAGAATTTTCCTCCTCCCCTGAAATAATTTAAGTTTTACCACAACCCCCTTTTGGTGATGATACATTGCTTGGAAGGGTAGAGTCTATTTTTCTACAATCTCAAATAGAAGAGCGACCTCAAGAGAGATTTGAAGGCAGAGTAGAACTTTAAGGGAAAAAAAGAGGAAAACTGAGATAATGATCCACATTATCTGTGAGGTACTGTGGAAAGAAGGCTGGATTTGGAAAGAGAGGATCTGAGTTCAAATACTGGTTCTAAAACTTATTAATTATATGACCTTAGGAAAGTTACATAAACCTCTCGGGCCTCACTTTTCCTCAACTATAAAATGGTGGAGTGGGACAAGATGACCTTGAAGGTTCCTTGCAGATCTGGCTCCATGATTCTACAACCAATGACCTAACACCCTGAATCTGAAACATTTTAGGAGAATAGCTGATACAATGTCTTTGCAGCACTGGAATTGGGAAAAATGCCAGGGTTCTAAAAGAATGGTAAAAGGAGGAGGCTAACATGTTCCACAAGCCAAGACAAGCATAGCATTTTTTACCTGTACTTTCATCTCTCTATCTGTGTCCCAGATTCGGATAATCCGTACATCTCCTGAGGTCATGAGGAGGCCGGTCTCTTGCTCCCAGTCCACCACCATACCTGCTCCTAAACAGAAACAAAGAGTACGTAAGTCTGGAGAATTCACTGAGCACTGACTTGGAGACTCATAGGTGAAAGCAAGCCTTGGGAAGGCAATTAGGGCATTTAGTCAAACATTTCCAAAAACCTCATGAAACTGACAAAGACAAAATTTATTTTCTGAGCTCAGGATCTAGATCCTAAAGAAGGGCAAACATATTCTTTTAAGTATTTGTAAAATGTATCAAAGGTTTACCTTGAGTCCTGCTTGAACTCCTATAATGCACATATCACCAAGCCAACAAGTACTCACTAAGGCTCACTGTGCGCCAGGCTCTGCGCTAAGTGCTAGAGCTGTTTGGGGTCAACAGCTTAAGACAGAAAACAAGGCAATGACTTTGCTTGGCTTTCAGGTTCAAGGATGTCCTAGAAGAAACGGATTAGTTTAAGAGATGGGAGATAGCAACCTCATATCTGATACTTTGATGGACCTGATATCTCAAAGAGATGGGGTCTTCCTCCAATGGCATGGATCATGTTCCATCCACGTCTCAGTATGTGATCCGTAAGTCCATTTTCTTCCTAAGTCCTCCACTGTGGGCTTATCCAGCATGTTGGGGCTCTTGACAATCATAGCTACTACTGTAGTATATACCATCTGTCCCATCAGTTAGCCTTCTTTTTGATTGACCTGCTTTCTTTTCTGGTCATACATTTTTTCTGGGATAATGATTTTTATACCACTTCTCTTACATAGTTCTTTGTTAGTAATAGTCTTGGTCATGCCAGCCTAAACACAAAGTAATACACAGGTCCTCCATTCTCATGGAGTCATGGATTGACTGGTTTGGAAATTCAAGAAGATATTACCAAACAGTCATCAAATGGACTGTTGTGTGTGAACAAACATTTAAATACTGCATATTTCTTCTGAAGTATCTGATCTCATAGAAGAGAACAATCTCTAATTACCCACCCTTCCAATTATAAAGGAGCTTGTTGAGGCAGTGATTGAACCTATTCTCTTTTAGCTCTACAGAAAAAAACACCTCTAGAATGGAATTTCAACTTTTGTGGGTAATCAAATGAAGGACCAACAAGGATTTATTAAGTATCTATTATGTATCAGATACAGTGTTGGGTGCTGGACACTTCCCCCCTGCTCCCCATTTTTGAGATGGTCTATGCTCTCAAGGAGTTTATATTCAATTAGAGGATTATAATATGCTCACACAGTAAATGTAGCTGGTTTTCCTGGAGAGTAGTGTGTTAGGTGGAGTAATGTGTATTTAGCCTGAAAGCCTGATGGCTAGCAAGCCAGCTTTCAATGGACCTTAAAGGAATTTTAAATGCTACGGCTAGGAGACTGGATTTTAACCTAATAGCTTCTTGATCTTGATAGTAGCATGGTCAGACCTATCCTATACCATCACTTTGGCCACTGCGTAGAAGACAGATTGAAGAAGTGAGAGACCAGAAGTAGGGAAATCTATTAGAAGGCCTTTGCAATCATCCAGGTAGGAGATAATAAAGACCAAAAGAGAGTAGTTGCAGTCTGAGCAGAGAGATGTTGAAGTGGTAAAAATGATAAGATGGATCAATTGAGCGGATATGTCATAGAAACCATTGTGAGCAGTTTTTGAATTGGGGTAAAATGTACCAGGACATCTCATTTCCTTTTAGAAGGACCTGAAACCATTTTACTGTTTGGTAGATGGACAAACTGGTAAGCAAAACAGCCACACTTCAGTATTCCTCCATACGTAAATATCCCTAAATTAGCCCCCAAAGATACTCACTTTGGGACATACTGTCTGTCTACTTAGGCCATCAAGACTTGTATAATACATAACTGTCTCAATAAAATCATTCTCTATATATGCTTCATTTTAAAGGGCTTGCAAACTGGCTGAGAGTTTCCCTAGAAGGTGCTTAAATGGTTTTCTTTTGAAGGCAGAGTCAATTATCAATTGTCTTTCACTTCTGGTGTTGGGAGGTAGGCTGACCTCATATTTGATGCTTTCCTGGATAGATTTCTACTCACAAGTTCCTTCACGCATGAAAAAAATTCTTGGCCTGAGAAACTGGAGATAAACTTCAAAGCATGGTTGGCTGGCAGGTTCTACTACCTTGGAAGAATGTATACTTTTTAAAAAATGTTTTTCATTTCTAATGCATTGCTGCCTGACCTCATAGAGCTGAGATGGAGAACATGAAATCTTCTAAGTACTCCAGGAGTAGACACCACTAGATAGAGTTATTTGTGAAAAATAACTCCTTTACTCTCCACTTTGTGTTCAGGAGGAGATGACTTTCCTAGGCTTCAACAGAGCCTGAGGAAATTATGGGGAATGAATGAAATGAATTAAGCCTTCTGATGATGCTGATCAAATGAATGGGGAAAAAACAGGTACTTGGTTAATACTTATGGAATAAGGTACGTATATGTGTGTGGGGTGGGGGGGGATGTCAAGACATGAGTGATGTTTAAATGTGGAAAGGGTCTTAAAAGCAAGGTCAAAGATGGTCACAATTAATTGTTATCTAACAGGCAATCCCAGGGAATGAAATACAAAAATTGCTGGATATTCACATTAATTAAAATACTATTTCCCTTTTCTTATTTTTAAAGACCAGGTCTCCCTATCTTGCCCTGGGTAGAAGTGCAGGGGGTATGAGTATATAGGCCAATCCCACTATTGGTATGGGACCTTTGACCTGATCCATTTCTGATTTGGGCTGATTCACTCCTCCTTAAGTAAGCTGGTGGTCCTCTTCTCTCAGAGGGGAAGGGAAGGTAATAAGGTAATAAACATTTCTTTTCTTTTCTTTTCTTTTTATTTTTTGGAGGGAGGAAGGCAGGGCAATTGGGGTTAAGTGACTTGCCCAAAATCAGATGGCTAGTAAGTGCTAAAGAGTCTGAGGCCACATTTGAACTCAGGTCCTCCTGACGCCAGGGTCGGTGCTCTACTCACTGTACCACCTAGCTGTCCAGTAACAAACATTTCTATTATCACCCACCATGTGCCAGGAACTGTGCTAAGTGCTTTACAAATATCATCTCATTCGATCCTAACAACCCTGGGAGGTTGTTATCCTCGTATCCCCATTTTACCGGAGAGGAAACTGAAGCAAACTGATTAAGTGACTTGCCTAGGACCACACAGCTAGTAAGTATCAGGTTGGATTTGAACTCAGGTCTTCCTAACTCTAGGTCCAGCGCTCTTTACACATCATCCAGCTGTCTCTATTGATGTCCAATTTAGTGTGGACATCTGATTAAGTTAGCCCGCTGTAGCTTACTCAATTAGATTCCCCGGTAGTAAGAGGCAGGCATCACTGCTCCTGGCAGGAAATGGAGTTTTCATTCAGCTAACATTCATAGAGTGCTTACTATGGGAGAGGCCCTGATCTGACTGAAAAAAAGCTAATACAATCTTGGGCAGCATTAATAGAAGCCTAGCACTGATACCAAAGCAGGTAGCAGTTTCACTCTACAGCTATCCAACAAAGGAATGGTCTGCCTTGGAAGAGCTCATTCCCAAGAACTAGAATGGTTCTGTCTGAGGACGGATGACCCGCACCAGTCAGGGATGTGAGGAAAGGACGCATGAGGGTGGAGAGGGGCAAGTTTGGACTAGCAGACCTCTAACATTGGTTTTCACCAAGCTTTTGGTGTGGGTGAATTCTTGGGTTTAGATACAGGTAGAATTCTGTTACCAAAAAACAGAACTATTTTAACTTATGAAAACTCAGAAGACTTTTCTGAAAAATCTGAATCCTACTAAGGTGCAGAATCAATGTCTGTTTTGCAGTGCTCCCTATTAGGTTCTTAATTTATATTTTACTGGTTTTGAATAAAACCAAAGAAATATAAGTAGTCAAGAAGTACAACTAAAAGAATCAAGACTGTACTTTGAGTAATCCACAGACATCAAGAAAGTATAATTATGGCATTGTACCTCACACTGACATATTCTCATGAACAGGAGGCACACTGTTAAATAGAAAATGTGGACTAAAAGCTGAGAGGACAGGAATAGGAAGTGGACCATACCACTCCCTTCCCTTCTTTATCCAGAACTCATAAAGAGCACAGAGCCATTACAAGCTAAAATGATACTTACATAATTAGCAAGAATATAGATGAATGGGGCTTAGCTTTCCATGAACAGCTGAGATCTCTTCACACTCCTGAATGGAAAACAATTCCTAAGCAGGGTGCTTCCTAATGGGTGTCCTGTCCCACCAACACTTTTTTTGGGTGTGTTTTTTCCCTTATAGGCAGGAATGGCTTCTACCTGATCTCTGCCCGTTGAAATCCTTCAAGATTCAAAGCAAATTCTACTTCATTCATTAAGCCTTCCTAAATTTCCCAAGTCAGAATTAATTCTTACATTTCCCAAATAATTCTAGCCCTTTGTATTTCATTTTCTGCTCTCTACTTTGTGTTTTTATCTTATTTCCTCTACTACACTGTAAATTCTTTGAGGATAGGGACTGTCTTTTATTCACCGCTGGATCTGTTGCCTGGTGGAGAAGAGCAGGACTATCATCCTCCTCCTTGTAGATTCTATGCTTTTATTAATTCAGCCTAAGACTGCATTAGCTTTTCTGAATAGCCAAATCAAGTATGCCTTGTACTGAGCTGGAAGACAACTACTCTAAGTTGCTTTTTCCGAAACTAATTGCTAAGTTATACAGGATTTCATATTTATCTGAATTACATTTCATCTTGTTAGTCCATCATTCCAGCCATCAAGTTGTTTTTTGATCCTGAATGTATTACCATTCCAACTTTGTGTCATTTTCAAATTAACTAAGCATGGGGCAGCTAAGTGGCACAGTGTATAGAGCACCAGCTCTGGAGTCAGGAGTACCTGAGTTCAAATCTGGCCTTGGACACTTACCACAAAAAAAACTAGCCACGTGACCTTGGACAAGTCACTTAACCCCAATTTGCCTTATCTTCCTCCCTCCAAAAAGCAAAAAAAAATAAAAATAAAAAAATCAAATTAACTAAGCATATCATCAATGTTGTCATGCCAGTCACTGAATAACATATTGAATAAGATATCTGGGGAAAGAAGCTTAAGGCACACATCTAAAGATATTCACCTATATTGACACTGATCCATTAAGAATGATAGTTAGTATTCACATAGTGCAAAGCAGCTCTGAACATCTACCTCACTCTCAGACTGGCAAAGCTAACACAAAAGGAAAATGATAAATGTTGCAGGAGATTATAGGTAAACAAGTACATGAATCTACCCCTAGCTGAGCAGTGAATGTGTACGCTCATTTTTAAAAGGAATTTGGAACTGTACCCCACCCCTCCAAGCTAAATTGTGTATACCCTTTGATCCAGCAATACCACTACTAGGTCTATACCCCAAAGAGATCAAAGAAAGAGGGAAATGGTCCATAGGCACACATTCTTTATAGCAGCTCTTTTTGCAGTGATGAAGAATTATAGACTATGAGGGGTAATCATCAATTGGGGAGTGGCTGGACCAGTTATGAAGTATGAATGTAATAAAATACTATTGTGTCATAAGAAATAATGAAAGGGTCAGTTTTGGTGAGACTTACATAAACTGAGGCAGACTGAAATGAGAGGAACCAGGAGAATAATTTATAAAACAATACCACCACTGTAAAAAAAAAAACAACAAACAACCAAAACTTTGAAAGACAATATGGTGAGCCCTGAGAAGTGGGGGACTATGAGGCTGTGTAAGAAGGAGTGAACTCACCCAGGTTGGAAATGGAGCAGGTAGGATTGGGCCCTTAGGTGGGTGCTGCACTTCCATCCTGAATGAATAGGGGAATACAATTTCCAAAAACAATGAATAAAAAAACCAGTCTTCCTGACTCCAATTTCAGAATTTTCTCCATCAAAAGAGCTACTTTCATCTTACCTATTATTTTATGATATGTTTTATTCCTATTCCCAGTGGTATAGTGGAATGAGAACTGGCAATGGAATCTGAGGTTCTAGCTTTGAATTTTACCTCTGATATTCAGGGTTGGTGGAACTTTGGGCAAGATGTCTTGTCACTTGACTTTCCTGGACCTCAGTTCCATTCATCTGTAAAATGAAGGAGTTGGATGGAGTACCTTATGAAGCCCTTTCCAGTTCTGCATTTTCCTATGATCTTTTCTCACTTTGTCTATTGATAGAACCACAGAATGCTAGAGATGGGGAAGTCATCTAATTTAAATGCCTCATTTATAGGGATGAGGAAACTTCTTCCTAGAGATATTCTTCCTCTCCTGACTTCCCCCCATGCTTGAAGCAAACTCTTTTTCTCAGTCATTTTGATCTTCACTAACCTTTCCAAGTAATTCTTGAAAACTTTCTTAGTAGAGATGGCAGCATTAACAAATCAAGTTTCTAGGAGAAGAACATTGTAAAAAAACAGATAAAAATGCCCAGAGATATACTACTGTGGTTTACTTAAAAAAAATCCTGTACTTTATCTCTTAGCTGTTGCTCCAATTTATATTGGGAACTCCTAGAACCAGGAATATGTCTTCCTTCTCTCTTATAGACCTGGTGTGTTACACAGTTGTCAGTCAATCAATAAAAGTCATGACAACAGAAGTGAAGATGTGTATAGGGAAAATAAAGTAATAGGCTGAACTCAAGCATTTTGTTCCCAAGCCTCAAGATTTTATTACCCAATGAGAGGTAAGGTAAAAGATAGGGAAAAGGAGCTTTGGCTAGCTGAAAAACCTATCTCCGTGCCTATCTTACAAGTCTGTCTTAAAGAATGCACAAGATTGGGGGCAGACAGCTAGGCAGCACAGGGAACAGAGCAATGGTTGTGGAGTCAGGAGGACCTGACTGGCCTCAGATACTTGACACACTTACTAGCTGTGTGACCTTGGGCAAGTCACTTAACCCCACTTGCCTTGCCTTCCCCCCGCCAAAAAAAGAATGCAAAAGATCTATTTTCAAAATCTTGAACATAATTCAAGTAAAGAAAAAAGTATCTTTCCTAAATATACCACATTTCTCTAGTTTCACAAATTAAACAAGACAGTAGGCTTTAAGGGGAAAAAAGCAGGATGTAGAAGAAGGCATCTGCAAAAAATAAACAGAAGAAAAATTCAGCAATGTTCAGATGTGTCGTTACAACATACATAGAAAGGCACAAGAGAATTTTTTCTTAAGACTGCAAACTAGATTCATGCACAAAGTCCTCAGTCCATAAAACTGAACTCCATCCCTCTCTTGCATCTGTGTGCATATCCAGATTGGTGGGCACATGCGGATGCACACATAAACCAATCTCTAGTAGGACCTACTTGGAAAAATGGTTTTATTGCTTCTTAGATACAAAAGAATAAGCACACGTTGATAGTTCACGTCAATAGAATCAATGCTGCAATCACTCCTGTCACATATAAGATAGGAAGCAAGAAGTTTGGCAGATTCACCTACATTTTGTTGGGAATGTTCAAGTAGTCATGTTGACTAAGTGCTGAAGCTGGCTTAGGATTCTTTTTTTTTTTTGGAGGACAGTTGGGGTTAAGTGACTTGCCCAAAGTCACACGGCTAGTTTTTGTGTTAAGTGTCTGAGGCCGGATTTAAACTCAGGTACTCCTGATTCCAGGGCTGGTGCTCTATTCACTGTGCCACCTAGCCGCCCCTGGCTTAGGATTCTTACTAATCTCCCCTCTCTGAATACCAGTAATGGCAAGGCTCAGAGACTAATCGATTGTTTCATTCTGGTGCAGGAAACGCTGGGCTTCACAGCTTAGCTGACAGCTTATATATTTATCTTGTGAGTCAAACTGATTGTTATTTTGGATTGCCTGGCACCTTAAAGTCTGCTGCAGAACAGGAAGCAAGCAGACTGACAGTGGTGTTGATGATGAGTGCCTCCAAAGTGTTTACATTTGTCAACTTGTTTACTGCCTATATGACAAGATAAACCTGGCAGTCCTGAGATGGATACTGCCATTACAGCACTGATTAAGTTAGGTGGACAAAGCTCTGTGTGGCAGTTTGAAAGGTCCCAGTTTTGTAGTTAGATTCCTCTATTTGCGGACAATGATTTTCTCCAGTTTGATCTGCTGTAATCACCACAAAAAACAGTCGGGGCTTTCATATTTCTCTCTGCTGGAAGGTTTAAGAAGGACACACTTTCTAATTAGGGCTACTGGTACCAAGAGGCACAGCCTCTTCCTGGCTGTGGGGAGAGGCATGAGCACTGAACAGCCATAAAGTCATAGGTAAGCAAAGGCTAACCCTAAGAAAGTGGGGTAGGAGGCAATGCAGCCCCAGAGGGAGCTCAGACTGTGTATAAGGTCAAGCCCATCATTTTTTGTAATCCCTAAGTTTGGTCATTGTAAGTGTTGTCTTCTGGATCCCCAGTGTGATGAAGGATGAGAGAGCAACGCACAATCTGGTACCTTGTGAGTCAGGGATCCTGACCACCTTTCTGTCACCCAGCTTAGAAGGATACTTTGCCAATGACATAAATAATATCTACAAATTTCTGAACTGTTGCCCCCCAAAAGGGCAATAAGGAAATTGCCAAGGAGGCTATGTGAATACAAAGAAGGCAGATTCACCAGTTTAACTCTACGTTGTTTAGACCACTTCTGAAATATTATAGCTAGCCAGTGTGGTGGATATAGCCAGCAGGTTCAAAATCTACTCACTTCATTTGTCAGACGTGTGACCATGAAAGAAATCACTTAACCTCTCAGGCTCAGTTTTCTCATAGATAAAATGGTATGACAATACTTAGTACCTAACTTCAGACTTGTTATAAAGATAAAATGAAAGAATGTATATAAAGTGTTTTGCAACCTGTAAGTGATATATGTTAGTTATCATTCTTATTATTAATAATATCAGCCTTCATACTTTGAGTGACACTGAAAAACTAGAGTTTCCAGATAAAGGTGACCAGTACAGTGAAAGGACATCAGATGAGGAAGAGTAAATTCAAAACAAAGCAGAAGTCAAAATGTCAAGGTGCTTTCCTTGGGCGGCTAGGTAGCGCAGTGAATAGAGCACTGGCCCTGGAGTCAGGAGGACCTGAGTTCAAATCCAGCCTCAGACACTTAACACAAAAACTAGCCGTGTGACCTTGGGCAAGTCACTTAACCCCAACTGCTCTCCAAAAAAAAAAAAAGCAAAAAAAAAAGTGCTTTCCTCATAATAACTAAGTTAGGGAATGTAAAATAAAATTATTTCCATTTTACAGGGGAGAAAACAGATGCTATAGGCCCTTAAATAATCTGTCCATAATGATACTATTAAGTGGGAAGGATATCAATTTAGGGATTCTGATTTCCATCTACTGTGTCATGTTCCTGCTTAGATTAAAAACAAAAACAAAAGACAACCTGAGTATAAGAATACAAAGGGGGAAGGGGGGGAGGTTTCTTTGTATTTGGATTGTCTAGAATTATTCCAGAAACATAACTGAATCACAGGAGGAAAAATTCCAAAGGTATGGAGTAAAGCAGGTCACTGAATTCTCTGTGTAGCTCCACAGGGGAGAACCAGTACCAATGAAGAGCAATTAGAGAGAGGCCAGTTTCTGGTTCATTAAATAAAAAGAAGAATGATCTAATAATGAAAGCTGTCCAACAATGGAATTGGCTGCCCTGGGAGATAGTGAGAGCCCGTGTTCTAAAAGTGTCCCCTCAAAGGCCAAATGGCTACTTGTCAGGAATGTTCTACAGGGGATAGGTTGGATTAGATGATTTTTAAGGTTCCTTCCAATTTTAAAATCCTACAGTTATGATTATGTAAAGAAAATTCCAACTATTTCTAAAGTAAATTATTTATTTATTTAGAAGGTCCTGTTTTGATTGATGTCATTATAAATAAATTTTTTTCTTATACTTTACAGTTCTGAATATTTACAAGTCAGACATGGCAAAGGGGAGTCAAGCTGTGGCTAATATTTCATATGCTAACTCCTTTCATCAAGATTTATAAAAGAAAAGCTACATACAAGCCTGCTCATCTAGGCAAAGGGGAAACTCCTCCAATCAAAAATATATAATTTCAGAATGAGGTCTGGAGTTATGAATGGATGGTCACTCCTCATAGTGACGGATGAAACCGTCAACTCCCTATTCTGAGGTAATATCAATTATTATCTCAGGATTGTTTGATGCAGTGGCATCAAGACTGGTATATTTTAGGCTTCCATAACATTCAACACACACATGATATACTTCCCTTCCCCTGTGTCACTGTCATTAAGGGCACTCTGTAATCTATGGCTGTTTTCTGAGCTGTGGATGGGCTAACATCACTATTTCTTGCAGGATAGGGGTACACAGGGAGTAATTTCAACCACATCCCTCTGTTCTTTGTAATGAACAGACAATTCTAATATAATAGATCCTTTCTACTTGGCACACCAGAGGAGCTATTCATGTTTTATGCATTGTCCTTAGAAAAGGACATGTAAAGGTACATACAGACTTAGCCTGTTCTACAAAGGGTCAATCTGTGGAAACCTTTGGGTGGAATGAGAATAGACTTGCCAAGATAAGAAAAAGTTGTGTGTGTGTAAATAAAATGCTCCAAATTACTACTAATAAAAGTAATGCAAAATAAAACAACTCTGAGGTTCAACTGGGGAATGGCTAAATAAATCATGGCATATGAATGTAGTAGCGTATTGTTGCCCTATAAGAAATGATGACAGGGATGGATTAAAAGAAACCTGGGAAGACTTGTATGAACTGATGTGGACTGAAATGAGAAAAGCAAGAAGAACAAGTAACATAATGATCACAGTAATGTAAAGGAAAACAAACAACAAAAACATAAGAATTATGATTAACGAAATAAGCCATTATGTCTGCAGAGGACTAACAATGAATGATGCTTCCCATTTCCTTATAGAAATGTGATAGACTAGATATACAAAATGTGACATACACATTTTTAGACATAACTCAGGTGTGACTTTATTTAGCTTGACTAAACTTACTTCAAGGAAGGACCCTTCCCCCCCCACCCAGTAAATATGGAGAATTATAATGTTATCCCCTCATCCTTCCCCCTCAAAGAGGAAAGCCTTTGCTTCAAAGGTTTAAAGAAACCTTTAAAAAACTACTCAGATGATGCTGAGTGATGTGAACAGAACCAGCAGAATACTTTGTATTATAACAACAACATGGCAAAAAATGAACAATTTTAAAAGACTTACTCTGATCAACACAATCAGCAACTATGATTCCAGAGGGCTAAGGATGAAAAATGCTCTCTATTTCCTGACAGAGAAGTGAAGGTCTAAATATGTAGAATGAGACATACATTATTAGATATCGGCAATGAGGGCGTTTGTTTTGCTTAACTCTGGGTATTTGTTTTTTTTTTTTTAATGAGGATGTGGAGATGAAATAAATGTTTTGTTGATTGAATAAAATCAATATAAATAAAGAAATAAAAGTGGAAAAATATACAGAAGAGGAAACAGACAATAAAGGCAAAGTACTAAAACCACTATGTTAAATTTAATATATTCTATATAAAATCAAGGAAGAGAAAAAAAAACATATCTTGGCTAAAATTAAGACTATAACTTGTGAACCACATGGAGCATATTCTGTAGGATTCCCAAAGAAAATGAAACTGTGGATCGCTTCCTTTATCAGTTTCAAATGAATACTTGGCATCAAAATTTTCTCCCATCTTGAAACATATGTGCATGTGCACGTATATGCATGCATGCATGCATGCACACACACACACAAACAAAAAGCAACAACCCAATTACAACCAATAAACAAATGCATACTTTAAATTTTTTTTATCTTTCTTAGCATACGGCTATCTTGCATCTGACATTTTGTGTTCTATCCCAATGGACCACACAGATGCAATGTCATTCATCTCAACCAAGCCTTTCTCTCCCTTGTCCCCCTTTAATGAATACTACAGTATATCACAGAGTTAATTACTGAAATGCTGTAGATTAAGGGGTTAATTGACTTGTCAGGAATATGTACGAGAAAACTGAAGGGGAGTGAATAAATGGAAGACTAACAATGACTACGATTTTAACAAAACACAGGCCTGCAAAGGAAATGATGTTGTTCAAGTGCAAAAAGAGTTCTTACTATTCTACTTCCAAAAAGAGTTAAAAACATCATTGTTTCTCTGTCCCTAAGGGAATTACTATTGACCAGAGTAGGGAGAACTCTTTGGGTTTCATTCCTTTGCTTCAACTTTTTTTTTTCTCCAGGAGGGTGTGTGGAAGGTTTGGGGAATCCTCTTTTTCCTTCACCTCAGACCTTAACCCTTGGCCACTTCAGCAAAGAAGTTCTGTGGACCCACCTCCAGCAAAGAAATCACCTGTTCACACAAGCTTCTCTGAGGGGTCTCTCTTGAATTTCTCTTCTCCTTTTACTCAGATCCCTTATGAAATTAGGAATTCCACCTTCTCCTCTCCCTTGATTAATTTATTTTCAGATGAACTACACTCATTTTAATAAAAGGCTGACTCACAATTGACAGGCAAAACTTCATGCTCTCCCCCACATCTGGTGAAGATGCCTTTGTGACTGGGTCCAGAGGAACTCAACTTTTCCACATGTACTCTACTGAAAACTAGAAGATTATGAAACTGAACAGTGACCAAGAAATCCAGGTGCAGTGGTACATGCCCATGATGCCTGCTACTGGGTGGGGTGAAGAGAACAGGAGCTGGGGTTGGTGGATTACTTAGATTCAGGAATTAACAACAACACTTATATAGTACTTACTATGTGCTAGGCACTGTGCTAAGTGCTTTACAATTAAAGCCTATCTGGTGCCCACACTAAGTCTGGCACCAGTATGTTGAGCCTTTAGGAGAGGGGAGTCACCGGACTATCTGAGGAGACAACCAGTTTAGGATGGAAATGAGAGAAAGTTAAAGCTTCCATCAAGAAAAGCAAAGGGGTTAGGCCACCATACTTCTAGTCTGGGAAAGACAGGGAGACCAAGTCTCAAAAAACAAACAAATAAACAAAACCCCCAAAATACTTAACAGGAAATAACAATAACTGCTTTCATTCACTCTAGGGCTGCAGAGTAAAAGATAGCCAGCCTACAGGAAAGAGTTGGGAAAGAAGTCCTATCAGAAAAGTCAATATAAACAAGTTAGAGCCCTGTATGTATAAAAGCATTTAAGGATTTAATATATGTCAGGCACTGTGTACAGACCAGGGATGCTACAGGAACACCTGAAGCCTGTAGGGTTTTGTACCTGGCCTTGGGAAGAATGGAAGGGAGAAAATTCAGAGTATATTTTTGAATGGGGAAACTCAAGGAATCCTAGAAATTTGAAACTAAATTTGATCACTGTTACCATAGACAGATAGCCAGGAGCCGCCATTATGAAGACCAGGGTGCCTAGATGCCCTGGTGTTCTGTGCAATAACATTCCTGAGGATCTTGAATACCATAGTACTATGAAACTGTCTCATATAGGGGACAGTCTGAAGTCTATTGATGTTGTAAACCTAGACACAGAAGGAGAATTGAAGTCTACAGCAAAATCTCAGGTAAATGAGAAAAGAAATAAGCAGGGTTGACCAACTTGTCCAATAGCATGGAAAAGACCAGAGCCTGGCCCTGGCACAAAGTCCTAAATCATCAACTGAGACTTGAGATATGAGTAAGCAGAAGAAGACACAGAACAATAAAAAGAAATATTATGGATCCAGAGACAGTCAAGAGAAAAAGCCTGAAGAATGGAGATAATGACATAGCTATTACAAGCAGACTCCCTGAGAAAAAAACGCCTTTAAAAAATCGGGACATTTGCCCTTCTCCAATCCTTCAGCGCTTCAGTTCTCCATGATCTTTCAAATATCACTGGCAGTAGGTTGGTAATCCCATTTGCCAGGATATAGTTCATCTGGGCCAAAAGACTTGATTTCATTGATGCCTTGCCATCAACTTCCCGTTGTCTCTTTTTGTTCTTTCCTTTTCAGTCCATACAACTAACCTACCTCTGTCTCCATCTCGTCTCTCTCTTTCTCTCTCCCTTCCTCTCCTTCTCCCTCCAAATTTGATATAGAAATACTGTAATCTCAATAGAAAGTTAAAGATTTCCTGGCTGCAGTACTTTTCCTTGACTATGAAAGTACATGAAAAAAGGGGAAGAAATAAAAAATAGAATCAGAGGCAAAATAATAGCTCTGTATGAACTGGAAGGAGAATAAATAGCTTAGAATAGGAGGTGGTAAGTCTTGCCCAAATAACACTGAAAATTAAAATGAGCCAAGCAGAAATCAATAAGTACATGAAATACATGAAACAATAAGAAATATGTAAAATATCTACTATGAGAAGCAATTGACATGGAAATGTGTCAAAGATAGAATTTAAGAATCATTTCATCAGAGTCCCTGAAAACTTCCATGCACAACCCCTTTTCAAGAAATCAACTGATTAGAAGCTATTATTAGAGTGAAAACAGAAAGAATCCATGAGTCATCTCTTGAAAGAAACCTCAAAATGAGAACTTCCAGGAACATCAGTCAAGATCTAGAGCTTCCAGGTCAAAGAAAAGGCACTACATCCTACCACCATGAAAGAGTTTAAATAACAAAGGATCACACAAGACTTGACAGCTACTACAGTTAGGAGAGGAAATCGAGGACCATAATAAAGACCCATAACCAGGAATAAACTACCCTGTAAAACTGAGTACAATTCCAAAAAGAGGAAAAAAAGGACCTTTAAAGGAACAGCTATAAAAGTGTTCCTGAAGACGAGACCAGAATGGAAAAGGAACTTTGAAATACAAACATAGAAGTCTTCTTGAGAAGCCTTATGAAATAAAAACATTTAAGAAATCGGCAGGGGCTAAAACAATGTGATGAAGCACTTACAGCCTAATGGGTACCTTCTGACCCCTAATGTCTTCAAAGATTACATAGGGAATCATGTGCATAAGACAAAGAGAGGGACTGTGGATGGCCTTGTTCTCTTTTGATGGTCTCAGGAGAGGAAAAAGAATATTCTAGTCCTGGCACACAGTAAACGATAAATGCTTGCGTACTTCTTGCCTTCCCAGAAAAGCAACAAGGAAAAAGGGGGCAGAATTCATGAGTTCTCATAACTGAGGTAAGAGAAGCATACAACTAACCTACCTCTGTCTCCATCTCGTCTCTCTCTTTCTCTCTCCCTTCCTCTCCTTCTCCCTCCAAATTTGGTATAGAAATACTGTAATCTCAATAGAAAGTTAAAGATTTCCTGGCTGCAGTACTTTTCCTTGACTGGGAAGTCTTCCATTCCTGGAAATGTTCATTTTGGGATTATTTTCAAGAGGTGACTACAGTATTCTTTCTCTATTTTCTCTTTGTACTTTGTTCTAATAGCTGAACAGTTTTCATTTATGATTTCTTGAAAAATGGTATCCAGGCTTTTTGTTACTGCTGTTATGGAAGTTTTTAGGGACTCCAATGAAATGATTTTTAAATCCTCTCTCCTTGGTTTATTTTTTCATATCAGCTATTTCTTTCAGTAGATATTTTACATTTCTCCTAATTTTTAAATTTTTTGATTTTCTTCTAACATTTCTCATTATCTCATTGAGTCATTAATGATTTTTGTTCGGTTCATTCTAATTTTCAGGGTTACTTGGGCAAACTTTACCACCTTTTATTCTTTTTTTTTTTTAAAGTAATAGATTTTTTTTCCAATTACATGTAAACACGATTTTCAACATTCACTTTTTATCCAAATTTTTCTCCCTCCCCTGCCTACTCCCCAAGATGGCAAGCAATTTGATATATTACCACCTTATATTCTAGGGTTTTAATTTATTTATTTTCTAGGTATTTGATCGAGAGCTATTATTTTGCCTGTAATTCTATTTGTTACTCTTTGCTTTATTTACTTTAGGTAATCTCATAGTCCTTGTGTCTAAGACATTTTTCCCACTTTGTAGTTGTTATGGAGTTAGTCACTTCTGGATTTTTCTCTCAGACTTTTCTGGATCCATAATGATCTGTCACTCCTGTTTACTCATATCTCTAGTCTCAGTTGCTGATTTGGGATTTTGAACCAGGGTCAGGTTCTATTCTCTCCCATACTACTAGACAGAATGGTCAGACTCTTGTTTGGTTCTTGTCACTGACTTTCACTTCTCCTGGTGTTTTCATAAGAGTGGCAGTCTTCAGTGTCCTTGGTTAGAGATCTGTGTTGCTATAGTCTGCTGCCTCCCCTGGAGTTTCCTTGATCAGGGTGCTGTCATTTATGGTGCTGGTTCTTTGGTCTCCTCTGAGGTATTGCTGGTTGGGGCACTAGATACACTCCAATCATCTCCATGAACTTTCTTGGATCAGGGTACTAGGTGGTCTTCTATCTCTACTTCAGGTTTCCTGGGTAGAGTGTGGCCAGGGGTTTCAGGTTTGTTTATCTGGGCTCATGCTGGCTTCTCTTTCAGTATTGCGGCATATGGTTGTCTGTTTTTGTGAAGACCTGGGTTATAAAGTCTTTATTAAAAAGGGCTTACTGATGATTCTCTTTGATTTCTTGGTAATTGTTTAACGTGAAACTTTTTTTTCTCTAGACCACTGGTAAAGAGAAAAAGTGGGGGAATTGATCCTTGTGGTCATCTTAACCCCCTGGCTTTTCTCAAAGTTCATTCTGATCCCTCAGTTGTTAGTGGCCTTCCCCTAGAAATTACTGAGCAGTTACTTGGCATACATTTTATATTTACTTTTCCTTGAATATTTTGATTACCCCGAACAGAATCATACGATCATCAATTTAGTGTCTGAAAGGATTTTGGAGGCCATTCAGTCTAACCTCTTATTTAACAGATAAAAAATGAAGTAATTTGCTCAAACTAGGTTTCAAACTTAGGTCCTCTGATTTCAAATTCATTTCTATTCCCCCTGTGCCTTGCTGCCTCTCACTTCTTGTAGAGTATCTCTGAGTGAGAGTCTCCCTTTTGTCTTTGTAAGCAGTGCTTAGGTACTTTTTTCTTTTGGCCTGGTCTATGATTTTATTGGTGAAGAGAACTCCCAGTGAGGAAACTTGATCAAATTATATTAGCAATGGCCCTGACATTTAATCATTTTAGAAAACTGCTTAGGACATGAGGACCTTCCAGAACGAGTTGGAAATAAGACTGGAGTTCATGTTTTCCTGACACTGAAACCAACTCTTTATCTTCTATATCATGCACTAAACAAATGCTTACTGATAATGTAAAAACAAAGGCCAATAATACTTTTTTTAAAGAAGAAAAAAAAAGATTCCCTGGAGAGAAGTCTCTCTCATAGAGGAAACTGCCTGATGCCTGAGCACGAAAGCACATTATTGACTGGCACATGACACTGGGTGTATGGGGTAGAGTTCTGGCCTGTTCGGCTCTAACAGCATTGATATGACATAAGAATCAGTAGTAATTGCAGTAGAGTTGTCTATGTTTCCTTAACTTGCTCTGATTTCCTGCTTATTGAGTGGGGAATTCCCTTTGATCGGGTCCTGCTAATTTTAGACTTTAAATTTGTCAGTGAATTTCTAAAAGAACAGAAAGTGAGGAGGATAATGGTCCGCCAGTAAGTTCCCATCAGCTCCCTAATGATCAGAGGGAGTGCAAAGGTTTCAAATGAAAGGATTCTGACTCACAGCTTCCCTCTGCACTCTACACTCTAACATAATCAGCTCTTTTCTGGTAATCACAGTATCTGCATTTTAGTCCTCAGTTAATGAATATTAATAATTAATCAAAGACCCAAGATTTATGTCAATGTTCACACACACAAAAGTTTAGACAACCTTTTTTATGCACACTGCCACAATAACAGAGTAGAGGAAGAACTGTTTACTTCCTTTAGGTCATGGGCAGAGCTTGGAGGTACAGTCAAAGAAGGGGGATATATGCTCTGCTTCCAGATGTCAGCTTTTAAAAGAACCACTGGGTGCTTCTGACAAATCAGTATTTGATTTAGAACTGGGTATTAAAGGGTTAGTGCAGATTAACACTGAGTTTCCTTTTAAACTCTTTTAGGGCAAACTGTTCTGACCTACAGAAGTCACCATAATTCCATGCCTACCCCCTCTGGCTTCCTATTACCAAGAATTCAATCAATTATTGAGCTGAAAAGGTCATCTACTCAAGCCTCTAGATTTCACATAGAGGTATGGTTCAGTACCTGAACCAAGGCATATAAATGTATTCCTTCAACAGTGCTTTATTAAATGCTTACTGGGAGAAAGGTACTGTGCTACATTTCCAAGGAAGATGAGCTCATAATTTCCCCAAAAAGCTTATTTCAGTGCTTAATTACCCTTTCTGATTAAAAAACATTTTTTCCTTTTGTCTAATTTAAATCTTTTCATGATAATGTAAGTAAGTCCTTTTCTTAGGATTTTTGTCTCTACACATGGAGATTCAGTGGTCAATATGTTTCTTAGAACTTTTCCTATAGTTTAAAGAATTTAGATTTTTATCACTTTCAGCAAAATAATCTTAAATCTGTTACTTTTGCGTTATTTCATGTATTCTGTACTTTTCCAGACATAAATGCTTTAGAAAATGTGATTCAGTACTATCTCTGTTGGCTCCTGGTTTTCAAGTCTATGATTCTCACAGTCCATCCTTAAAGATTTTGACAGCATAACCCAAGCCTAGAGTTTCCTTGATAATCTTGCTTTAGGAGTTACCTAGCTGGGAATGTCATTTATGCCATTAGTTCAAAGAGAGCATGAATAACTAAAAGCTAGGCTATGACCAAACAGTTTATTTGAGGGATGATCACACATCCAACTCTGAGCTCTAAAAATTAAAGGTGAAAGAATGTATTCTTCTGTTTTTAGTGAGCCTCAATCTTCTAAATGACAATCTGTAGTTTAAAAGTTAAATATGTAAAATCAGTCAAACATGTTTTACAACTCTCTCAACAGCTATGGTTGTCATTCAGATGTTCTGAACATAGAATATTATTTACTTACAAATTCCTTGTTTATATGTGGAGTTTTGTGATGGAAACAGATATTTCAAATGGTTTACTGCTTAGTTCTGGAAGAAACCCCTCAACAATACAGGGCCCTTTCAAAAGAACAGGTGGGAAAAACCACTTTCCAGATTTGTGCCAATGGCTATGTTCTTCTTAGGAAGCCACATCTAAATCCAATTAGAATATTCCATTAATCTGTAAATAGTTTTACAAGAATATAGTCATAATGAAGGAATTTGGGATTACTGGATTTAGATATAGATTATTTCTATGTGTCCTTTCAAATATTAGGGGAAAAGTGGCTTGGAGGGATGAAAATAACACTTAGTCCCCTAATGGAGAGAAAACATCCAGCACTTAGAGATTAACCAGGAAAAATGTGTGCTACACACACAAGGGTAGTGATGATAAGACTGGAACTTTATGACTATGGGCATGTGCTTTCTGAAAAAGCCCCCCAAAAGCACAACTACTAGACAAAACATTCAAATCTTATTTTAAGAAGGTGGGTTTTCTTCTCAGTTCCTTGTAATTATTCAATTTTATCACTTAGACATGTCCTACCTCTACTGGTCAACTTAATTCCAGTATTCAAGAACTCTGCTCAGTTTATATACTACACAGATAATAAAGAGTAAAGCAAAAGAAGCAAATCCAAATCCCTTAACCTTATCTCCCTATAGCAAAAGAATGTAGAAGATGTGAAAAGAATAACAACAAAAAAAAAGATTAACTTTAAAAATCAACAAAACGAAAACAAGGAAAGGCTCCCAGTTTCCCCCAGTACCCTGGATGGTTGTAGGTAAGAGGAAAGAAGGCACTCACCTCCCTGCTTACTTCGGTCAAGATAGATTGAAACCCTTCGGGCCAGACCTGTGAGGAAATAGGGATTGCGGGATTGGTGCTAAGGGTAAGTTGGTCAGGCAAAGCAAAATAAATTAAAACAAAACAAAGCAAGATTAGAAGGGAAACTTAAAAGAGAAAGAAAAGTGGAATGAGTGCAGAAAAGAATGTTCAAGTTCACAACATGCTTCCACCCAAAGGGAAGGGAATGATTTAGTTGTGACAACCTACCTAGGAAATCATTTTACTTGACAAACATGAAAACAGTTAACACTCTCTGGCAAATAACATTGATTTGATTATAAAGAACTTTACTCCTGTGGAATGTGTATTGTCTAATTGCAACATAAATGACCAATCTGACTAACTTCTGTACATGCAGCATCAACTCTGCTACAGTTGAGGTTGGGCTGAAGGCCAATGATGAGTTGAAGAGACTGAGCAGGTTCTTTGATAGAAGGCAATGAGCATGTTCAGGGATAATCAAATTTATAGATGCTTAGTTTGGGGGAGGTAAATCTACAGAGAGGAATTAGCAGTGGAGGGGTTTAAGTTCAAACCATCAAAAAAACAAACAATTTCTAGAAAGTGGGAGAAATGTCAGGGTGGTACTAAGTGCAAGATAATAGTCCTCTGTTGAGGTACATAAGATTTAGCTTGGTGAGGAAATGAAGCTGCTCCTTCTGTCAAAAGAAATAGCTCTCTGTTGGTCAATTTCTATGAAATGAGACCTTTCTCATTTAAGAGCTGGAACAGATACTGACCCAAGGGAATTCAAGTCAGGATACTACTTCCCAAAATGACTCTTCAGGTGGTCTCATCAACCAATTCCACTCCACAATCTGGGTATCTGAAGAGGGAAGATCTTGAGCAAAAACCCGCATTGATTCTCTAGTCACTTCTTGATCTTTGTAAGTAATTCAAGAGTACATGGTAAAGTATGCACAAGACTGTGTCTTCAATGTACACATGTGGCCGAACTGTTTTTGTAAGGACGTAGAGACTCTGTACATTTTTCCCCTGATATCAAAGAAGAGGAGGACCACTGGAAGAGAGTGCTACTCTCATCGCATAATATGAGATCTATGACATAGATCAATATATCAAATCACCTTCTGAACTAGGTTACCTAGCCAGAAACTCAGAGCATAGTCAGAATGCTAGAGAACCTTTAGACTACCAAAGACTCTGCTGAGGTCAAACAACTTTACTCCAAGTATATTTATGAATAAGAGAGAACAAGAAATAAAGAACATTATTGGGAAATCCTATCTCCTCCCTTTTCAGCTGGTCACTATATGTTAATTCTCTGTCTTGGAAACATATAAGACTTTCACCTGAGGATTCTTCAGATTTGCACACTGCTGCCATTTTAATACTTCTGGAAAGTTTTCTTATATTATTTCCTGGAATGTGGAGACATTGACTTTTAAAATATTTTCTGAGGAACCAATAATTCTTACCAAGCTTGTTTCTGTTGTTTTGATTTGTCAAGTATTCCAGTTTTGCCATTCTGGTTTGGTTTTACTGCCTGATCTAATTTTATGCATCTTTTTTAAAAAAATCACCTCTGAGCCCTTCTACTCATCACAGACTCTACTGCTTCACTAAGATTTTTCCACTGCCAGTAGGTAGTGCACTACTTTGTCAGTTTGTGAATTTTTCCATCAGGAATGTTATTTCCAGTGGTTTTTCCTTATTATCTCTTATTATGGCTCTAAATCTGTAGGTTCCTGGGACTTGTCCATTTTCTCTTCTCAAGGTGGACTTATTGCTTTTGGAGTTTTGTTCTTTCTGGAGATTTCTCCGGGCTATCTTTTATTCATTACATTGGTGACTCTTTACTCAATCCTTCACATTTGCAATTTGTTTTTCTATGAGAGCTCTTTTCCTTTCTCTTTTCTTTTATGCAAGACATACAGTGTTATCTTAGGGTGGTATATGTGTAGGGAAGTTGGGCTCAGTCTACTATCTTACTGAATAAAGGCTCTTGTTTTCTCTTTCCTTATTAGTTAATCCAGGCACAGACGATACAAATATGATAAATAAAACTCTTTATTACAAAGGACTTACATTTTAATGCAGAAGAAAACAAGAAAAAGGATATCAAAATAAATATGAAGAGAATAAATACAAAGTCGTTAGAAAGTGTGGAAAGGCTTAATGTAGAAGACGGTCTTTGAGCTGTGTCTGCAAATGATAAGGGGCAGGTGAAGACACAAGACACAGCTAGCAGTGTGGAGGCATGGAGATATGAGGGGTTGTTGTTCTAGTCCCTCTGTTTAGCTTTAAAATCTCCTTTACAACATGTGCCCAATCTATATTTCCAGCTTCATGAATTTTCATTCATGGTTCAGCCTATATCCCCAGCTTCACTGTATATTAAAGAAGTTATCTGCAATCTACTCTGATATCAGAGGTCAGGAAGGGGAGTAATAGGCAAGAAGACTAGAAATAAAAGTTGGGGACGCATCGTGAAGGGCATCAAAAGCTAAATAGAGGATAGTATATTTTCTCCTAGAAGTAACAGGGACCCACTGGAACTGATTGAGCAGAGGAATCATAATCAGATATTTACTCCAGGAAAATCACCTTGGCAGTTATGTAGAATATAAACTAGTATGAGGAGAGATTTAAGGCAAGGAGAGCAATTAGGAGATTGAATTAATGACATAAGTGAGAGGTTATGAGGACCTGAATTGGTAGCTGGTAGAATAGTAGAAACTAACAGAATAGAGAATAGGGGTTAAATGTGAGAGATGCTACAGATGTAGAAACTATAAGATTTGGGTGAGGGAGAGTAAGGAATTGAGGGTAACACCAAGGTTACAAGGCTGAGAGACACAGTGCTTATCTTATAATAGTTTAAGATGATGAAAGGGTCCATTGAGAGTTTTTTTTAAAGGACGGGCTAGAGTTGTGAAAGACTGAAGATCACAGAGGGAACAACTGAAGTTGTAATTGGCTGGAGAAGATGGCAGGGGACATGTATGAGGACACATGTAGGTAGCTCTTGGCAAGAGTAAGCAGTATTTTATTGTTAGAACCTAGAGGATACAAAGAGAGTAGGAAATAAAGCCTGGGGGTTTTGAGATGAAGAGAAAGGGGAAAGAGGGAGCTTGTGTTGAATGGCCTCAATATTTTCAGTAAAGTTAATAGGTGAGGTCTTTTGCTGAAGGACAGAAGAAAAGGTCTGGAAAAACTTTGTGAGGAATGAGTTAGGGAATCAGTGTGGGAGGAATTGCTTCACTGCCATGGGGGTACAGTTGAAGTTGGATAACATGAATTTATAATGTAGCCAGTAACCATGATTATGTGAGTAGGAGGGGAGGAGGAAGACGATGGGAATAATTCAAGACTGAAGTTTGGCAAGGCATGAGTGGTGAGAGGCAATGGAGCAAGGGATTTGAGCTTAGAAGACAGTGTAGAGTTGACTTGGTCAACTATAGGGTCAAAATTGGAGGGAAGAGAAAAAGAAGATAAAGCAAGGGTAATGTACTGAGAGTGGCGATACTAGAAGTCCTTAGGAAGGTGAAGAAGAGTTAAGATATAGGGGATGGAATGTTAGGAGGTGATGGTCAGATAGAGGAGTATCAGTTTTTGATTATGGAGGGGAACACTTGCTGGTAGTGGTGAGATCCTGGGTGCATGAGGATATGGTATGTATCTCTGTAGAATCTTTTTTACTTCTACCACTTAATCCCTTCCAAGGATTACAACTCAGTGATCCTGTAAAGATCAAATCAGAGGTGAAAACTTGCAACTTCTTAAGTGGGCAAAAGAAGGATTTAGATGTAGGAGGGAAAGAAATGTATGGCAAATGGAGCAGAAATTGAGAATAAAACAATGTTAATACCATTGTCCTTTGGAACCTAAGGAAAGGGGAACATCACTAAAACAGGACTATGTTTACTTTCATTAATTGGAAATGATCCTACAGAACAAAGACAACATGGTACGGTCACAGGGTACAGTAAGAAGAGTGTTGGATTTGGAGTCAGAGGTTCTGGGTTTGAATTTCAGCTTGTGTGATTGTGGCTAGGTCACTTAATATCTCTGGGCTTCTGTTTCCTTGTATTTATGTTTGCAAAAAGAAGAGTCCCTTTCAGATTAAAACCTAAGATATAATATTATATTATCATCACCATTAGTCATGGAATTTAAAAATTTAATAGTTTCCCATTATTTTGCAAAAGAAAATGGATCCACAGATGTAAAGTGAATTTTGTCTGAAGATGTACATCTAGTGAGTGGCAGAGACTGGGAGAAGTCCCACATTTCCTTAAGTTTAGATGACTCTTCTTTCTGCTGATCCTTCTAAAATGAGTGTGCTTTCTAGAGAAGGTTTTTTTCAAATGGTGTCAGAAAAACTACTTCCCTCAACTTTACTGAAGTCCCTCAAGGGTCTGCCCTTCTGTGGAAAATACCATTCTGATGTTCTCCTTTAAAGTGAACATACTTTCTGCCCCCAAAAGAGGGGTATGTGAAAGGTGCCTAAGATCAGAGATGGTTCTAAGCACTCTTGTCTCTGCACATTATCACCTTCTGACATTCCTAGATGATCTTATTCATCCCATCAATGACTTTGCAACATCCAGCTCTGCTTCTTTGTTTACAGAAGAGGGCATGTATTCAGAAAAGGAGGGAGAGTGAGGGTGTTTGTATGAAAGGAAGATGGGTAGCAAGAAAGTGAAATCCTTAGTAGTTATAACCTGCTCTGAATTCTTGGGTTCTTCATGGGAACTATTGTTACTCAATGCTAGTGGCTTAGGTGAACTCTTTCATAAGATAAGAATAAAATGGGGCACCTAGGTGGTGCAGTGAATAGAGTACCCACCCTGAAGTCAGGAGGACGTGAGTTCAAATTCGGCTTCAGACACCCAACACTTACTGGTCATGTGACCTTGGGCTTAACCCCAACTGCTCTGCTCTCCCACCTCCAAAAAGTAAAAAATAAAAATAAAAGTAAAAAAATAAAAATAAAATTAGAGAAAGTATCAGACTTGTGGAAGAAGTCATTGCTTTTTAAGAGTACCTCTCAAAACTCAACATGTCTAAGACAAAACTCATTGCCTTTTCCCTAAAACCTTTCCCTCTACCAAGCTTTTTCTGCAAAGGGTACTGCCATCAATCCTGTTTCCCAGGTTTATAACTTCACTGTTATCCTCATTCTCTCTCAACCAATTAGGCACCAATTCCTGCCATCCTAACTTCTCCAACATCTCTCAATTCTGACCCTTTCTCTTTACTAACAAAGTCACCACTTAGTTCAGGCCTGCACTATTTCAATGGCCTCATAATTGGTCTCCTAGCCTCAAGTCTCTCTCCACTCCAATCCATTCTTCACACAGCTGTCAAAATGATTTTCCTTAACTGCGATTCTAACTATGTCACTCCTCTAGACAATAAACAGGTCCCAGTTCAGGACCATGGGTCCATTATAAATTTATGTTATATAAACTCAACTGAGCCTTCACCGCAGTATTGTAATTCATTTACTCCTCTATTCCACAAAATTATTCTGTCCAAACTTTTTCTTCTTGCTCAAAGCCCCCATTCAACTCTCCCCCCACCCCCTGTATCCTCCTGGCTGAAGTCCTAAACTCATTATTTCCCAAGAAAATCAAGGTCATAGTCCACAAATACTCTCATGCTGTCCTCATGACACCATAAACCCTTAATACCATTCCTTCAAATCCCCTTTTACCCCAGTTACTGATGAAGAACTGGACTTTTTTCTTGCCAATTCCTCTACATGTACCCTTGATCTTATACCTTGCCAATTGTCCAGCAGATTGCTTACTCATATGGATGCTCTCTTACTAGTCTTTAGTATTTCCTTATTGATTATTTCTTTCACTGCTGCCTAACAACATGCCCAAGTCTACCCTATCATTAGAACCCCCCCCCCCCACCTAAAGCCAATCATCTATGGTAGCTAGTCATGCATGTCTCTTCCCTTTTTCAGCTAAAATCCTTGAAAATAGCCATCTATACTGGGTATCTACATTTCCTTTCTTCTCACTTTCTTTCCTTCTTTCTTTTTTATTTTTATTTCTTTTGCTTTTTGGAGGGCAGTTAGGATTAAGTGACTTGCCCAAGGTCACATGGCTAATTTTTGTGTTAAGTGTCTGAGGCCGGATTTGAACTCAGGTCCTCCTGACTCCAGGGTCGGTGCTCTATTCACTGCTCCACCTAGCCACCTTTCTTTCTTTCTTTCTTTCTTTCTTTCTTTCTTTCTTTCTTTCTTTCTTTCTTTCTTTCTTTCTTTCTTTCTTTCTTTCTTTCCTTCCTTTCTTTCTTCTTTCTTTCTCTCTTTCTTTCTTCTCCTCCTCCTTCTCTTCCTCCTCCTCCTCTTCCTCCTCCTCCTTCTTCTTCTTCTTCTTTTTCTTCTTCTCCTCCTCCTCCTCCCTCTCCTCCTTCTCCTTCTTCTTCCTTTCTCACTTTCTTCTAAACCTTTTCCAATTTGGCTCTCCCTCCTGCCCTCCATCTTCATATTTCTTAACTATTCTCCTACTACAGGGACCAGTCCCTCCTCCTGGATATTTTCTCATCTCTGGGTTTTCATCTTACTTCTCTGATCAGTCTTCAGTCTTTTTTGACATCACATTATTACATCCCTAATTGGGGGGTAGGGAGGAGAAAGGTGTTCTCTAAGACTTTTATTTGATCCCTCTTCTCTCTATATTATATTTGGTAATATCATCAGTCCCATGGTTCCAATTATCACTTCTTTGCAGATGACTCCCAGATCTAGCTCTAGTTTCCCTTCTGAGTACCATTCTTGCATCACAAACTGTCTTGGATATCTTAAACTGGATGTCCCAAAGGCATCTCAAACAGAGAACATCTTTAAACACAACCTGTTATCATAGAATTTGAGAATTAAAGTCAAAAGCTATCTAGTCCAATCCATACATGAAAGGAATGTTTACCATAACATAATCAATTAAATGTCATCCAGCTTCAAGTTGGAGACATCTAAGGAGAGGAAACTCATCATCTCTCAAGGTAAAGTATTCCACTTAGGCACAGTTCTAACTGGTGGGCAGTTTTTTTCCTGACATTAAGGCTAAAACTGCAACTCTACCCAGAGCTCCTAGTTCTTCCCTCTGTAATCCAACAGAACAAGTCTGATTCTTCTTCCCTATGACAAGCCTTCAAATACTTGAGGATAGTGATCATATCACATGGGTCTTCTCCAGACTAAACATGCTGAGGTCTTCCAAATGATCCTCATGACATAGATTATGGCCCTTCACCATCCTGTTGTCTTCCTCTCTTGAGCTTATCAATGTCGTTCTTAATTCTCATAACTGAACACAGTACTTTAGATGTTTTGATGAGGACAGAGTAGAGTCCATCACCTTCCTAATCCCAGAAAATACATTCCTCTTAAGGAAACTCAATTTTGCATTAGCTGTTATGGTTAACTATATCACACTGCTAACTTATACTGATCTTGCAGTCCAATAAAACTCTCAGATCTTTTCCAGAACAATTGCTGTCTAATCATGCCTTCGTCATCTTATGCTTAAGTTGGTTTTTTTTTTGTGTCCAAGGTTAAGACTTTTATGTTTATTCCTATTCAGTTTTACCTTAGCTGCAGATCCACGCTCTAGCCTAAAGCTCTAAAGACACTTAGGACTACTGATTCTGCCATCCAATATGTTGGCTTTTGTTTCCTTTAGGAATAATTTATTCTTCCTTACAAACTGGAGAGCATGTAGGTGTTCTTTGAGTTCTTTCACCTTCTCCAGGAGGAAGCTCTGTCCTTGGGGCACAGATAAGGGTCATTTGGCTATGGCACAAATACCCAAAGGGAAGGGGTAAAGTGGGGTCAGCCGTGGGATAAAAAGTCTGAAAAGGACTTCTTCATAGCATCTTAAAGGCTAACTAGCTCGTCTAGTTAGAAATTAGGTAGGTCAATCTAAGTTTTCTGCTCTGTTACCTCTGTTGGTTCCAAGTGCCTCAACAAGTATATTTGACCATTACTACCTCCAACATGCTCTTAAAATCTCTTTGCAAAGAATATTGACTGGAAGTTGATCTAGTGGAATCAGATACTAGGACAAGTGAACTTTCTCTGTGCAATGAGGCTCACTTTGGAAAAGCTCCCCCTTAATTCAGAAGGCTCCTGGCATCTGGCTCTTCCCAATAGACATAAGAACAAGTCAGATTGGCACCCTTTAACATCAAGATTTCACAAACAATAAAGAGGAGAGAGAATCTACTAAAAAAGACAAGAACAAATTAAAGCATTCCTTTAATTTAATGCAAGAACAACCCCTGAAAGAGGAAAACCATGAAAGGAAACGTGTTAAAGGTAAGAATAAATATCAAATATGGTTACAGAAATTATAAGTGAATAGACAGAATAAGAGGGAAGAGGGAAAGGATTTTTTTGGGATGTTTAAAAAAAATTAGAATTAGCTTAGGAATAACCTAAGATGGAGATAACTCTCATACTCCAATTACTTCATCTAGTAGATGAAATAGATATTAACAGATAATAGTCTAAGTCTTAAGTTCAAAAAGAAATGCTGCTAACATGGGTCCTTGAACAAACAAAGCAAAGAAAATGCCACTTATGTCTTAAAGCAAGAATTGCAATCATTCTTGTATCCTAGACTTTGTTGTAACTTCTTCTAAATGAACTGACAGCATTTTATTTCCTTATCTAAGCTAGTTTTAGGTGAAAAACAGACTAGAGTTATGTTGTTTCTCTATATCTTTAAACCTGTAGGGAAGAGCAAACAGACTAGAAATGACTAATTTATGCCCAAACTAGAGACAGGCAATGAGTTGACATACAACATACAATGCTGTGCAAAACATAAACAGGTGAGCCAAAGTAATGGTGAAGTAGTCAGTTGTAATCAGACTGACTAAATTTAGAGAATAGGAATACTGTTCTCTATTAGTTCAAGGCAGGAAAGTGATCAGGTACACTTATTCTTCAGATCTCAGGGTGCAAATATGGATGCACCTAGGATAATCATTTTGCATTTTGGTAGCACCAAGATGGAATTTTATTTTTGTCCTAAAAATTGGAAAATCTAGTTATAAAGACATATAAAATGGCTTGTTTATGACTCTTCTACTCAAGTGGAGATGGTTTTGGGTTCTTAAAGTCTATTCTAGGGTAGCATAAGTTCTTACAAAGGGAAAGGTCTTACCAAGCTGGAAAGATTTTATATATAGGTCAAATAAGACTATTGTCTGAAGTCCTGCCTAAGTTTGGAGAGTTCATTATCAGAGAGTTAGCTAGTAGGTGGTGAATATTTTTGACCAGAGAAACTCATGGAACTATCTAATAAAGAATGGAGAGATTGTCATCTACATCAATGGAAAGAATAATCACGTTGCTGAGATCATTGCTCTTCAGAGGTACTGGAGAAATGTTCATGGCATGTTAGGAATCTGAGTGATCAAAGAAAGCAGACTAAAACCTGGAAAAGCTTGATTCTTTTCTCCTGGTTCTAATCATCAGACAATATCTCCTCCTAGGAAACACCTATCTCAGTTTTAAGTCACACCAAAGGCAGTAACATTACTTTTCACGCATCAATGAAACAGGCAAGTAAGCAAATCAATCCTGAAGGGCCGAGATACTGACAGAAACCATACCAAAACACTCTTACATTATATTTATATTTACATTATATTTACATTATATTATATTACAATATATTTATATTTACATTATATTTACAGAGAAACAGGTTAGTTTTGTGTTACCAGGAAATCCCAAAGTGAACCAGACACTACTGACAGAGATATGGCTGGAGGAAGAGCAGAGCCACATGGATCACTTCATCCAGCTCGGGAAAGGCATCCTTGGGTAATATGGTTCAGACTCTAAGAAAAATTCCATGCAGACCCACCTCTTGTTGTTGGTAACATGTCTGAAAGCCCCTGCCAGGCAGTCACCATCTCAGGGTTCTTTTCCACATCTGCAAAATTCTTCCACACCCTGATGGCACCATCATCTGAAGAAGAAAAGAGAAGGATGTCAAAGGCATTGTCTCTCTCAGGACCTATTTGGGAGTCTCAGGGAGAAATGGAAAGTCAAATGACCTGTGTCACTGTGTCACAAAAAGAATGAATATGTCACCTCATCTGGTAGACTAACTGATGAAGAAATACACCTAGCCTTCTTGATTTGTTCCATTTTTCTTTTTCTTTATACTCCTCTCTGCAACCCAGCCAAAAAAAAAAAATCATCCTGCAAAGAGGATATGAAGGTGCATTATTATTTTCCTTTTCATGAGCAAACACACCTAACTAACTACAGAACAGGTCCTTGAACCAGTTTTAGCTTCTCTAGTACCTGAGACTGTGACTTCCTTCTTATTAGTATTGAAGCACTAGTTATAAAATACTTCAACCTGTAAGAACTAAGGCAAAGCCCAGACTCTGAATAGTATGCTCTTCACTTTGCCTATTCTGCTTCTATGTTAACTTTTTATATGTTAAGAAAAAAAATCAGTTATTTCTAAGGAAAAAAGTCTTTATGCCCTTTCACACCCCTTCCCATATTATTTAATTATGCTATACACACAACCCATGGTTTCAGTGATGGAAACAATTGAAACCAGCTGGACGGTGAAGATTAAGAAACTGAGTTGAGAACACTATTGTCAGTTCTCAGAGTCTACTGAGTAGAGGAAATGAATCCTTCATGATTTCCTTTGTTAAGTGAAGACACACCTTTCCCATGGCCTCACTTTTGTAGAAGCCCATCAGAGGAGTTAGAAGAAGTGTCTGCCAAGGCTGAGGTCTCATGGCTAGCCTTTATGGCTTAATGCCAAATAGAACACTGAAAGAAAAAAACCAAACAAACCTTGTGTTTGTGCATTTCTTTCAGCATCTTGCCTGTTCACTGGCTCAGTTTCCTTGTTTTGTATTTGCATTATTCAGAACTCATTAATTTATTCACAAAACTCTTGGTGATTTGGGCACCTTGAGCTGTCCTAAGCAACTGCCCATTGTAGCTGATAATCTCACCTCATACTTTGGAAAGAATTAGATCATGCAGCAGGCACCTTTGGAAAATGTTTGTTAGACCAAATGAAATATTCTTGTTCCAATCTTTTTTTTTTTTTGTCTTGTTCCAATCTTAACCTGATCTTCACATCCTTTTCCTTTCACTTTGGTTCTCAATGACTTCTCTTTCAATTTGAATTCCCCTCCTTACTCTCTCCCTCATCAGCTAAGAACACTTAGTTTATCCTGTCTTCCCTCCTATCCTGACCATTAATCTGTCCTCCTCTTATAAGTACTTTCTTGATTTTTAAAGGGATGCCACAGTATCACCTACACTAAAATACACTTTTGCTGACCTGATTGTTCCTCTTCTATATCAAACTCTTGGCCAACCAACTCAACTATACATTATCCTCTATATTCAATACCCTGACCTCTTATCCTATTACTGATCATGTTTTGCTAAGCCCCAACCATATAAGATTACTCCATTCTCTACTGCCTTTGCTTATACTTCATGTGCAGTTGAATGAAGCTGGAGAAAAATCACAAAACGTCTCTCCCTCACTCTTAAAAACAATATATTTAAAAAACCCTTACTTTATCTGGACATCCCTGCTAATTACTATCCTCCTCCCTCACCAATTTTTGCTAAAAGTCTTTCTTAATTTTCATCCTTTTTTGACCTCTCTGAACTTCTGACACTGTGAACCAGCTTCTTCCCTACCACACTTTCTCCTCGCCATGATACTGCTCTCTCCTGGTTCTTCTCCTGCCTGCCTGACCTCTTTTCAGTCTCCTTTGCTAAATCTTCATCCAGGTCACACCAGATAACTATAGGCATCTGCCAAGGCTCTGTCCATGGGTCTTTTACTCTCTCTCTATATTATCTTGTTCTCATTAGCACTCATGGATGCAATTACCATCTCTACTCTGATGATTCTCAGATTTATTTATCTTGTCATTCCCTTCGACCTCCATTTCTGCATCTCTACTTAACTTTTTGGACATCTTGAACAGATATCCCCTCAAACATCTTAAATTCAACATGTCCAAAACAGAAATCATTATCTTTCCCCTTAAGTTACCTCCTAACTGCCGTCAATGTTACTACCCTCCTTTTGGGCATCCAGGCTCACGACTAGGTGACCTCTGGGCCTTCTCACTCTCACTTATCTAACACATCTAATCTGTTGCCAAGTCCTGTCATTTCTACATTCCCAATATTCCTCACATATATCCCTCTTTTTCCTGCCGCTTGGAGTCTCTCCTCACCTCAGTCTAGTCTTACACTCAGCTGCCAATAATCTTAAAGCACAAGTTTTACCTCGCTGTGCTTCACCTCCCCGCCCCGCCCCCCATTCCAGTGACTTCCTATTAACTCCAAAGTCAATGACAAAATCTTTTGTTTGGTTTTCAAAGCCCATCAAAAGCTGGCCCCTTCCTACCCTCTAGTCTTCTTATACTTCATTACCCTTCACATATTTTACAATCCAGGGGCACTGGCTTTTTCGCTATCCCTTTCTCTTGACTCTGTGCTTCTTCATTGGCTGTCTGTCCTATGCCTGGAGTGTGCTTTCATCATCTCTGCCTCCTGGCTTCCTTCAAGACTCAGACCAAATCACACCTGCAAGAGGCCTTTCCCAATCTCCTCCAGGGTTAGTGCCTTCCCTCTGAGATCACCTTCACTTTGCCCTGTAAATATCATGTACATACCTAGTCATTTGCATGTTGTTTCCCCCCCTTAAAAATGTGAGCTTCTTTGGGGACAGAACTATTTCTGCCTTTCCTTGTATCCCTACTACTTAGCACTGTACCTGGCACATAGTAGGCATTTAATAAAGGCTTGTTGCCTGGACTGATTATCTTCTCTAACCACCATTTCATATTGTTCCCCTACCTACTCTTACTTCCATTTCCTATAAAGGTAACGGGAAAACTCCAACATGTAATCTTAAGCTGATTCCATCTAGTCCATGAGGTGAAATTGTTCTAGTCATGCTTGCTGTAATCCAGAGAAAAAGAATCTTATATGGTAGTCGACTGTTATGGTTAAAGATTTCATGGTAGAGCCTTGAAAGGTTCTTGAGAATATGAGAAACTGAAGAGCAATGAATTTTGGTTACTATTTAAATATTCAATACATTCTCAAGTACACAGTGCAAATTTGCAAAGAAAGCAGTCTATTTCCATCCTGTTTTGTCCCCATTCCTACAATCTCTCAGTGGCTTTCTTTTCCTCTACTAAAATCTCACAGCAACAAAATTCCTAAAGTTTTGAAAAAAATATCAGAAACTCATCACGTCCAAAAAGGAAGCATCATCTTTGCACCCAAACCCTCCTCCCCTCCAAACTTCCTTCTTTTCGTAGAGACTGTCACTATCCTTTACTCAGCCAAGTCTGAAACCTTAAAGTCCTCCTTTGCTCTTCCCTCTTCCTCATGCTTCATATTCAGTTGAATTCCATAGTGTTTTTAACATGCTTCTCTTCACTTACACCGTCATTCCCCCAGGCATGGACTGCTGTATGTAGCTTCTTAAGTGCTCTTTCTGCTTCTAGGTCCTACCCTATTTAACTTATCCACATAATAGCCAAAATAATCTTTACAGACAAGTCTGATCATATTACTTTTAAAAACAACAACAACAAGAACAAAACTTTTAATACAGGTCTCACCTCATACTTTGGAAGAATTAGATCATGCAACAGGCACCTTTAACAAATGTTAGACTAAATGAAATATTCTCGTTCCAGTCTTAATCTGATCTTCTTCACATCCTTTTTCCTTCACTTTGGTTTTGACTTCTCAGTGATTTCTCTTTCAACTTGAATTCCTCTCCTTACTCTCTAGGTCCATTTCTTCATCATAATACAAACTCCCCAGCCTGGCGTTCAAGGCATGCCACAATATGGCCTCAGTTTACTTTTCCTGATGCATTTTACATTATTCCCCTTCACACGCTCTGGGCTAAAAGCCCCTGTGTCTTTCCATAAGCTGTCTTCTGCACCTAGAATGAACTCCTCCCTCAGGTGCACCTGTCAGAGTACTTACTCCTGAGGAGACTCTTCTGAGATCTCTTCTAACTAGTAGTGCCTTTTCATTTTTTAATCTGCTTCTTATTATGCAATGCTGTATCTTCCCAGGAAAATTAAGGTTCCTTGAGGGCTAGAACTTTTTGGTTTTGTCTTTGTATTTTGTCTTTCTGTTTGCTAGTCCCTAGCAACCAGTCTATACTTAATAAATGTTTGTGGAGGAGAATCCCGCCTCATCATCTTTCCAAATCTACTCCTCCTCCTGATTTGGTGATTTCTGTTAATAGTTACCATTATTCTTCCAAAATATATGCTCAAAACTGTAGTTAAAAGCTCTTTGATTCCTCCTTCTTCTTTAAATCTCTCCCCCTTCAATACTTTCCCCCCAAACTATAGCAGTAGTCTCTTAATTGATCTATCTGCTTTTATCTATCCTTAAACTCTACCAGGTTAACTGTCCCAATACATATGTTGATCATGAGACTCCATTGCTCAAAAAATATCAATGGCTTCCTACTGCCTACTGGACAAAGTACAACTTCTTTGGCCAGAGATTCATGGCTCTATCATTCAGCTTCAAGTCTACCTTCCTATTTTATTTCACAGCATACAGCTTTGTCTACCGTACACTAAAATGAAAAGAGGATTTGACAAATTCCATGAATATGTCCCATACCCTCTCACCTACAGTCCACTGTTCCTTATGCCAGCAATTCCGCCTTTCCATCTCTGTTAAATTCCTACCCCTTCTTTGAGACTGAGTTTAAATCTTTCTCATGAAGTTTTCCTGAGAATTCTAGTTAGAAATGATTTCTCTCCCTTTTGAGAACTCTTATAATACTTAACTGTTTCTCGCACGCATATCTGTTACGTGCTTTGCAAAGCTGGAGGTGCTATGTAAAGGCTCGGTATTATTCTCATCAGGTTATACTCAACATTATTGTTAGCTGTGTACGGCTTAATTTTACCAGTAGATTATAAGTTCCCTGTGGGTGGGGACCGTATCTTCTCTATTTTTCTCAGTTATTAGAATAATTGTTCTCAATGAATGTGTGCTGAGGGGTTCAGTTTTTAACTTAACATGTGAGTGAATCAAGCATCTTATGTTTCTCTAAGAAAAATAAAAATATATTGCTTTTTGTTTCTGACCCTTGACTTTTTAAAACCTCTTTGGTCAGTGATACTTGATAAGAAAAAAAATGTCTTCTGCCTGTGTCTCATCCACTCCAACCTGCTTTTAATTCATCTTCTCAAACTCCTTCCTTGATCTCTTTCCAATCCCTCAATTAAGGTTCTTCATGTGACATTTTACATCAACAACTTTCACAATGGTCAATAAAAACATTGCCATGATCTGATTCCCGGTTGTTTTCTCCAGTACTTCCTTATAACTTTAGGTATTATTGTTTCACACTTTTCTTATCTGAGATATGAAATCTTATCTGACTTCATATAATTATTGTCTTATCCTTTTTCTCTGTAGTTGCTTATGTTTCTTCATTTTTATTTCCACTCACAATAAACATCTCCCCAGATTTCACTTTTTTTTTTGCTTCTGTTACTCTTGTGCTTTAGCTCCTACCCCCATCACATTTTCCTCTTACAAGTCTCTAAAACCGAAATCATCCCTATGAACAAACACTTATTCTTCTAGTCTAGCCAGTAGCTTAATCCTGTAGCACAGAAATAGCACACATTTCTCTTAATCCCTACTGACATTTCATTTTGTTGAATCTGCTCACAACCTTCTCAGTCTTTTCCTCTACAAACAGTTCCCACTCCAGTCTAGTTTAGAGGAGTATTCAATAACAACTAACAATTCAAATGAAGCTGCACTTTCTATTTCTAGGTGATGACAGGAACTAGTGTTGATGGTTTGGCAGAAACAGACTTGGGGAAAGTCTTGTCGTTCAGTCTTTTCAGCTGTCGGATACTCTGTGACCTGCTGGCAAAGATATTGGAGTGACTTGCCATTTCCTTCTCTAGTTCATTTTACAAATGAGGAGCTAAGGCAAACAAAGTTAAGTGACTTGTCCAGGGTCACATAGCTAGTAAGTTTCTGAAGCTAGATTTAAACTCAGGAAGATGAATTTTTCTGATTCTAGGTCTGGCACTCTATCCACTGCATCCTGAGGAAAGTTTTACAATATGTAATTATTTAATTACAGGGCAATTAAAGCATACAGGGAAAGGTTCTGTCTTATGTTGAAGTAATTTCCCTCAAAATTTTCTGGCATTTTATGATGATAACCCTCACTCAAAAGATTTTTTTCCATCAGGAAAAGAAGAAATACAATCAGGACAAAAGATTCCCTGAAAGAGCAACCCTGGTTACCACTCCAAGCCAGGAGTCTCAGGGTCCCAAGCCTCCAAATAATATGTTCCTATCCTCTGCTCCCATTTCTTTGACCAAGCAGAATGTGGCTTACCTGTGGCTGTCAGTAGCAACGAACAGTCCTGGCCATTCAGATACTCCATGGCAGTGACTCTTGTGTAGCGAGGATTTCCATTGTGGAAGTAGTCTAACTTCTCCCCTTTTTCCCAGTCCCAAAAACTTGAGGAGTAAAAGGATAAAGTAAAAAAAAAAAATTAAAGTGAAAACTGCATCTGTTTTATTAGAAGTACAAAGAAATCTTTATTAAATCAGTACCTTCTCAATTACAAAAGTTTATACTTATTACAAATTAAACTTGTTTTCCTCCTTGGGGCATTTGAATGTTTTTTTTTAAATTAATGATTTTCTATAACATCTCTTGCTTTTGCAGAGGAAGTAATAAGATTAAATCCCCATTACAAGTCTTTCTGTTACAAATCTAGTTTTGATGAGACTATTATATATACAGTAAAACCAGGAAACCACTTTATCTTTATATACAGTATAAAAGTAACACATCTCAGAAACATGACATCTGATTCACTGTCTATTAACCTATAATTATTACTTTGGGCCTTCACTCCTCTAGAATTCAACAGTAGTCAAGAGCAATAGAAAGGATGCTTTCAACCTTCAAGAGACTGGAAAAGGAGAAGGATATCTTATCAGTTTTTGAGACCTTCCCGTTTAGAACAAAACATGAGAGCCCCACATTCAGAGTTGTGGGTTAAGTATGCAAAATTTCAGCATCATTCAAACGTAAATTGAAACCATGTGGAAGTTAATATTTAGTTAATACTTAATAAACTCAGGAGAGTAGTTACCATGACCCTTACCAAATGCTGTCTTTATCAGCTACAGCTATGCAAGGAGTGAAGGGGTGGAATTTGACCACTGAGGGAACACCAGGGTTCCTATTAAGGAAGATCTGATCATCTAGTCTTGTAATACCTACAAAAAGAAATGGAAAAGAAAGTACCTGGTAACTAATCTGAATTTCTATGCTTATACCAAGAGACTGAGTATAATGCCGTGTACAAAACACTGGAGAGAATACAAAAGGATTTATGCTTGTACATGAATAAAAACTAAGTACATCTGAATTTCTATAGCTATAATAGTCTATGTCAATATGACTGTATATAAATATTGCCCTTATTTTTTTAACTTGTTGCAAAGCTTTTTAGACTATAGATTTTATGAGGGTAGGAAGCATGTCTTCTATTTCTTCACATAGGAAATATCCTCTGGAAAATGCCTGTACATGCACCCCTGATACCATTCCATTCCATCTTTTCTGGCACTTTACATGCACTATCATTCCCATTCTCTAATTTATCTCCAATTTCTCCTTGACTTCTGGCTGCTTTCCTGGTACCTACAAATCTGTTATGTTTTCCCCAACCTCAAAAATGCCTCACTTAATCCAAGCCCTCTATTTTTCCTCTCATTCATGTCTAAACTCTTTGAGAAAGTTACCTATACTTAGTGCTTCCACTTCCTTTCTTCTCACCAATAACCTCTACAGCCAAACCCAATGGACTCTGTCCAGTCCTTCTTGGTACCTTCCCAGGCTTTGACACTGTCAGTCAGCCTTAGTTCTGTGATGCTTTTTCCTCTTCATGACATTATTCTCTCCTGGTTTGCCTCCTACCTGTGTGAACACTTCCGAATCTCCTTTAATGGGATGTTCTCTCACCTTCCTTTTAGGCAGATGAAACAGCAGCTTCTGGTCCTGCATTCCCTCCTCCTTCCCCCATGCCTAATCCTTTGAGATGATTTTCCATTTACCCTGTATGTATCTTTTTTTTTGCATGCTGTCTCCCTTAGAGTCACATTAGAATGTGAGCAACTTGGGGGCAGGAAGTGGCTGTTTTTTTTTTTATGCCTTTCTTTGTATCCTTTAGCTCAGGGCCTTGCACACAGTAAGCAATCAATATGTGTTTATTGCTTAAAAAATGTCTGGACAGGGGATTAAAAGTATACCACAAAGAAAAAAAATCTAGAACCTAAGGAAGGAGGAACTAAGACCATCTCTTGGATGAATGGAGAATGGCTGAACAAAACGTGGTATAAGAATGTAATGGAATATTATTGTGCCATAAGAAATAATGAAAGTGATGTCTTCCAATAATCCTATATAGTATGAAGTGAACAGAACCAGGAAAACAATTACACAGGATAAGTAACGTCTAAAAGAAAACAACTTTGAAAGACTAAGAACTCTGATTGATGCAAAGACCAACCATGTCTTGACAGGATCTATGATGAAATATGTTACCTCCTTCTTAAAAGGGAGGTGATAGATACAAGAGATATATATTAGAATTTCTTGAAGTTACTTTTTAGAAGTACAATGGTTATGAAGCACATAGATTTCATTACCTCAAAAAATGGCACAGGCTGATAGTTTAAATGCATTCAAAAAAGGCTTGAATACCTTCTGGGAATATGAAGCCAAAGTGGCATTAACAATGAAATGGCCAACCATACTCTGCCATGCACTAAGAAATACACCCCCAAATCTGCCCCAAACATATGCTTTTTTTCTATATGCTGGTATCCTCATAGTATTTATAAATGCCATCTTTTTTTTTTTTTTTGGCCTTTTTTGGTTGGGGGGGGAATGCAGGGCAATTGGGGTTAAGTGACTTGCCCAAGGTCACAAAGCTATTAAGTGTTAAGTATCTGAGGTCGCATTTGAACTCGGGTCATCCTACCTCTGGTGCTCTATTCACTGTGCCACCTAGCTGCCCCTAATAAGTGCCCTTTCTTGAAAGTACTTGAAAAAAATCTGGCTGTTATTTATCCTTCATACTCAAAGAGGACATCATCATGGTCAAGGTACACAGTACTTATAAGTCTTCATTCTTGAAAGTACATGAAAAATGCTGGCTAGATAAAGGGTTAATGTGTTACATGGTTCTGTTACCATTTTTTTCTTTAGGTATCTCAACTTCTTCATAGATAGGCCATACGAATATCCATCCTAGTGTCATTTCATCCTTACGACAAGGGGTTTAAGTTGATTAAACAAAGGACGACCAGGTTGTAAGGTTTCAATTACATTAGTTAAACAGTATGGCTTTTTTGTGTTCTTCATTTTCACCTTAGCATTTTAGTGGTAGAACTCTAGGTACAGTTTTGATCCGAAGAAGTTAAGGGAAAGGTGATGCTTCAGATCCTCAAATTACACTTACATTATGGATGCTGGCAGAAGAGACGCGGTGCCATTGAGGATGCAGCTGAAGGATGGACCAGGCGTAATAAAGGGAAATGGATTATGGAATGCAAAATAGAAAATGGAGAAAATCAACCACCCAGGCATAGGCCTTTCAGTGAGTGAGATGGCTCCATTTGCTGATGACAGAGTTTGCTTACTTGGTTAATCTGGTCCAACGTGTCAAACTTTGTTGGTTTTCAAATAACAGCAACACTGAACCCAAACTCTGAATATGGTAAATAACTGAACGAGGGCATGATTTAAAATTAGCATTCAGTCATTCTCAGTTTTAAGTGTACATGTGTTATTCTGACACTTTGCAATCTCTCATTTGCTTATTTTTATAGCAGTTCAACAGTCCTCCTGACAAGCACATCTCATCCCATTTTACTAAGTCTGAGAAAGTGAATCTAAATCTGATCTACACAAAGATGGCCTATTCTGTTTGCAAAATACCAGCTTTGCTTTCCTGAACACCCAGATCTGATTATACTATTTAATTCTGACCTGAAACACTACAGCAGAAACACTCTTTTAATGTCATGGGCCCAGATAGCCTCTTGCTATTAATTGTCTGAGGCAGACTCAGCAATAGATTTTCTTGAGCAATAGGTTAACCAGTTCATTGGAGAAATCCAAACTGAAAGGCTGAGGTCTTAAAGAACCTCTATTCTCTAAGGAAAATAATTTCTGGATATGACGGTTCAGAGACGTAAGGTGTTGAGCACAGGCTTCAGAGAACAATCTAGTTCTGCTTTACCTGGGAGGATATGGAAGGGCTTTCTGGAGGAGGCAGTACTTGAGTTGAGACTTGAAGATAAAGATTTTCATAGGTGAGGATGGAGAGTATACTCAAAGCAGGAGGGCACAGGCTTGGAAGTAAAAGATGGCAGGATAAGACTGGCTAGTGGCTGGAATGTAGACTATGTGAAGATGAATGAAGTAAAATAAGGTTAGAAAGGAAGGACGGACGCAGCTGGTAGAGGGAACATCATTGGAGTAAAGGAAAATGGGAGAAAAAGCATATATGTGTCTATATATACATATATGCACGCACACACACACACACACACAGAGTTCTATATAATGTCCACTATATGCCAGCCACTGTGCTAAGGCCTTTGTACAAATATTGACTCATTTGATTCTCACAACAACCTGCAAGGTAGATGCTATTAATGTACCCGTTTAATAGTTGAAGAAATTGAAGCAAACAGAGATTAAGTGACTTGCCCTGGATCACACAGCTAGAAAATGTCTGAGGTCAGATTTCAACTCAGGTCTTCCTGACTCTAGGCATAGCACTCCATCCACTGTACCACCAGCTATCTCTAAGATGATACATTTTCAAACATGTGTGAGCTTCCTCATAAAGACACGAAAAGTTATAAAGGACCAAGATTAGCTTTCAAGAGTACACTGAATATACCTGTTAATGAAACATGAGCCAGAGACATAATAAAAGGGAAAAAAAACCCATAAGTGTAAATGAAGCTATACATAAAAACGTTTCAGAAATATCACTGGGCTTGAGAAGTAAACAATCATTTGTTATGCTCAGTGGAGCAAGGGTGTATACTAGAACCATTTAGATGCCTGGTGAATATTATGAGATCACATAATTCAGCTTAGCTAAATAACTTGGTTTGGACAGATGAGTAATTGGAATGGCATTTGACAAAGGCCCCTCTCTGGCAGTACCCTTTAGCTCAGCTGAGAGCGACAAGAGTTTATCTTATTGAGCCCTTCTTATGGCTTCAAAAAAGTAACACATATTATTCATCAGAACCTTACAGGACAGGGAGAAAGGCCAAAGTGGTAAATCAATAGAATCTGTTGAGAGTTTCTAAATTATTGATTTTATGCTAGATTCTTTGGCAGCACTGGACCCATCGTCTACAACCAGTATAGTTCCTGAAAACCCTGGTTGCTGACTTACAAATCGTAGGCCCTAGTTCATGCATTCACTTAAAATGGTGTAGTTGCATCATTTCCCAAAAAGGGAACGCCCACTCTTAATTTGCTAGGTCACACTGAAAAAAATGATGAAATCAGGCTTTTTCATCACTAGATTTTACTGAGTGGTACATAGTACATGTTCTTCATTTCTCTGCTAAGAGCATTTCTATTCTCAAGATGGCTACGGCTAACAAATCTGCATATATACTATGGTCTAGTTTCTTCAAGAATAATACAAGTATGATATGTCATTTATTCTTTTTCCTCCATACTTATTTCTGATACTTACTTGAATCAAGATAAAGGGATGTGGGCTAAAGAATAGCACAATGAGGTATATTTAGAATTGACTGAATAGTTAGTTGGGCACAAAAAATAATTAATAGTTCGGTGTCAACTTGCAAAGTAGTCTTTGGTGCAGGGGTAGGGAACCTGTGGCCTTCAGGCCCTTTAGGTTTTCAAGTGCTACCCTTTGACTGAATCCAAGCTTCACAGAATTCCCTTAATAAAAGGATATATTTTGTTAAATGCAGACTCAGTCAAAAGGCTGCACCTAAGGACCTAGAAGGCCACATGTAGCCTTGAGGCCTTAGGTTCCCCACCCCTGTGCGGTGGTTCGGCTCGGGATCTACACTAGGTCCTGTGCCATTTAACACAATGATCAATAACTGAGAACGGCAACATGTCATGCTTAATGAATAAGCAGATGAAGCAAAGCTACAAGGGATAACTAACATGCTAGATGATAGATTTAGGATTGTAAAGTGTTTAGCACAGTGCTTGGCACACAGTAAGCAGTATATAAATGTTAGCTATCATTTTAAAAGATCTCAACTGGCTGGAACATTGGACTGCACCCAAGGAAAAGATTAACTGGGGAAAGCAGAACGTTTTACACCTTGGTTCAAAAACCCAATTTCCCAAGAAGGTGCAGCTAGAGAAGTATTTGGATGAAAAATAGCTAGGGATTCAAAAGATCAAAGAGAAAAAGGACCCAGATGTACAAAAATATGCACATCTGTCCTTTTTGCAGCGGCAAAGATGTGGAAACTATATGGGCATCAATTACAGAATGGCAGAACAAGTCATGGAATACGAATGGAATAGCATTGTGACATAAGAAATGATATAAGGGATGGGTTCAGAGAAAACTGGGAAGACTTGTATGAAATGATGCCGAGAAAAAGTAAAAAGGAACAGAAAAAAATTTACTTGATAACAACATTGTAAAGACAAACAGCACAGAAAACCTGAACCCTGCAGGGCAATGCAAGGACTAACCAAAATTATGGAGGACCAATAATGAAGCACACTGACCACCTTCTGTCAGAGAGGTGAGACTTTGGATGCAAAATGAGATGTTCAATTTCGGACACAGTGTAGGATGTTCTACTTGACTGTGTATCTATCACAAAGGTTTTGCTGGGTTTTTTTTCCCTTGTGCAAGTGGAAGTGGGAGGAAAAAAAAAAGGACACTAATTAAAAAAACCCCAAACTGAAAACCCTGAAACCAAACCCAAAATAACTGGCATTTACAATAGTAAATATTTGCTTTAAAGTTTGCAAGGTACTTTACATGTTATCTCTTTTGACCCTCACAACAACACTAAGAAATAAGTGTAATTAATACCCCCATTTTACAGATGAGGGAACTGAGGCTCAAAAAAGTTAAATGACATGGCCAGGATCACACAGGACTTGAACATACATCTTCTCTGACTGCAGCTCCAGCACTTTACACACTGAGACATCATAAACAAAAAACCAATCTGGGAGAACTCAAGATAAGTTAATAGCAGCAGCCCCTAAAACTTCATCATGATACTGAAGTAACCCTGCTTTCTTGAAGACTCTGTTAATGGTGAGCAAAGCTCTGGCACCACAGGTCCTGACTATTCCATGCTATGCATGAGCAACAGCAAGGAAGCCACCATTACTGAACTTCAGTGGATATGGGGGGAATGAGGGTGGTAGGGGTATATAAAGTATAAAACTGGAAAGGTGAGTGGGAGTGGGTGGTAGGTTATAAAGGGCTTTGAACACAAAACAAAGGATTTTACATTTGATTCTAGAGGTGATAGTAACTTTGGCAGAAGTTGACTGAGCAGTGGGGTGACATGACTGAACCTGTGCTTTAGGATAATCACTTTAGAGTCTGAGTTGGAGAAGTTGATTTTGTTTTGAAGTTGATTTTGGTTTCAGGGTTTTCATTTTTTTTTTTAATTAGTGAGCAATTTTTTCCCCTCCCACTTCCACCTGCACAGGGAGAAAAACCCCACAATAAAACCTTTGTAATAGACACACAGTCAACTTGGAAGATGGGTTGGAGATTTTTCCCGAAGAGGACAGTTAGAATGGAGAAGGTACCATATCATAAGAAGACTAGCTGAAATCTGGTAATGTTCAGCATGGAGACAATTCAATAGGAAGGAAAGGAAAGGAAAAGGACAGGAGAGATAGGGAGTCAGAGAGGTCATGTTAAATGTCTTGCAGTATGTGAATGACCATAATGTGGAAGAGAGATTAGAACACTTCTGCTTGGGCCCGCAGGGTTAGTAACAATTGTTGGGAGTTTTAAAGAAGGAAATTTAGAGATGCTCTAAATTAATATTGATTAGAGAAAGGCAAATTAAAATAACTCTAAAACAATCCATCTGACTGGCTAACATTACAGAGAAGGAAGATGACAAAGGGTGGAGAGGATGTGGAAAAAGAGTGACACTAATGCACTGTTGGTGGAGCTGTGAACTGGTCCAATCTTTTTGGAGAACAGTTTGGAACTATGCCTAAAGGGTTATGAAAATGTGCATAAAATACTCTGTGCCAGCAATACCACTACTAAATTTGTATCCCAAAGGTAAAATAAAAGGGAAAAGGACATATAGGTACAAAAATAATAGAAGCTCTTCCTGTGGTGGTATAGAATTGGAAATTGAGGGGATGCCCATCAATTGAGGAATGGTTGAGCAAGATGTGGTATATGATTGTGATGAAATATTACTGTGCTATAAGAAATGGTGAGGGGGATGGTTTCAGAAAAACCTAGGAAGACTTTAATGAACTGAAGCAAAGTGAAGTGAGCAGGACCAGGACATTATTGTATATAGTAACAGCAATACTGTAATGAAGATCATCTGTGAAAGACTTAGCTACTCTAATACAAAGGTCCAAGATGATTCTGCAGGAATCATGATAAAAAGGCTTTAGTAGACTGAAAACTCAATGTGAGTTGGCAGTGTGATGTGCCTGCCAATGAAGCTAATATGACTGAAGGCTGTATAAGAGGCCTTGATTTCAACATAGGGAAATGATGGATCCACTTTCATTTTCTCACATCAGACCCCTTCCATAATACTGTCTTAAGTTCTATAAGTTCTACGCATCATGGTATTAAATACACAGATAAACTGGAGAGTGTCTAGGATACCAGGATTGTCCTTATGCCCAAGATTGGGTGAAGGAATTGGACACTTTTAGTCCAGAGGAGACTCAGGGTGGGACAAGATAGCAATTCAAGTATTTGAATGACTGTTATATGGAGGAGAGATTGATCATGTTTCATTTGCCCCCAGAAGGTAGTACAGGAATGAGTGGAGTTGAAAAGAGGCAAATTTGGCTTAGATTTCCAGAAAAAAATTCCTAAAAATTAAAACTGTCCCAAAGTGGTATGGGTTCCCGAGAGGTAGGTTGAATTCTTACTCCTTGCAAGTCTTCAAGGAGATGGTAACTGATCACCTATGTTATCCTATAGCAGGGATTCCTTTTATGACTTCACTCCTGACTCCTCTTATGCTGTTAGGATGTCTAGAAACCAAGTCCTGAAAGATTTAATACTATTGTCCCTGGATAAACTGCCTGATTGGTGGTGGCCATAGTCATTAATAGATGACATTTAGGTCATCACATTTTTTTTTAAAAGTAAATTTAGGAAAACTTCTTAATAATTAGAGCTATCCAAAAAAGAGAATAGACTGCTTCAGAGGCAAGTTCTCCCTTCCTCAAGATTTTCAAGGAGATATTACATGAATAATTTATTGGTTATTTAATAGAGGCAACTCTTTTCCAGGTATTGGCTGGTCTAAATGACCTCAAGGCCCTTCAATCTGAGATTCTTTGATATTTATGGAGTCAGGGGATCTACAAAGTGGATGGTCAAATTACCAAAATAATAAATCATTAGGGGTATCTTTCAGGGGTTCTTTGTACTTCTGTTCCTGCCCATTCAGAACTATGAAAAGTGCAGGCTACCATAAAGTTTAAGTGAAAATGTCCAATTGTCCTCAGTGATCCCTCTCATTTGCTTCTGACACTGATGCCTTATCATAGCATGGAAGTGTTTCTGGTTTCTCAAAGACTATATCAATAGAAAGCAAGATCTGGCAGATTCTACCAAGTTCCTGATGCTTCAAATAAAGACCCTGTGACTGAATGCTTATTTATTTCATAGAGATCAACCTGGCTAGATCTGCAGGAACTCAATAGCAGGTTAGTTGCATGGTGATGAAATTCTTGTCAAAGCAAATCATGAAGATCATCTATGAAAGCACAAGTGGCTTGTGATCTGCAATAGTCAAAGGAAGCATCCATACTGAAGAAATTTTTAAAAATCTTAATGGGTAGCTTTCTTCAACAGAAAAAAGTCTCCTTTGTACTCCTCAATTCTAAAAGTAGAAAAGAAGCAAGTCAAACATAGCATTTCAGGTATTATATATGTGGAGGCCCCACTTACCCTTCTGGATGATCTGCTGTGCTTGCTTTCTCACTCGTGTGTTTCGTAGAAACCGCCACTCCCGCTCTTTTCGGATTTGACTCTCCAGGTCATGTTCTTCAGGGATCTTTGAATAATAACAGTGAAAGATGAAATCAGACTCAATGGCTTGAAGGAACATTTGAAAAAAGTCTTCTTCCTTCATGTTTTCCTTAAATGCTAAAATAAACAACAGAGTCTAGAGAAAAATGGCATTTTGGTCAGGGTCAAATATCTTTTGATGTGTAAAAACAGATGGCCAGAGTAATGAGCATTTAAAGGATTTCACATTTTTTAAGTTTGGTGATTAAGTAGCTAATAGCTGGAGAGCCATTATATTGCAGTATATATCCACAGTTGAGAAAGAGGAAATTATATGTGCAGACAGATCAACAGGGTGTCTGAAATAGGGCCTATGGCTGGTGGGTAGAGGTGGTGGGAAGTGTACTGGATTTTGTACTAGGAGAACTGAGTTGAAATTCTAGCCTTGATTCTTCTTTCTGTATAACATTGAGTGAGGCATTTCACCTCCTGGTTGAGAATTGTTTCAATTAGAGATAAAAATATTTGTGTACTTCCCATTTTAAATAAACCTTAAAGTGCTATACAAATATGAGTTGTCACCATTGTCAACACCATTATTAATTCTTCTCATGTTTTTGAAGGGGTTCAGATAGAAATGTCCAAGGAGAAGTCACTGTTATTATTTTGCTACTATTCTTTTAGATTTGATTTTTGGTGGAGACCATTGTACATATGGATAAAATACCTACTTTTGAAATTGAATGAGTACTAGGGCAGCTAGGTGGCACAGTGGATAGAGTGCCAGGCCTGGAGTCAGGGAGGCTCAAACACTTACTAGCTATGTGACCCTGTGCAAGTCACTTAACCCTCTCTGCCTCAGTATCCTCGTCTGTAAAATGAACTGGAGAAGGAAATGGCAAACCACTCTAAGATCTCTGCCCAGAAAACCCCAAATGGGGTCACAAAAAGTCATACATGACCGAAAATAACAACAAGTAGGATGTAAGGAGTTTTGTAGGTTTCCTGAAAGCCTCTTTGGGATGAACTCTAGTAAGAGCTAAGACATCAATGATAACATGTAATCAAGTTCCTATATGGCTTTGATCTTGTCCTGTAGGTCTCCATAGTTTGAGAGCTTTTCATTCTATGCTATTTGGAGATTATATATACTCAGCATGGTCATATTTATTAAAAATGTTTTTAAAATTTTGTGGACCATGTTATGTTCATGATATACTTGATAATGGTCTGGTGCTAGTACAGTTTATTTATTTAACTCTCTTAAAATTATTTATTTATTTTCTTGTTTACATCATCCATTTCCACAAGATTTTGAGTTACAAATTTTCTCCCCATCTTTCTCCAACCAACCACCCCCAAATAGCCATCCCACTGTATAACCCCTCCCCCAATCTGCTCTCTCCTATGTCCTCCCCCACTGACCCTCTGACTTTCCGGTAGGGCAGGATGGATCTCCCTACCCCAGTGCCTGTATATCTTAATTCCCAGTTGCATGTAGTTATTAATAATAATAATAATATATATTTATATATACACACACATATATATATATTTAATATTTGATTATAGAACTTTAAATTCTAGATTTCTTCCCTTCCTTGCTTGTCACCCACCCCCACTGGAAAGACAAGCAATTCAATACAGGCTGTACATGTGTGGTTATGCAGAACATCTCCACAATGGACATATTGTGAGAGATTGATTATATGTCCTTCCTTCCTATCTCACCCCCGCCTTGTTCTATTTTCTACTGTATCCTTGTCCCTTTACAGAAGTGTGTACTTCCAGCAACCCTCCCTCCTACCCTGCCTATCCCTCCATCATCTCACTTCTCATCCCCATCCCCCCCACTCTCCTGTGTGGCAAGATAATCAGTTTAGAGTTTATGTCGTTCCTTCCCTAAGCCAAAATCAATCAGAGTAAGGTTGACCCTTTCTCTTTTGCCTTCCTGTTCTTTCCCTCCATTGTAACAGTTATCCCTTGCCTCTTCTATGTGAGGTCATTAACCCCATTCTGTCTCTCCCTGTCTCCTCTCATTCTATTCCTCTCCCACCTCAGAATTTCGCATTTCGAAATATTGTCCCTTCCTATTCAACTGATCCTGTGCCCTCTATGTACTCATATATACACACACTCAGATATGTATTCATATGCATATATATATATATATATACCCTCCTATACAGACATATCTATATGTATACATATATACATTTGGATTCCCTTCACCTATCCTTATACTGAGAAAAATTTCATAAGTTACAATTAATGTTTTTCCATGTTGGCATTTAAATAGTTCAACTTTGATAAGTTCCTTATGATTTCTTTTCCATGTTTACCTTCTCATGCTTTTTGTATTTGAATGTCAAATTTTCTTTCCAGTTCTGGTTTTTTCAGCTTGAAAGTCTTCCACCTTACTGAATGACCATATTTTCCCCTAGAACATTATACTAAATTTTGCTGGGTAGGTGATTCTTGGTTTTAATTCTAGCTCCTCTGATCTCTGGAATATCATATTCCAGGCTCTTTGATCCCTTAATGTAGAAGCTCTTAGATCCTGGGTTATCCTGATTGTGTTTCCACAGTATTCAAATTGTTTCTTCTTGGCAACCTGTAATATGTTCTACTTGATCTGGGGATTCTGGAACCTGGCTATAACATTCCTAGGAGTTTT
>CM053593.1:181987970-182036202 GCA_028646575.1 Pseudocheirus occidentalis
TCTTCCTTTTTGTTCTCTTTTTTTTCTTTTTTGACCTTCTTTTCCTTGGGTGGCTTTTTGTCGGCCATCTTGAGAGACGGGAAAGAGAATTACGGTCCGGACTTCCGGTCTATAAGCAGGGGCGGGAGGAGGGGCTAAGGTGTTATTTTCTTCAGTATGTTTTTGTATGTGTCTTCTTTACCAAGCTGTTGACTCGTTTTTTATGATTTTCTTGCATCACTCTCATTTCTCTTCCCAATTTTTCTTCTACTTCTTTTAGCTGATTTTCAAAATCCTTTTTGAGCTCTTCCATGGCCTGACACCAATTTGTATTCTTCTTGGAGGCTTTGGATGTAGGATCCTTGACTTTGTTGTCTTCTTCTGACTATGTGTTTTCATCTTCCTTGTCACCATAGTAACTATCAATAGTCAAGAGATTTTTTCCTGTTTGCTCATTTTCCCATTCTATTAGTTGACTTTTAACTCTCTGTTAATTCCTCTAGGGTGGAGGGCGCATTGTCTCAAGTTTTAGGGGTTTTGTGTAGCTGTTTTCAGAGATACTTCTAGAGACCTGTAAGGGTCTTTCAAGGTAGTATGATCAGAGGAGAGGTGTTTATTACTCTCTTGGCCTGTGTTCTAGTCTGTGAGAGACCACAAGCACTCTTTTGCCCCAGAACTGTGAGGAGTTTTGTTGTCACAGGCTCTGCTATGCTAATACTCCTCCTTGCCCTAGGGTGGTTGTCCAGGAGTGCGACCCGGATCTGAGTATGGGCAAAGTGACAGAGTGCTAGCAAAAAGACCTTTGTAATCTTTCTGATCAGTTGTTCGACCCTTTACCATCTGTGGACTGAGAGCCGATGCTGACACCGGTGATTCAGTCACTCCCAAAGTCTTCTCCTGATTTGTTGGGGGCTGTGCTGGCATGGTCTGCACTGGACTATATTTCACTCTCACTCAGGTGCTACAGACCTTTCCTGTTGACCTTCTAAGATGTCTTTGGCATCTGTGGGCTGAGAGGTCTGGAAACCACCATTGCTGCCAGTGATTCAGTCATTCCAAAGCCTGCTCCAAATTTGCTGGAGTCTGGTCTGTTCTGCGCTGCACTATGTTCCTCTCTCACCCTGGTACAACAGACCTCTTCTGCCACCTTCCAAGTTGTTTTGGGCTAGAAATTTGCTTCACTTCATCTTATTGTGGGTTCTGCTGCTACAGAAGTTGTTTAGAGTCATTTTTTAAAAGGTCTTTGGAAGGGTTTGGGGAAGAGTTCAGGTGAGTCCCTGCCTTTACTCTATCTCAGCTCCACTTCCAAACTACCTTCTTTGTGAGAAAAGACACTTAGTTTGAAAAAAAAATAGAAGGAACACTCACATGGAGTCAGAGGAGCCTGAGGTAGGAATCCTGACTCTAACACTTACCTAACAGGTAAGTAATTGCAGAAAGGGACCTCTGAGGCCACTGAGTTTAAATTCCTTTCCACAGATGACAAAATCAGTGCAAAGTGGGGCTTACTGACCTGCCTAAAGTCACACACTAGTAAGTATCAGACAGAGGTGGGATATAAACCCAGATCTTCTGACTCCAGAGCCAGTGAACCATCACAAGTGTACCATCTGAGGCTACTTCTTCAGTCATAAAATGGCAATAATAATATTTGTAATACCTAACTCAGAGTGTTGTAAGGACAAAATTAGTTTGTTTTTAAGATAAAAAAAACACTTAAAGTACTCTTTAAATATTATTAATACCTATGGACTTGCTCTAGAGGATTATGATCACAAATAACCATTCTACCTCCTTTATTCTTTATAATTTTAATAAACTATCAATTATTTATTTTTCATTTCAATAACTAGGTGTGTACACGTCATCGCAGATGTGTGTTAAATCTACAGAATGGGCATTAACCTTTTGAACAGTGTGGATGGAGTCAATGTCTTCTACAGAGAGAACAATAAATCATGAATTAGGATTCTTCTATATTCTTAAGGAAGATCATTTGTGGTTAGAAAAGACAGAAGGCAGAGATGCTCAGTTTTTATTTTGCTTCCATTTTCTCTGCCATGGGGTGACTTTGCAATGGAAACGGCCAAATAAAAATGATTAACAGGGAGTTGATATTCAAGATAAGTAGGGAGACAGCAAGAGAATACCTAGTTACCCTTGATGTATTCAAGTTAGTTGCCTCACATGAACTACATCTTTGGATCCTGAAAGAACTTGCAGATGATCCTTGTCACTGTCAGGGATATCTAAGAGGCTACTGAAAATGTGAGAGGTGTCACAAGATTGCAGATGGGCAAATTTCCCTATTAAAAAAAAATAACTGAGAGAACACTCTGCAAACCATAGCCTAGTGAGCTTGGCTTCAATTACTGAGGAAATTCTAGATGGTGAGATAATTAAAAAAAAAAAAGATGGATTTAGAAGTGGTTGGGTAACCAGAGTTAATGGCTCAGTGTCAATGAGGCAAGAGGTTTCTAGAAGAAAATCCAAGGTGTCTGAACTTGGTTTTATCTTATTCACTACTCTTAACAATGATATGAATAAAGATATGGATGGCATGCTTATCAAACTGACAGAAGAAACAAAGCTGGGAGGGATGGCTAACATATATGACAAAGATAATGACAAGCTGAAATGGACTATATCTACTAAGTGGAAATCCAATAGAAGAGAATGTTAAGTCTTACATAGTAGGACAATAAATTAATCTCATAAGTATCAGAAGGGGAAAATACAGTTAGAAGCAAGTGTTCTGTAAAAGCCAGAGGATTTAGTTGACTAAAAGCTCAATGTGAATTACCAGTGTGATGTGCCAGCCAATAAAGCTAATATGACTGAAGGCAGCTTTAAGAGGCCTTGATTCCAACACAGGGAAATGATAGATAGTTCTACTATAATTTGCTCATATCAGACTCCATCCATAATACTGTGTTAACTTCTAGGCTCTGTGATTTTAAGCTTATTGATAAGTTGGAGAGTGTCCAGGATAACAAAGGTCCTTATACCCAAGACTGGGAGAAGGAATTGGACATTTTTAGTCCAGAGAAGAGGAGACTCAGTGTGGGACAAAATAGCAGTTCAAGTATTTGAATGACTCTCATATGGAGGAGAGATCAGTCATATTTCATTTGGCCCCAGAAAGTAGTACAGGAATGAATGGAGTTGAAAAGAGGCAAATTTGGCTTATATTTCCAGAAAAAAAAATTCCTAAAAATAAAAACTGTCCCAAAGTGGTATGGGTTCCCTTAAGAGGTAGGCTGAATTCTTACTCCTTGCAAGTCTTCAAGTAGATGGTAACTGATCACCTATATTATCCTATAGCAGGGATTCCTTTTATGACTTCACTCCTGACTCCTCTTATGCTGTTAGGATGTCTAGAAACCAAGCCCTGAAAGATTTAATACTTTTGTCTCTGGATAAACTGCCTGATTGGTGGTGGCCTTAGTTATTTATAGAAGACATCTAGATCAGGCTTTAACTACACTTTACTCTTCAGCTATCTCCCCACCTACTTTCCATTGTAAACACTTCCCCCTTCCCTACCTTTACAATTCTCAAACCAAACTACTACTGGAATGAACATGTTATGGCTCTGTTCACCATCCCTATAACTTTCATAACCAAAATATCCCCCCCTGGTCACAGCACCTTTATGTCTTATTTTCCTCCTTGAAGTCAAGGGCTGTCTTTGTTTCTGTATTGGTATCTTCAGTGTTTAGCATAGTGCTTGATAAAAAGTGCTTAAAAATGACTTTTATTTAACTGATTTACTCATTTCTTCATGAATTGGACTATACCTATACACACACAGACATAGATACAGTATTGCTTGTCTTCTTAATAAGTAGGGGAGGTACTAAATGCTGAAAATTCAGAACTTAAAAAAAATAGAACAAAAAATCTATGATGTTTATATACATATAATACATATGTATATGCCTATATATGTATATAAACATCATAGATTTTTTGTTCTTTTTTTCCTTTCAGGAGAAAGAAGGCAGGGCAATTGGGGTTAAGTGACTTGCCCAAGTTCACACAGCTACTTAAGTGTCTGATGCTGGATTTGAACTCAGGTCCTCCTAACTCCTGGGCCAGTGCTTTATTCACTGAGTCACCTAGCTGCCTCTGTGTTCTTTTTTTTTTTTTAAATACTTTCAGTTCCAATTTTTCTCTTTCCCTCTAGCCTCCCCCCTCACTGAGAAGGCAAGCAGTATATGATACCCATTATACATGTGAAGTTATACAAAACATAGTATTAGTCATGTAGAAAAAAAGGCAAGAAAAAATGAAAAACATATGCTTCAATCTGCACTCAAAGTCCATTAGTCCTCTCTCTGGAGGTGGATAGTATGTCCTCTGGAACTGTAATGGATTTTTGTACTGATCAGAGTCACTAAGACTTTCCCATTGAATATCATTACAATATTGCTGTTACTGTATACAATGTTCTTATGGTGTTGCTAGCTTCACTTTGCATCAGTCATGTAAGTCTTCCCAGGGAAAAACCCACAGATTTTTTTTTCTTTTTGGAACCAGAATCTTAGAGACCATCTAGTCCAACGGTTCTCAACCTGTGGGTCGCGACCCCTTTGAGGGTTGAATGGCCCTTTCACAGGGGTCACCTAAGACCATTGGAAAACACATATTTCTGATGGTCTTAGGAACCGAGACACCGCTCCTCTATCTGTCTCCAGGCAGGTCTGCCCACATATGAGTATCAAAGGGTCACAGCATTAGGAAGGTTGAGAACCACTGCTCTAGTCAAACTCATGAGGAAATGGGCCTACAAAAATTAAATGACTTGCTCAAGGTCACAATCGCTATGCTTTGTATTATTTTGTATTATGCTTATGTTGGGCAGGGATTCTACGTGAATGAGTATGGTTCAACTGTTGTCTTTTGTGTAGTTACACTGGTCCTTTGAAGGTGAACAAGTATGTATCACTCTGTTCCTTTACTTTTGCTTTGCAATTGCCAAAGTCACTACATTTGATACTTGTTTACCATGTTGGTCTGTTTGCTGCTGTCTGAACTCATTTTGCATGAATGTTCAGCATTTCATGGCTAAACTACTCCTTAAAAAAAAAAAAAAAGGTATTTGTGTGAAAAAACTCCATTGGGACATTGATTGGTTAAGAAATTTCCCCAGTGTAATGTGGTGCAGGGTGTGGATTTCTAACCATAGATTGTATTTTGTGACAATCTAGTCTTTATTCAAAAAGAAATGACAAATGATCAATAATGTGGTGCAATAAACAAACCTGGATAAATAGTATTAAAGCATGTGCAGGAGCTAGGATATTGCACTTTAATGAAAATCTGGTTTCTATGGGAATAAATTAAAGAAAGAGATCTAAAAGGCTCTTTCAACCAGGAAAGAGAGAGGGACATGCTAAGAATTCTAAGTTCTTGGAACAGCATTCCCCTATGGTCCCAAAGCTGGATTATGCAGAGCATGTCTCTCCCTGGTAAGAGGGCACAGAATCACAGATGGTACAGGATACTCTGAGAGACTTAGTTTTTCTGCTCTGAAGAAAATGGAGTCAACATTTTTTCTGAGGGATGAGAGACATAACACAGTTTGGAAGACACATTCTAGATGGGAAGCACCAGACCATGACAGAAATCTGTGGCCAGAGATAAACTGCTAGGCTGCTCTTGTCACTGACTGGCAAGGGGGGCAGGGGTGTGGGGTGGTGGGGTAGAGGGAGTTTTTGTCTCCCAGTTACAATTCTGTGTAACCAAAAGGGATGGGGAGAACTGCTGTGGGAAGATGAATGTAATACAATTCTAATTTGTCTTGTGTATCTGATATTGTGGAACTGAGCATGCTGACTCAAGTCAAGATTGCCTATGGAATATGCCTTTCCTTACTACTATGGAGAACTGTAGGGTGGGAATCTGGATGACCTCTCCTTTTCTGACCTTGTTGTTAATTAAACATACTTTTACAACTATGATTATAAAGCTGTTCTGAGATTCCAGTATATGATAACTACTGGTCAAGGTCTGGTTTGAATCAGATGGAACAAGGAGAACCAAAGAGGAGGCAGTAAGGAGAAAGAAAGGGGGAAGGAAACAGGAATGAGAGAGAGAGAGAGAGAGAGAGAGAGAGAGAGAGAGAGAGAGAGAGAGAGAACATGAGAGAAACAAAAGAAGACAGCAGACATAGAATCATTAGGGATATGATTACTGAACAAGATGAAAAGACCCAATGAAATTATTCAACCAAATATTTCTATTCAACAGAAATCTTTTAATCAGGCATTCTTTTTCCTCCTCCTCACTTCCCTATTTTTCTTTGAGCTTTCTAATAAACAAAAATCTGGTTTCAGCTTTTGCTTTGCTATCCTCTAACCAGAGCTCCCAGAGGCATGTGGGTGTCTGTAATAGTGTTACACAATTAGGATCATGACACTCCACAGATTTCTAACACCTCTTGGCTTCTACTCAGACAGAAACCAATTACTATTCTGAAGTCTCCCACTGAGACACATCAGTCAAAAGCCAATGAAATTCATATTCTTTAACTCTCTTGCCTGGCTCAAAGAACAGTTTGGGGTTCAGGGAAAAGAGGAAAGCTGGAGTCTCCCTAGAGGATTTGTGGGGAAACATCAGTTCCCTATGTCCTTTCTGAGGAAAATATGTGCACAAGATGGATTTGTGAGTCAGAGTAACTAATTCCCATTTGGTTCTACCATTCTAATATCAAAGAAGTTCAAGGGTTATGGAAGTAAGAGATATGACTGAGGTACCTAGATATTAGCAATGAAAAAGGCCCTGCTCCTCATATGTGCCAATGCCAAGATAGTTAAGCATCATGATCTACAGAGCTTCTCAAGACTGTTGCTGCTCATCATCTTCCTACTGGGCAATATTGTTTGTATTAAAAGGAAAATGACTTTTATGGCTCTAAATACAAGTATGAAGCTTTTTATTCACTCCATAAACATGTATTATCTTATTCCTGGAATTTTAAACAAAAACCAGAGTTTGCCCATTTGTTCCTCATGTCTCTGAAGTATAATTTTTTTTTGAGGATTATGATTCTGTGTTTTTGTATATTCATGCTATAACTGACTCTATGTCATGCAACAGAGGTAGTTGGCTACAAGCATTTTATGAGGGCAGTAACCTGCATACTCATCATTTTCATTTAATATTAAGTGAGAATGGTTATTTAATGTAAGAGAAACAAACAAAAATGCTTCACAAGCTACCAACTACAATAATAGGATTACAGTACCAGAATTTTATCATTTTACAGAGAAGGGAAATTGGGGCCCTTAAAACATTTCTACCTGCCAGGTTATAGGATGGAATTTGAAATCAGTTCTTTTGACTCCCAGATCAGTGCTTTTCCCACTAATATTATATTGACATACAATATTATCCACATTTCGGTCCCTGATACTGTGGCTGCTTCTATTTTTTTTTTTGTTTCTCAAGTATCTCATCAGAATTAGAGGGAAACTCTGCAGGGAATGTGGTGGGAAGGAAGGCCATTGCAGAAAAAGTGATTTCCTGACAGACTAAGGCAAACATCTGGCAGACTCTGCAACCATTATTTGCAGCCTTTACATTGGGCCAGAAGTGACTCACCCACAAGGACTTTTATCACAGAGCATCAAACAAAAGGAGGCAAAACTCTTCTGGAACATAAAGTATTGTTGCTCTGCAACAATTCATTAACAGACCACTGAGCAATCACAATGGAACCTGCTCTCTCTAAATGTATTTGATTTAATCACCAATAAATCAAGAGAACCCTGACTGTCTGAAACAAAGCCAGTAATTTATAAGAGAAATTAATATTGACATAATTCCAGAGCATATGTTACCAGATCCTTTGTAGAGGATGGCAAGAACCTGATGCTAGACAAAAGAGTGGCAGTCCAGGACTCTGTGTGTGTGTGTGTGTGTGTGTGTGTGTGTGTGTGTGTGTGTTAGGATATCCAATTTGCCTCATGAACTTGAGCAAGACTGTACTTCTATGAGAGGATGGTAAGGCAGCTACTAAGTGATCTAGTGGCACTGTTCAATGCTAAATCATGGGGTAGCATCCCTTTCCTTTCACCTCCTCCTTGGAGAGCAAGAAAACAATATTCTAGCAACCTCTCTCATGCCCTCTTCTAATTGCATGTACACTAAATTAGTTTTCATTAGAAAATAATTTTTTTTTCTGTTATTCTCCCTGCTACCACCACTGGACAACAAGGCAATTAGATTTGCCTTCTTTTTGAACTGTTTAAGAAAGAATCAAACTATGTCCTTTTGGAATCTAAAAATAGGGTGACACTAGTTGGGCTAATTAACATGGCGCTAATTGAACTGTTGTGAAACTGTCCCAACTTCCCAGAGTGTGTGTCACTGGCACCATCATTCACTTAATCATTAAACCTGAGTCATCCTTGACTACTCTCAATCAGCTCCTCTTTCCAATAAATGGTCCTTCTAATTCTTTCAAACTCTCTTTAATCTGAACATTCCTTTCCATTCTCACAGCCACCTTAATCTAGGTCCTCTATTTTGGGTGAGTTACTGTATTCTATCTCCTCTTGTCCTCCAGGTTTATTTCACTCCACTTTGCATTTCTACCTCCACCAAATGAATCTTTATTATTTGATCTTGTCATGTCTATGCTTAAAATTAAAGTATAAATTCATTTTTTAAAGTGGCTTTAACAGTTTTAACTCACACACTAAATACCAGCACATAATATGCCCCAGTCACACTTGTTTACTTGCTGTTCCCTGAATCATTTCCTAATTCTCCTTCTTCAAGCCTTTGCTCCTGGAGCACCTTCTGCTAAGAGCCATTTTTTGAATCCCTCTGTATTTTAGAAGCAAAATGTCTCCCCTCTGTGAAGCCTTCCATGACGTCGCTCCAGAATCAGAAAACAGCCTTTCACTTTCCTCGCAGAGTGCTTTGATCGATCAGGCTCTGCTTTTAAAAAAATCATAATTATTAGTCCTTTCTTGTACTAGACTGAAGGGCTTGCCAGGAGGGAAGGGCTGTGGAATATAATAGCAGCTCAGCTTTCTACAGCACATCAAAGTTTACAAGGTCCTATTCCTTGCAATGACCTTAGGAGATCAGCAAAGTAGAGCAGCTAGATGGAGTAGTGAGTGAATAGAGTACTGAGCCAAGAGTCAGGAAGACACAAGTTCAAATCCTGCCTTTGACACCACTAGCTATGTGACCCATGACAAGTCATTTAATATGTCAGCCTGAGTTTCCTCATTTGTAACATGGGATAATAATAGTACCTATCTCATAGAACTATTGTGAAGGTCAAATAAGATTATATTTAGAAAGTGCTTAATAAAGTACCTGGTACATAGTAGGTACTCAATATTGTTCCTTTTCTTCTTTCTTTCCCTTATGAGGTAGATAGAGTAAGTATTTTTATCTTCATTTTACAGAGGAGTAAACTGATATTTAGAGAGGTTAAATGACAGTCCTAGGATCACAGAGCTGATAAATTTTAGAGCTAGGACTCAAACCTGAGTGTCTTGATCCTACGTCTACCATGCTGCCTCTCTCTCTCTGTCTCACACACACATACCACAACTGATTGAGTTTGTACTCAGTAGGTCCCTAAAAAATGTTTGCTAAAATGAAATTAAAACAGTCCAGTGTAATTTTATGGTTCTGACACATCAGGACTGCATGAACTAATAACTTTCAAGTTTCCTAATGTATGTATCAGTTATGTAAATTAACTGGTTCCTAATCCCATAAGATGAAAGAAATGAGGTGGTAACCATGAAAGATGCTAACAAAAAATGGGAAATATAAAAGCTCAAGGTTGGGAGGTGAGGTGGGGCAAAGGGGACCATCTAGTCCAACCTGTAAATGAACAAGAACCTCTTCCCTAACACAACCAAATAAATGGCTATCTAATCTTGGCTTGAAGACTTCCAGTGTGGAAAAAATCCTTAAGTTCAGAAGCAGCCCATTTTACTCACGGATTGCTCTAATTGTTTGGAAGATTTTCATATCATAAAGCTTGAATTTGCTGCTTTTAAAATTTCTACCCATTTCTCAAGTCTCATTTCTGACCTTAGGAACATAACTTAGAAGCTGAGATTGCCCACATTCTGATCAACTTGGCAGCTGTGTTTCTTGGGGTGCTCATTCTCTTGGTCACTAGAGGATGCAACTTGGGAGAATTGTTGAAAAAAATTAAAACATTTATTAAGAATTTCTGCTGATCTGAAAATCAACCTACTGTCAAGCTTGTTCAGCTTTTATGGATTTTCCTAAATATTTTCTAAGGGTGTACTTCTTTTTATCACCCACTGACCCATAAAAGCTAGGTAGATAGGTGGCACAATGGATAGAGTGCTAGGCCTGAGGTAAGACTCATCTTCCTGAGTTCAAATCCAGCCTTACACACTTAATATGTGACCCTGGGCAAGTCATTGAACCTTGTCTGCCTCAGCTTTCTCACCTGTAAAATGAGCTGGAGGAGGAAATTGCAAACCATTTCAGTATTCTTGCCAAGAAAACCCCAAATGGAGCAACAAAGAGTCAGACATGACTGAAACCACTGAACAACAACAAACTACAAGCTTGTAAGCTCATTGTAAGCTTAAAGGCACTTTGTATATCCCCCCAATGCCTAGTTCATTGTTTTGCAAACAGCATAGATTTAGTGTTTATTTAACTGAATCTAGATATACTTTTATTTTACATGTAAAGAAGGCTGATCAAAACAAGTTTATGACATTTCTATGTAATAAAATACATAGTGATTTAAAAATTTGTTTTGGTCAGCTTTCACATGAAAAAACAAAAGAAATTTTATAAACATCTTGAACAGTTAATTCAAGAAAATACAAAAATATTTTTAATGAGTGTTGCATATTCCATGCCTCTATTTCTTAAAAGAAAAAAAAAACTCTGAAAAACCTCAAAGTAACTCAAAATTAATAGCTCAGGAGAGACACAAACACATTTTAAAATATAGCCATAAAATTAAGGATTGGTAACACCAAACTAAAGATAAGAAAATGATTATTTTCTAAAACGTACCTAACTGAATTTAAGAGAAAAAAGTAATATCCTTCTAGTATAGTTGATAAAGCATCAGAAGATTTCCCCCCCATGTCCTTCTTTCTATCTGTAGGCACTTGATTCAAAGACAAAATTAGGACTCCCAATAGAGGGGAATACAGTGCTGTCCTGAGTGTTAGGAGCGGTAGGTTCTAGTCACATATGATCGGAGAAATATTTACTAAGTTCCTGTTACAGAGACTTGGCTAGTTTTTCCTAAAGAATTGCAACCTTGGCTGGAATAACTTTTTCTAAGGTTCTACCTCCCACATGCAAGGCTAGTTTTCCTTAAAAGTTATTGAAATTGTCCTTGAAACTTAATTAGTCCAGCAGTCTAAGGCTTACTGGTGATTTATGTACAAAAGCTACTATATGAGAAGGGAGGAGCAGCATTGTCAGGTTTGATAGGTACACCAAGATAGCCAACACATGGGCAGCTGTGCTCAATGGAATCAATGCTCTGTCCTGATTGAATATCTTTTTCATGCCACAATAAAATAAATCACCCTTTGTTAACAAGAGATAGTACTGAGTGTCTCATTTTGTTCCAGTCCTGAACAAGTGTCACCAGACTGTCTTGAAGTAGACCTGGCTGAACACATTACAGTTTGGTTATTTAGGTATATCGGGCAAGTAATTTTAACTCAACAACAAACATTTAGTGAGCACTTACTATGTGCCAGGCACAGAGATGCTCTAGCTACACAGACAAAAACTAAATAAAGTCTCTCCCTTGAGCAGTTCACCTTCTATCAAGGGAGACAACATGGACATCAGAAGCATATGTAAAATCTATAAAAAGTAAATAGAAATATTTTGGGGGGGGCACAGGGGTGGCAAGGAACACTACAAGAAAAATGGAACGAGAGTACTTAACGTCTGGGGAATCTAACACAAATTTATTAAGGAACTAGTACTATGGGCTAGGTATGTGAGGTTCTCTGTTGGGCAATGGAAATACAAAAAAAATGTAAACAGTTCTTGTCTTCAAGGACTTTATATTTTATTGTGGGAAACCACATGTAAACACACAAACTCATACAATAATTTGAAGAAGGAGTATGCAGTGACAGGAAGATCGGCTAAGGCTTCATGAATGATACAGAAGCAAAGTAGAGCCTTGAAAGGATCCATTTTAGATCTCACTGGTAAAACGAAGGGACTGGACTAGCTGATCTGAAAGTACTTTCCTAGATGGCTCAGTGGAAAGAATGCTGGGCCTGGAGTTGGGAAGACCTGAGTTCAAATCTGAATTCAGACACTAACCGTGTGACTCTGGGCAAAGCATTTAACCTCTGCCTAAATCTACTGGAGAAAGAAAGGGCATTCTAGCATCTTTACCAAGATAACCTACGGACAGTATAGTCTACAGGGTCATGAAGAATCAGACATGACTGAACAACAACAACTACATTTCTAGCTCTGATTTTTTTTTTTTTTTTTAGGAAGAGGGACAGAGATTTTTATGAAATGCTTAAGGGTCTTGGATATGTGTCATTTTGAGCTGACCGGCACTTAGCATATATAAGTTACATTAACATTTTGGTGTCCTCTTTTTTTTTTTTTCAAAGAGAGATGGTTTTTTACAATAACAACAATGAGTTGTTCCCAAACTTATTGGGGGGACAGGGACATACTGGACTATAAATGTGCTTCATAACTGGACGAAAAAAAAAGGATGACTTGTTTTCTGCCAATAGAAAAGGAGCATTTGTTTCTTTTCTCCTAAATCACAAAGAATTAGAAAATTGTGCCATCTAATCCAAATCCCCTCTATCATTTTGGTAATGGTTCTTCACTAAAGAAGAACCCACCAGTTCCAGAGGCTATTTACTCCATTTGGAGATATTTCTAATTCTTTGGGAGTTTTTCTTACATTCAGTGTAAATTTGGCCACTACTCCTAGTTCTGCCCTAGGGAACGTAATCTATGTGGTAAAGTGAGACGGCCTGTATTAGGATCTAAATATGAATTAATAAACTGACATCCTAGTGAATAAATCTGTCTCTTTTCAGTGTTGTTTGCATAGATTTATCTCTCTAGGATAGATTCTAAACTATCAGATCAGGGATTCCCAACCTGGGGGACACATATCTGGGAACACAAAAAGTTTGTCACTTGAGTATGGTACAGAGAAAATTTGATAAATGACTATATTAGATTGCATCTAAAAAATTGGAAAGGAACAGTTGAAAGAATAAATCCTACTGACCCAAACCACATGAATGTGTGGTTTAAAATGTGTGGTTTCCTAGCTTACATTGAGCTAGTAAAAAAAAAAACCCAACACCACTACCCTAGCAACAATAACTCAGTAAAAGATTAACTAACTGATCTCTACGATAACCAGAAACTCTGAATTGATTTCCAATAGATGAAATTACAATGCTTCTAATGTACCCTTGGAGAAATATCTCGTTACTACTAATTTGCTAAGAGGTTCTGATTCTGTTTATGACACCTTATCTCTGTGAATCAGGATTCTTGGTCCTCTTCTCAAATATAAAGCAACAACTGAAGGTTGAACATGATATGCAGGAATTTCCCTCAAAAATTATACTCAGAATAAAACTGTTAGTTTACAAGAAACAGAATTAACAGTCTCATTATTACTGAATTGTGCTCTTAGAAACATTTAAGAAATTTATGATACTAAAAATGTTATATACAGAATAATTTTCTTCATGAAAAATTAAAATTAATCCCTTTATTTTATTTCTTATGTGCATATGCATGGTAAACTGGATATTTCTTTTCACATTTATTACGGATTATGAAAAGGCTTACTGAAAACCAAGAGGTCTGGGGACTAAAAAAGTTATGAACTCCTGTCTTGGGTAAATTGATTTTCAGCTTGTGCACCTGTACTTGTGGTTACCTCACCAAGTAATAGCTATTTTGTAAGTTAATAGTTAAGTTAATATTTCACATATGAAATACTTCAGAACAATCTAAGGCTTGTTCTCTAATAAAGCAGGGATTGGCACGTAAGTACCAGGGACAGTCCCACAGCACCACATCCCTCATTCTGGACTATGGAGGCCAAAAAATGAGAAATTTTAGCAACAATAACTGATACAAAGAAAGGTGTTTATCTCTCAACTTAAGAGCCTAATAAGGTCAATTAAGTTGGACTATTTAGTGTGTGTATGATGGAGTGCAACTGTCTTTGTTATGCACAGAATTTTGATTATCAGAAATAATACATAAAGTTGCACACAGAGATCTATTTAGAGAATTCTTGATTATCTATAATAAAACTTGAAGTCTTAGATGGATACAGATTTCTTTAGCTGCCAGTTAATGAGTACTTAAGAAATGCATCAAATTTCAGCCAAAGTCAAATATATTTTAGGAAGGCAAATCTGCTGTTGCTAAAAACAAACAAACAAAACGTTTGACTCATTCTTAATTTTTGGATTATCAACGCCAGTGGAATAGATTCTTCATATGACTTTAAGCAAGTCTATTAATGACTGTTACTAGAAAAAGATGTGGGCTATTTTGGGGCTATAACTTTAATGAGACCTGAAAGCTAACTAGCAATATATTTTATCCCTCTTCATATTTACTTATTAGTTAAAAATGCTTAAGTAAAAGGTAAGACTAAACCTTAGTTACATTAAATAGTTAAATCACAGTTAGCTTTTAAACCCAAAACACCATAGCTCTAAAGGTTATCTCCCCATCCAACAATACTGAAGATCTTTCAGGAGTATTCAATGTCTTTTCTATTATAATTTAGGCAGCATTGTTCTCATTAGGTACAAGTTCACTCCCCCTTTTTGAGAGGAATTAATGTCCTTGTAATTGAAGAAAGGTTCTCTTTTTGGTTGCCAGCTTTAAAGCTACCCAAAGATAAGCAAATTCAGGTATAATGTGGGGTGGATGGGATGCTCCGTTGACCTTGGGATTCAATAACAATTATCTGGTGTGGTTGCCTCAAAGATTTCCTTGGGCTTGTTTCAAGATCTACTCATTAAGAAAATGAAAAACATTACTGAAAAGACATTTCTACTCCTCTTACTAGGAGACTTTAAAAACTTTGCTAAAGTACTGACTATGATTCTTTTTGGGCTTTTTCTCAACAAAACATCATTTACTCACAACTAAGAAAAGGAAAGTTTGGGAAAAGACAAACAATGATCCAAACAAATTTTGAATGATTGAATTTCGAATCTGGCCATACAGACACAAGTATATATACTGTAACTTTTAAACTGACAAAGGAAATTCAGTTTTCAAATTCCAAAAAAACGTTACCTGATTGTATGAACACAAGTATATAAATTTATTTTCAGATTGCAGTTGTGGATACTGTTGGGGAAAATGCAAGTTTTTTTCTTTTAATTTTAGGAGGAATTCCAAATTGGGGAAAAAAGCAGAAATAGTATGATATGAAAGGACTGAAGACACAGATATTTCTGTTTTTCCTGGGTTTTTGCTCCAAGGGCATTGGAGTGATAGTTCTTCTAGCGAAGCCTGGCCACCTCCGGCTTTGTCTTGCAGATATGTCAGCAGTCTGAGTTTGTGGCATCACCCTGTTTCTGAAGGAATGATTATGGCAGCAAAAATCTTCCATTATGACTCTGCTGCAGAATTTGAGCAGCGTGAAAGATAATAAGGAAGGATAACACAAATGTTTTAGAAATTAGCTCTAAAGAAGATGTTCTTTTAAAAAAGTGGCAAAGTTTAATGGCCCCAATAGAGTCTAAGTGAGGCCCGTCAACTGGCCTACGGCTGTGCCAATTCATAAAGCCAGAAAACCTAGAGTGCTGCTTTCAGTAATGATGAAGACAAAGTATATAACATTAGCAAGAACAAGAATTACAAGACTGGGTGTTTAGATAAGGTCAGAAGGTGATTGATTCTGGCTTCATTTAAAAACAATAACACTCAACTCCCAGAGCACTTAGTTGGGCTGCCACAAGCTCTTCAACTTCATACATGTATTACATGATTAAGATATAACTGGTAAATTGTGCTGGACGCAGCAGTATCAGTGTTCAGTGTTATAAATAATTCTTCTGTTTTACTTGAAGACCACCCCCACCTTCCCATTCAGTAATGTAACAGTGACTCCCATTGCCTAGCCCCTCTCTGATCCCCCAGGAACTGAGCATGCCACTCCTCCCCCGCTGCGGTGACGAACAGACAGAGGAGCCAAGCTAAGAAGGAAGTGGGCAGCAGATCTAAGACAATACTTTGAGCAAAGGCTAATTTCATGTACATAATTATTCTGTTAAGAATGAAAAAGAGCCAATGACTGAATAACATTGGCTTATAGGTATGATCAAGTTTTAAATAAGACTTTAACAAATTAAAAAATATAGTTAAGATATTCACATTTAAAAGAGGTATGAGAAAATATTTTGGGCTTTGGGATATACAGAGAAAATGAAGAAAGAAGTATCATGAGTATTAAATGTATATCATTATGTTGAGTAACAGCTTGTATCTGCTGACATGGGTGTCTGAAGAGGAACAGGGATTTAATGCAAATCAACAGCAATAAGACCAGTTACCTTCATTACTGGCTGGGCAAAATATTTGGCACTCCAGTCACAGAATCCTGTCTGCATTGTGCCTGAAATGAAACTTTTGTGTCCAACAGTGTCATCTGCATCATCAGTGGTCTTCCGAGAGGAAAAAGAAAGAGAGAGAGAGCACAAAGAAATAATTAGCAATCTGGCATCTAAGAAAACCATTTCTGTCTGCTCCTTTCTATTTCGCGTTTCATTTCCCTAATTAAAAATTCTGATATTATTCTGATAAATTTCTGTATCTGACTATAAACTTCTATTATTCTTTCCCTATGCCTCAACTCCCCCAAAACTCTTATTTGCCCTCATTAATGCCTCCAATCCATTCACCCCTCCGTAGGTTCAAAGGCCATAACCCCTCCTCTTACTTCAATTTCTTCACTCTTGATTTCCTACTCCTGTCTTACTACCACACATCCCTTGTCAAACCTCAGCCAGGAATTATTCTCACCATCTAACTCCTAAACTTCTATTCACATGCTGCTGAACAGAGCTGGAGTAGGTCACACAAATTCTCCTGACAGGGTATATTATAAATTTATGTTGTTCAACTTCGTCTGGACCTTCACTACAGTAAGGAAATCCTCTGAATTTTCCCCAATTGCACCCAAATGTAATTTCCCACAAGGACTTTTTCTTTTCTTTTTTTTTTTGGAGGGCAGTTGGGGTTAAGTGACTTGCCCAAGGTCACACGGCTAGTTTTTTGTGTTAAGTGTCTGAAGCCGGATTTGAACTCAGGTACTCCTGACTCCAGGGCCGGTGCTCTATTCACTGCGCCACCTAGCCGCCCCGCCACAAGGACTTTTTCAAACCTGTTCTCTCCTCAAAATTCCTACACCTCTAACCTTGGTCTACTCCCCAGCTAAGGACCTGCCCTTTTATTTTGCCAAGAAAATTGAGGCCATCTAAGATAAGCTTCCTCTTCTTCCATTCTCTTCATCTTAAAATACTTTGACATCATCCTTAATTCTGTTGTCAGGCTCTGACAAAGAAGCGGTCCCTCTCCTTGTTTAGGCCAACCTTTCCATGTTCTCTTGATTTTATACTCTTTCCTTTCTCTTGCAAACTAAAATCTTAATTACTGCTCCAACCCCCAATCTTCAATATCCTTCTACCTACTGGTTCCTTCTCAGCAGCCTTCACTCCATACTCAATTTTCTCCTCTCTCTCTTTTCTTAAAAAACTTTCATTAGACCCCAACTTCTCAAAGTATTTCCTCTCTTTCTCAGCCAGGTTCCTAAAAATTATTTTATATGCTCTGCTTCTACTTTCCCTTTTTTTATTCCTCCATGATTTGTAATTTGGCACCTGAACTTATCACTTACCTAAAACCGATTTCCTCAAGGCCCCCTACACTATTGAACCTGATGGCCTTTTCTCAGTCTTAATTGTTCTTGACCTACTTGACAGATGTCAGAAGGAGCATCTGACCCTTCCCTCTCCTCCTGGACACTTTCCCTCTTCTCAGTCCTTGTGATTCTACTCTTTCCTGGTTCTCACTATGTTTGTAGGATTGCTCTTTCTCCATCTCCTTAACTAGCTCATCATCTGTATTATTACCCCGTGGGTTTTTTCCAAGGTTCTGTCCTAGGCCCCTTACTCTTTTCTTTCTCTACTCTCTCTTTTTACTGAAGTCATTGATTTTCACAGGTTTAATTAGCACCTTTATGCAGATGACTCAAAGGTCTCTCTATATCCAGCCCCAGTCTCTTCTATGAGCTTCAATTCCACATTAACAATTGCCTATTGTACATTTCATACTATGTGTCAGAGAGGCATCTCAAGCACCACAAACCCAAAACTGAACTCAATACTGGTCTTTCCAAACTTTCCTATTTCTTCTAGTCTTCCAGGTTCACAACCTGGGTGCTATTCTCAACTACTCCTTTTCCCTCACCTATCCCATCCGTAGTTGCCAAATCTTGCTTTGTCTCCACACCTCTACACCATTTCTCACCTCTGATCCTTTCTCTAGTCACACAATTGTGGCATTATTTCAGGTCTTCCTCATACTTAGATGACTGGAACAGCTTCGAGCCTCTCTGCACACCAGGCCATCTTCCACACTGCTGTCAAGTGATTTTCCTTAGCTATGAGATGCTGACCACGTGATGCTTCTATTCAATCAACTCCAGTGGCTTCCTATTGCTTCTTTCTAGTATCACTGAACATCACCCCCCTCCTCACACTATGTGATCCAGCCAAACTAATTTTCCTCTCCATTCCTCCTTCATGACACTCCATCTCCCTGCCTTTGCATCAGCTATCCCTGGTGTCTGGAATGCAGTCCTTCTTCATCTTCACCTCACAAAATCAGTCTTTTCTTTCAATATGTAGCTCAAACACCACCTTGTACATGAAACCTTTCCTGATTCCTCCAATGTCTAGTGACATCCTTCTCTAAATAACTTGCACAAGTCCCTCTGGTGGCCTAGAAGGTTCCTCCCAAGCTCTATTTAAGGAGGGCGCCCAGGTCAGCTACCTTCACTTCTTACTGGGCCCCACTCTGGACTTTTGAATCTACAGTCCTTGGTGCTGGGTACCTTCTCTTACCCCCACCGCTACTTTTCAGTCTCCTTTTATGTGGGTCTTCTCCCTTTAGAATGTAAGTTCCTTGAGGGCAGGGACTGTCTTGAGGTTGTATACCCAGCACTTAGCAGAGTAACAGTAAAGGCTTAATAAATTCTTGTTGACTGACTCAGCTTTTACTTATTCCTTGTATTTAATCTGTTTATACTAATATACAAATATGCTGGTTGCTTCCTACATTTAGAACATAAGATTTTTTGTGAATATAGATTGTTTCCTTTATGTGTATATCCTCAGTACTTAACACAGTGCCTGGAACATAGTATTGATTAATAAATACTTACTGATTGATTCCCTAATGAAAAACAACTGGGACCGGGAAAATCCAGAAGAGGGCATAAAATAAAAAAGGTAAGATTTGAAACCTAATTATGGCAGCAATCTTAGTGATGTGTTTGTATTGGGACAATCAAACAAAATGTCTGTTGTTAGTTATGCCAAAATTGGAGTCCACAAATGTTATCCAATAATAAACACAAAAACAAGCTCACATCTGGCTTGATTTCTTGATTAGATTGGCAGATGAAGTAACAGCTGCCATTATGTCAGGTTTCATCCACAGGAGAGCTAAGCTTTGTACTTGGTACCATTTGGCAGTCTCTACTACTGAGCAGTCTAGGCATGAAGTAGCAGGTGGTATTCTTAGTTAGGAACAAGGTACAGTTGCTGAATGACATTTGTAAAACTTTGTCCACCACCTGCCAGCATTGTGCTTCGTCAGTATGACAACTACTTTTTAATATACTGGGCAAAATGATTCTCTCCTCAGTTATTCCACTTCTTCTTCTTTCATCAGTTGACTCTGCTAACCCCTCCACTGTTTGGAGGTCTAGAATGCATCACACAAATATAAATATACTACAGGCCCACTCACTTTACACAGATGTATTTGGTATATCCTGAAATTTCTTTTCAGTCCCAGGAAGCCCGAAAAGGGCCACAAATATTTGTCAAGAATCATTTTATGATCACGTAGTAAGACATGATCCTGACAAATAATGTCCTCACCATGCAAATTAAAACATGAAGTTGTCTCTTCAGAATGTCTTTTGAAATGTGCCGAGAAGGAAATAGTATCAGTTTATGCAGAAAACTTGAATGTTAAAAAAAAAAAAAAATAACCTGCTCAGATTAAATAATACTATTCAATAGCTATGGTTAACATTGCCACACCAAGTGCTGCAAAATAATATTTCTCCAGGAAGAAGGAAAATAAATTTTACTTTTTGGTTTTACTTTATGGAAGTTGCCAAGAATAGAAGAAATGAGACTAGTGGAGGCAGCGATAAGATAAATGCACACTGCAATATCCATAAAGGATATGATAGCTCAAACAATAGGGCAGATGTATATGCAAAAGACAAAGAAAGGAATGGGAAATCTGACTAAATGGACTAATCAAGAGAAAAGAGTTGGATGAGTTGTAACAAATAATCTTAGTTCTTTTTATTACAAACTGAGTGACATGAAGTTACTTAAATCCTGATGCCCTTCTTCTAACACATGAGAAATATGGGCACCAGCCCTTGATTATAAACTAATTAGAATGGCTGTAAAGGACTTACAGGAAAATAATGAGCCACAAGAAGGTTCTGTCAAACAGTAAAGGTGGTTGTTGGTTGTTGTTTACCTGATCTGGCCCCTTGTCAAACATCTTTCGTGTCCTGGGGAACTGGTGGGAGTGAGGTGTATACTGCACACCCATGGTACCCACATTAGCAGGTCTGCCTGATGGGATGTCCCGACTGCCTGGCTGCTTGGTCACATCATTGGTCAGGCTGGAACTGCTGGTACTGGATGTTGGAGGGGAGCCTCTGCCAGAGGGAGAATTGTAAGAGATGACTATGATGTTTTACAAAAAACTTCTTACTTATAAATAAAAGTTTTCATTATTCTCCATCTACATCTCATAGAGACCCTAAGAGGTCATTAGGTCTAGTCCTTTGTCTCTAAGCATATACTCTCTTAAATTGCTGAACATTACTATGTAGTGAGACACTTTAATTCCTTTCCCAACTAAGTCTTTTTCACAAAAAAATTAGTATACCATTATGTAGGGCAAGAACTAACTGATTTATTAGCCAAATGAATCATTTCCACTCTTATCAGTAAGGAATACAGAATACTATAATATATTTTATCTAAATTTGTCATACAATTAAATTGCTCCCTGAGGCACCAAACTGTGACGGGGAAAAGTCTTCCCGTAAGTTTTCTAATTGGGGTGTGCTGCTATTGATTTTTACAATTTTACAGGAATATTAAGGAGACCTTTAATTGTTATACTATGTGCAAGCAATGAACTGATCAATTGGAGAAGACCTCTGAGAACGGAGGAAAATATATTTTCTTCCTGGTGGGGGGAAAAAGAGGGGGAAGAATATAGAAGTTGAGATGGGGAAGAAATAGACAAAACAGAAAAAACAGAGCAGATCATCAGAAAGAGAGAAAGTACCAAGAAAAAATAAAATAAGGGAGTGAAGGACTCTAAATCAGTAAGACAACTTACCCCACTTGGTGAATGTGCATGCCCTTGTTGGTAGGGCTAGCTGGGGCAGACTGAGTAAGAGAAGAAGTGTCGAGGATGCGCTGAGGACGGGCGTTGACAGTGGCCTGTAGAAAAAGGGGACAAACAGCACGAAAGGTTAATTAATCAATCTGCAAGTATTTAATAAGAGTCTCCTAAATGCCAGGCGCAAATATAATGAATCTTTCCTCCCTCCCTTCTTCCCTCCCTCCATTCTAATGGAGAAGATAACAAGGACACAGGTAACCAGAAAGCTTGAGATAGGGAATTGTGACTCCACTGGTGGAGGAAACTTCCTACACCTACCAAGGCTGGCACCTTCTTGGTAGTTTACAGACTTGCAGAGTTGCCTGGGGAACTGGGATGGCAAGTGAATTGCCCAGGGACACACAGCATATAAGGATATATCCAGAACAAACATAACAATGAAAAATGCAAATTACAACTTAGTCATTGAACACCGTGTAGTTTTAGGGGGAGGGCACTAGCAGTTTAGGGAATCAGGGAAGACTTCATACAGGAGGCAGTGCATAAGGTATAGCTTGAAAGAAGAGAGGGATTCTCTGAGGTAAAGGTGAGGAGGGAGTGCATTGGTCAAGTGTAATAATCCCTTCTCAGTTTACAAAAGTACAAAATTACTGGCTCCATTATGACTCTACAAGTACATATTAATAAGCATTAAAAAAAAGAATTTTGCCTGTAAAAACACACACGATTTGCAAAATGCATTTTTTGATATTTACTTGCTTTATCATTTTAAAATTCTAAAATCAATTCAATCTAACAAGTATTTATTAAGTGCATACTCTGTGCAAGGCTAAGTGCTAAGTATTCTGTATTAAGTGCTGGGGCTGCAAAGATAAAATGAAAAGCAATCTCTGTTCTTACAATCTATTGATTGTTTACTTGAGATACAATAAACCCTAACTATAGCAATTATTAAAAAGCTAGTTGGGTACTACCTTAGTTTAGACTTTTCATCACTTCTTGTTTGAACTACTGCAATGGCCTCTTGAGGAGGCCTCTGCTTCCCCTGTTCTCTGATTGCTAGCTTCAGAAATAATCTTCCCAGGGCAAAGGTTTGAACATGCCCCTGCCCTGCACAAAAACATTTGGTGCCTCTCTATTGCCTCTAGAACACAATTTAAACACTTTGCCCTGGCATTTAAAGCCCTCTCCCATCTGGCTCCTACCTGCTTTTTCTAGCTTTAACTCATGACACTGCTCATTACACTCTTCATGGGTTACTAGCTGTTTCCCGGACTTGGTTTTATACCCAGCTGTAAATGTTCTTTCCTGTCTCAAACTACTCTGCATTTACTTATCTGGGCATAAAGAAGCTGCCGGAGATTGTTTTCTTCCCTGCTTGGTATCCCCTACACTAAACACAGTGCTCTATACATACTAGGTATTAGAGAAATATGTTGAATTGAAAAGAAAAGTTACAAAGCGGTTAAAAATGAAACAAAGCCAAAATTACAAGGGTGGAAGGAAGGTCTCTAACTTCTTGATCAATAGTGAGCTGTTCCTCCTCAAATGCTGTGAGACTACTTCATCTGAAACCTTCCTTTGCCTCCCTCATATAGGGACGGTGCAAGCGCGTGTTGCAATTACTTATGTGTATGACATTTCCCTGTCCGTCCTCTTCCCTCCCTCTACCAGCATGGGGAATAGATTAGAGGTCGGAAGAGATGCTAATTATAAGACTATCATAATGACCTAGGTAAGAGATCATAATAGCCTAAGGCGCTAGCCTTGGGAAAAGTTGTGGAGATAGAATTGACAAGAGTTGGCATGTAATTGGATGTGGCAATATAAGATAAAGGGAAAACTGAGGATATTTTTGAGATTGAAGAACTGAGAGACTAGAAAGATGTTGGTGCCCACAAAAGAAATATGGAAACATCTGGATGTGGGATAAGTATAAGAGAACATGAAGAAAAGTCATGTGAAGTCTGAGGACAAAGATCTGCTCAATCCATTGGAACACACTATAAGTAGAATTTCAGGCTACTTCCTATCCTTACCTTTCCCAGGACTACACTCCCTTTAAGGAGACTGGTTTGTCTGGAGTGAATTCTCAACTTTCATTTCTCCTTTTTCCCTCCCTCAGATGTCCAAGCTCTCACACCACTTTAGCTTTCAGACAAATCCTCTTGAACATTGTGGTTCTCATTTTGAAGAGGTATGAGTAGTGGCAGACTCATTATAATACTGTACATCATGTATTCTTCAAAAAGAAAAAAGCAGACTCTGTATGCTCTGAAGAATAAAGCTGGATACCTGAGCTGGCCTTCGAATGTATTATCTGCTTCTGTTCTTGTTCAAAGGCACATGAGTACTATACATCTTGCTCCTTCCTGAAAACATAGCTCTTTTAAGAATTAAGTTGACTACAGCAGGGAAATAATTACTTGGAAATAGAAAGAGAAGATACACATTAAAACAGTAGCTAAGTAAGACTGTAATTATGCCAGAAATTCGATGCATGTGACTCATGCCCCAAGTCAGACCTCTGTCATTAAAGTTGGTTTGTATTCATTTAGCTCCCTAAAGAGATTTATAAAATCTTTGGAGAATTTGGGCTGAAGGGAGCAACCAGAATAATGGGCTCTCTACTATTTTTTTTTCTTGAAGAGAAAAAGAATTCATCTTGAACTGCAAAACAAGCTCTCGTGTCTCAGTTCCGTGACTTAGTGATGTGAGAAAACACTTGTTCATCTTAAAATAATTTATTTCATGTCACAGAATTTTTTCTCTGTATTCCTTTAAAAATACTACAGATTTTTACTTATAATGCTTGAAATGTTTTTTTTTTAATCTATGTACAGTAGGAACACTAACTTTGAATACTTGCCCCTGGTTGAAATAGTACAGACCAGGAATTGCTTCTGAATGTTCTGATCTGAATGTGTGACCTGTAGCTAGGGAAGTAAGTGGAAGGGTAATTTAGCCTCAGGCCTTCTGAGGGAGCAGCTTGATGAAGCCATCCTGGGAAGCTGCTTCATTAATGAGTCATACCCATGAAGCTCTACTTAAAGAATCCAAGGCTTTCTATTATTGTATCCAACTGGGTTGCCATTAGCATTTGGAGAAACCAGAAGTCGATCATTTTCATTTTTATTTTCTCTATTTTATGGGTTCAAAACATTTTCATAAAATTTACTTTGATGCTAAACCTCATGAATGATGGGAAAATAGTCGATGTTGTAAAGCTTCCTTCCTCTGGGGTTTGTATGACTTGAAATTCCAACATAGGAAAAAAAAATCTGTGCCAGCTTAAGACTTGGCACCCAGGAGGGGAGGGTTTCTTTGTTTTAGGATTTAACGCAGATTTGGAAAACTGAAGTCTGCTTTAGGGTTATAAATGGTAGGGAAATGATAAACAAACAAGACTGTTTATTGGCAAGTGGGCTGCCTTTTTTAAAAAAAACTAAATTTTGCAAAGATTTTTCTTTTTTAATAATCACCCAACACAGTTTTAGGGGAGGAGTTCGGTTCCACTCTGGACACCCAAAGTCATTAGATTTCAAAGAAGCTAAAACACCCACATAGAATTTTGACCTAGTTTTAAGGGACACAGCTGAAGAAACAGACAATATCAGATTTAAAAAAAAAACCTATTTAATAGGACCTTGAATTGGTAACTTCCTCCATATCTATTTCTTCCTGAATACATAACTCAACTTCCAAGAAATCTAATTTTTCATTCATAAATGTCAATGAGCATTTAGGCACTTTGGAAAGGTAACCAGGTCCATAGATTTAAAATGCAAGACAAATTAATTACACAATCCTTCATTTAAATAGCATCAGAACATCCAGGATTCAGTTTAACAAACACTTATTAAGTCTACTTGCTGTGTACAGAGCAATGAATTAGTCAGAATTGGGGAGAAAACAAAGTTAAGGTAAGACAACGGCCCTGGCTCATAGGATATGGCATATACACAAAATATTACAACAGAAAAATAGTTTATCAGGGAGGTACAAAATGCTATTTGGGCAGTAAAAGAAGGTTGCTAACATCACAAATAAAATAAGGTTCCTTAATGTTATAAATAAAAGTTTTTTTTACCTCTGTAAATGTAAACTCCTTGACGGTAGAGACTGTTATAATTTTTGTCTTTGTATCCTGGGTCACTAATACAGTAAGAGACACAAAGACACTGTATATAGAACTTAATTCTTGTCATTAGCCTGGAAATTGGAATTTTAAAAAACTCCACCCCTCCTCCACTGGAATGAATTATCTTCATAGTGAAACCTACCCCAATATAAGTACTTTTGAGTCAAATTCTTCAGTTTGTTTTCTCTTAAGTATGCAAACTGCTGGACGACCTCACATCCCTCTCTCCCACTTCCAAAGTCTGAAGAGAATCATATTTCAGATAAATAAAGGGGAGAAACTTAAACTAAGAAACTGTCATTTCATTTCATATTGCTCATTTGGGAATAATTTTTGACTGATCTTCTCCACACTTTCAGAAAAATGGTTGAAGGCGGAGGAGGAATACTTTGTTGTTGAACCGGAAAACTTCACCAAAATTCAGCAACCTTTCAATTACTTAAGGAATATAAAAGCTCCAACAACCACTGCCTTAGACAGTGACTCATTACCCAAACTTCTCAGACACTCAAGAGATGATCCCACTCTGAATGTGCCATTCCATTCTACTCAGTGGATTCATCAGCCCCCACAATATCTGCAATGAAATCCCAACAAGAAAAATGAGTAGGAGTCACTAGGTTCTTAACTCACTTTTCTACTTCAGGTCTTCCCCAAATCACTAAGGGGTAGGATTTCAGTCTTGGATGAATGGATGTTTGGTTTTTCCTGGCTTCTCTTATAGCAGTACTCCTTCTGGATCATTACTATTCTTTTAGAAAGTAAATTAAAGTAATTTTACTTTAAGTTATTTGAAAGGACAAGTAGTTCCTTACTGGTTCAGTTAGTATCTATTACTTTATACTTAGAGTAGGAGCATCAATCTCAAGTAGAAACAGGGCAACTGAATTATCCATAAGGACTCCTGCAGGCTGCGTATACTGACTCAGAAAAATTACATGTTAACATTATCCATGTTTCATTGTATTTGTATTTAATTTGTTAAATATTTCTCAATTACATTTTAATCTGGTTCCATGAGGGCAGTGTCAAGCTGGGTGTATGACACTTCTGACTTATATGCAATTTGGCATAGTGGATAGAGAGTAGGTCTCAGAGCCATTAAAACCTAGGTTTTATGCCTCTGACATATACTGCCTGTGTGATCCCACACAACCTCTCAGTGCTCTAGGTAATTCTCTAATAATTTAAGTTTCAGAGAAGTGGTAACCTGCATGGTGGAAGGAGTTACCTCATCTGGAAGTCTCCTATATCAATGAAATCACAGGTCCAGCTCCTATTCCTATTCTTTTTTTTAAAATCAGTTTTTTGGAACAAAAATACTTAATATTTATTTTAGGGAGGATCTAAGGTAAAATATTTATTTCAAGAAAGAAGTATGGATAAGGAGGAGCTTCTCAGGAGATATATTCAGATTCCAGATCTCACTGGGGTAAGTGATCTCTGAACCTTAAGAGAAGAGAACCTAACCATAACTCTTCCTCCTTTTCAATTCTTGCTTTTGCATTTCTATGTATATTTTATCCTGGGTTTACCTACCTTAATAAAAGCACCATCAGGTTCTTTTAGTATCTTGTGGCTATCAATGAAGCTCTCAGACTGTTATCCATCCTTTTTCCTATGTGATAGGCTCACTTTCCTTTCTGATCACATATAATCTTTGTGGATGTCTTCTATTCCTTATCTCCCAACAAATCTTTGTGGTTGTATCCTACTTATACAAACACTGAATCTTTCCATTTTATTTTGGGACACCTGCAATCTTTTTTTCTTCCAAGACCTTTAAATTCCCTGAAGAATATGGTAGTAAAACAGATTATTGAACATATTTATTGTTATGGGTAGATTGCCCATTATATTTTTGTGTTAGAAAAATTTCTAAAGATACACACACACAATTTAAAGGCCACATTTTGAGTCTAAAGCTTTTTCCACATGGTAGAATCTTGTATTTCATGAAAATGGTCATAAAGATAAGAAAATGTTGTTTGGATTAGTAATTGCTTATGCATTCCTGGTCTCCGTTTTAACATTAGTGTTCTTATGCAAATTTTTTCATTCTTTTGAAATCTTAGCCCTTAAGAGATATCTTGAAAAATGAAGCCTGAGTCCCTTTAAAATTATGTCCCCTTCAGCACAGCTTCCTTCTGTACGTATTTGGAGAGGTTCAGCAGCTCTTCCTGACTTCATTTTCTCAAGTATTGTTACCATTTATTTAAATAATACATTACAAATTTAAGTGTCAGACTCCAAATATCATTACTGATGAAAACACCAAAGATACACCTGAAGATTTTTTCCACTTAACATTCATCTATTATCCTCTTATTAGTTTACTACTAATTATTATTACTTATGTTCTTTCAACTGTCTGGATCAGCTGTGTCTTGCCAAACTCTGTGTGGTTCTTTACCCTCAATTAAAAAAAAATCGTGAGGTGATGTAATATTTCATTATCATGGCACAGCAGAAAAAGTGTCAGATACAGACTCAGCAGACCTTGGTATGAGTCTCAGCTTAGATATTTTTTGGTTACTGACCATTGGTAAGTCTCTTACCTTCTTTCAATCCCCATTCTCATGTGTGAAATGCACATAATAATATATATGCTACCTCACAGAGTTGTAAGATTGGTGAACCCTGAAGCAATCACTCAATTAATATTTATTAAGTGGCACTGTGTGTGTGCCAGGCCCTGTCCTAGGTGCTGGGGACACAATACAAAGGATGAGACTGTTCCTGCTCACAAGGAGTTTACATTCTAATGGGAAAGAGAACAAGTACCTACGTAAATACGTGCAGGGTCAGTATGAAATAAATGAATACAAAATTTACAGAGTTACGTATGCTAGAAAGGCTTCATGGAGAATACAGTGCTTGAACCGCATCTTAAAAGTCTAAGAGGGATTCTAAGAGATTGTGGGAAGGAGAGCATGCTGGGCACATGGGACAGCTGATGTGAAGGTAGAGAAATAGGAGATGGAGTACCGGGTATAAAGATTAAGTGAGAAGGTCAGTCTGGCTGGACCTCAGAACCACAGAGGAAGAATACAATGAAACGAGAAAGATGTTGGGACCAGGTTGTTAAGGGCTTTAACAGCCAAACAGAGGAGTTTATACTTTATCCTAGAAGCAATAGGAAGCCACTTGAATTGACTGAATGAGGGAGTCAAATAGACAGATCTGCACTTAAAGAAAATCACTCTGGCAGCTGTGTGTAGGACAGACTACAGTGGAGAGAGATTTGACCAATCAGGAAGCTGGTGTAAAAAATCTAGGTGAGAGGTAATAAAGGCCTGAACTAAGGTGGTAGCAGTAAGGAGAGGAGTCAGATGAGAGACACACTGACGGTGGAGCCTTTGGCAGAAATAGAGAAGAGGGGGATGTGGAGGGTGTCTTTGTGGGGGGGAGGGGAAGAATGATAATCAGCTCAGTTTTACAGTTTAAAGTAGTTAACAGGTAACTGGTATTATAGAACTGAAGCACAAAGGAGAGTCTGGGGTTGGAAATGCATGTGTGTGTATGTATGTGTGTGAGTGTATATATAATATATATTATACACAAGTCTGTATATATATTTATGTATATTTGTGAGTCATTTGCATAGAGATAATAATTACACCCAGGAAAGCTGAGAATCCTTGTTACTGAGACAGTATAGAGGGAGGTGGAAAGAGGAATTAGTACATAACCATGGAGGCTACCCACAGTTACAGGGAATGATACGGATGATGAACAAGCAAAGGAGACCAAAAAGAAATAGTCAGATAGGTAGGAGGAGAATAAGGAGAGGAGTGTCATAAAGACCCAAGAGACAATGTGTCTAGTAGGAGAGGGCGGTCTGTTGTCAAATGCAGCAGCTAGATCCAGGGGAATTAGGATTGAGAAAAGACCATCAGATTTGGAAATTCAGAAATATTTTGTAACTTTGAAGAAATTAATTTCAGCTGAGTGATAAGATCAGATGCCAGACTGTAAAGAGTTGAGGAGCAAATGAGAGGAGAGGAAACCAAGGCAGCAAGTATAAAAAACTTTTTTAGAGTTTGGCTGAGAAAAAGAAGATGTAGGATGACAGCCTGAGGGGATGGTGGGGCCTAGTGAAAGTTTTTCCAAGGGAGAGATCAAGAGCTGGAAATGTCTGAAGGCATTAGGGAAGGATTTGGTACACAGGGATGGTATGAAGATCTGAGAGGTGATTAAGTATGCAATCTCCTAGAGAAAATGAGAGGGGATAGGATTAGTGCACACTTAGAAGGGTTGGTTTTTAGCAAGAAGAGCCACCTCTCTGTCAGAGACTAGGAATAAGAAGAGAGAAGGGATGATGGCAGGGGGGATTGAAATGAAGAAGGCGAAAAGGAGGAGCTCACCTCGAATGGCCTCAGTTTTCTCAGTAAAGTAAGAGGCAAGTTCCAAGAGGAGGTTTGGAATAGCTTCTGTGGGAGGTGAGACAGGGAATCAATTAGGGAGGAATATACAAATGTGAAGCACTAGACAAATGTGAATAATTATTATTGTGTCGTAATGTTTTATAAATGAGCCTGTTCTCTAAACTGGTGTTGTCCTTTGCTGCCATGTCTTTTTACTTGGCAAAATGAACAAGTTTATGGTGGATGCCATAGTTTCTAGAATCTTTTCATCCACTTCATTTTGTTGACTTTTGTATCAATTTAAAAGTTTCTAAGAAATGGTGATAGGGTCATTATCTTTACTTTTTTCTATTTCTGATGATGCAGAATTAACCAACCACTTGTTTTTTTTGTTTTATTGTATTTTTTGCCTTTTTATTTTGGAGGTGAGAAGGCAGGGAAGTTGGGTTTAAGTGACTTGCCCAAGGTCACATGGCTAGTAAGTGTTATGTGTCTGAGGTAGGATTTGAACTCACTTCCTCCTGACTCCAGGATTGGTGCTGTATTCACCACGCCACCTAGCCACCCTGAACTACTTGTTTAAACATGTGTTAGATCTTTTGTGGTGTAAATAATGTCATCTTTTACCTTTATCCCTTCTACCTTGACAAAGATTTTGACCTTTTCTTTAACTAGGATATGATATGACTCCACAAATAGCTGACTGGAAAAAGACTCTTACACTGCTACTCAGTCATCTTCATTCTGGTGAGATACACTCAATTGCACTTGCCATAATGTTCAGCTCTTTCCTTAGAAAATAAGCTATCATAGAATACTAACAGGCAGATTTCAAATAAAAGAATAAAAGCTATCAACAAACACAAAAAAGTTCCAAATCACTAATAATAAGAGAAATGCATATTAACATGTCTTTGAGGTTCTACCCACACCCATTAAATTGGCAAAGATGACAAAAACAGGAAAATGACAATTGTTGGAAGAGCTCTGGAAGAATAAGAACACTAACAACCTGTTAGTGCATATAGATGCTCTGGAAAGCACTTTGGAGCTATTTTAAAAAGACAATAAACTGCATTTGTTGATCACAGGAGTGATACTATTGCATAAACTCCAAAGAAGTCAAAGTCAGAAGGGCAGAACTTATATGTCAAAAACATTTCGAGCCGTATTTTTTGGTTGAAGCAAAAAACTGGAAACAACAGGGGGTGCCCATAATTGGGGAATGGTTGGACAAATTATGCTATGTGAATGTGATGGAGAATTATTCTACCATAATAAACAGCAATATAATAAATTTAGAGAAACCTCAAAGATTTGAACTGATCCAGTATGAAATGATTTGAATCAGGAGAACAATTTATGCAGTAACATAATAGGAAACAACTTTGAAAGATTACAGAACTCAGATCAGAGCAACCAATCATGACTAGAGAAGGGTGATGGTATTCGTCACCACTTGGAAGAACGATGATGGATTAGAGATACAGAATGAGAGATTTGCAGATATGGCTAATGTATTGAATTATATTGCTTGAATATACTTATGTATTACAAGAGAAAGTTACTATTTGGGAGGAGACAGTAGGGGTTGTGACAGGAATGCAAAAAAAATGAAGAAATATTGGTAAAATAAACACAGAAAAAAACTAGATTTTTTAAAGCTAAACTTAAAGCAATAATAAAAACCAAAGTAACAAGTTTATTGATTGCTGTACAGTTTTCTTTTTTGTTTTTATACACTAAAATGTGCATGCATGTTGATGATTTTGACATTCATAACAAAAAAACAAAGCTTAAATTGTAAAAGATAGGTCTTTTATATGAGTACAAGAATTTTCGGTAGTGTTTAAGAAATCATTGGCCTCTTTCATTCCTGGATATTGAAACATATATTTCAAGGTTTTTTTGTTTGTTTATTAGTTTTTGTTACATCTCTTTGGTTCTATCTTCTTACTGAAATCACAGAGCAGCAAAGTATATGCTGACAGTCTGATGAACTATGTCAAGGTGATCATGTAACTTCACTACTCCTTTATTATCTGCAATAGATGCTGGTACATAAGCTACAATTATCTTCATAGAATGTTGATGATAGCTAGCATTTATATAGTACTTTAAGGTTTGTAAGGCATGTTATATATGTTATATCATTTGGTTCTCATAGTAACCCTGGTAGGTTAAGTGTTTATCATTACCCCCATTTTATAGATGGGGAAAATGAAACAGAGAAAGGGTAAGGGCTTTGCCCAGGGTCACACAGCTAATAAGTGTCACATTGAAATTTAGGTCTTCTGGACTCCAAGTCCAGTGCTCTACCTAGCTGCTTACAGTCATTATGAGCAATATAAGGTGGGAAGAATAAGTGCCTCAAGAAATAATGTTTATCAGGAAAATGATAAATGCTGCAGAAGATGTGGGAAAGCTGGAACTCTAGTGCATTGTTGGTGGAGTTGTGAACTGATCCAACCATTCTGGAGAACAATTTGGAACTATGCCCAAAGGGCTATAAAAATGTGTATACCCTTTGATCCAGCAATACCACTTCTAGGGCTGTATCCCAAAAAGATCATACAAGTGGGAGGAGGACCTGTATGTACAAAAATATTTATAGCAGCTCTCCAGGTTATTATGAAGTCCACCTGCTCCTCATTTCTTATAGCACAATAGTATTCCATTACATTCATATACCACAACTTGTTTAGTCATTCCCCAATTGATGGGCATCCCCTTTTTTGTTTGTGGCAATTCTTTGCCACCACAAAAAGAGCTGCTAGAAATACTTTTGTACATACGAGTCCTCCTCCCTGTATCCTTGTATAGTGATGTTGAGTGAGGAGAGCAGAACCAGGAGAACTTTGTACACAATTATAGACACATAGTATCTGTGATGACTAACTTAGATAGACTGGGCTCCTCTCATCAATGCGAGGTTTTAACACAACTCCAAAAGACTTATGATGGAGAGGGCTATCCATATCCAGAGAAAGAACTACAGAGTCTAGATGCAGACTGAAGCAAACTCCTTGCTCTCTCATTTTTTGGTTTTGTTCTGTTCCTTCTTTCTCATTGTACATCCCACAGGTTATAATTCTTAACAACTTGATTCATGTTTAGTGGGAAGACATTTGTAGAACCTATATTGGATTGCATACCTCCATGGAGAGGGAGGGGGAGAAAACCTGGAACTCAAGGGATTGTGGAACTGAATGTTGTAAACTAAAAGTAAATAAATAAATTTAATGTGGATAAAAAGAAATAATATTTATTTTTGCCTTTGGGGACAAAATGAAACCAGCTCCTATATCTGTTCTCTGTCCACCTATTTGTAACTTCTTTGTATTATCTGGTTTCATTTATATTAAGAATGTCAGTAAATGGGGTGGCTAGGTGGCGCAGTGAATAGAGCACCGGCCCTGGAGTCAGGAGGACCTGAGTTCAAGTCCGGCCTCAGACAACACAAAAAAAACTAGCCGTGTGACCTTGGGCAAGTCACTTAACCCCAACTGCCCTCCCCCCCCAAAAAAAGCAAGAAAAAAAAAAATCTCAGTAAGTGATGTGTTTCAGTTCTTCCAGAAACTGCAGTTTCTCCTATAACTGACTGTAGGACAATTATACACTAAGAATATCAGTGGTTAAATTAATATTTTCTAAGATTTCTGTCATTCTTAACGTCTTCTGTCAATTTTCTATTACTCCACTATCAATAAAGTAAATGTGAAGAGAATGCTCAGGCTATTCTGTAGTTTTATCAACTTCAATGGCTACCTTGACCAAAAAATCCATCACTTAGTGATGCTGAGATATTAGCTAGGTTGGCCTTAGGGAAGCAGAAATAATTTAATGTATACTTGAAGGCTTTCCAAGCAGTACAGTTTGCGCTCTCCTGGTTAAGTGTTCAAGAACTCAGCTTCACTTCCACACCATTAGGAAGGACTGGAGTAGGGATTTTGACCAATTATAGTAATTAGGTATGAGGAATGATGCATGTTGTATGAAGTGAATTCTTGGGTCAAATTTACTCATATTCAAATGTTAATACAAAAATCTTTCTGAAGCCAAATAAATTATATTGTTTATTATTGACTACCTGGAAATACACCACACCTCAGCTCTCTTTCATTAATATGGACAATTGTAAGGGAAGTAATGTACATTCCTATATAAGACGCAATCCTGGTTCTATTCTTTTCCTATGCCTCCCAATTCTCTATAATGGTCATTTCAATGACTGGAATTACTATGCAAAAAAAAAAATTATAAAGGCTACATTTCTGAATTAAAGCAAAGAGAAATAATATAAAGCAACTTCATTGAGTAGGACTGGTTGGGCACTAGATTTCCCAATTAGAGAAATGGATATACTCCATGTTTAAGCTACTAATAGAAGCTTTTAGGTATGCTGCCTTAGGGACAGCAGGTGTTCTAGCATAAAGGTATCAGACATGGAACCCATAATACTCATGAGTACAGCCTGAAACAAACAAATGAAATACAATATAAATAATGATTCAGGAGCAGCTAGGTAGTACAGTGAATAGAGCACCAGCCCTGGAATCAGGAGGACCAGAAGTTCAAATCCAGCCTCGGACACTTAACACTTACTAGCCTTGTGACCTTGGACAAGTCACTTAACCCCAACTACCCTGCCTTCCCCCTCCAAAAAGCTAAAAAAAACCCCAAAAGATTGGTTTTCTAAGTGAATATGAAACTTGTGGGGATCCTTATATACAATTTAGTGGCTGCCATTTCTGTTTGAGTTTGACACCATTGTTCTAGAAGGTTTTCCAGTCAGCTTTTTTGTTTAGGAAATGGATTCGCTATATTGATTCCTGAAGGGAAAGTACAGGACTTATCTTAACCTGAGTGAACTAATAAGAGTAACTATAATGCCTCAGACAGGCAGCATTGCACAGTGGAGAGAAAGGTGTCCTCAAAGCCAGAAAACCTGGGTTCAAGTTCCATTTCTGACAGACCAGCAAAATCACAAATATCTTAGTGCTCATAAGTTATAGAAGTGGTGATGACTCACATTGGTAAAGGAGTTTCCTTAACCGGAAGTTTCTAATATTAATGAATCATATTTGTAACAATGTAATAGCTACGATTTACATAACGATATAAGGATTATTATTGCCTTAGAATTACAACAAGAAAACCAAAACCAAGGAAAATGTGTGATGGAGTGAGACAGGCGTGGATGTAGGGATGCATCTAACAACCAAGTTAAAGAACACATATTTTCTTTGAACTAATAGAGAGCTGTAGGAGGGTTTTGAGCATGGGAATAATAGGGCCACATGTGTTAGAAGCATTACTTTGGAAGAAGTGTGAGAAGTATATTGGTAAAGAAAGACTATTCCCAGAGAAATCCACTGGGAGGTTAGTATGAGGCCAGTTGAAAGGTGGTAAGTATTAGAAATAGTGTGGTAGAGAGAATGGAAAGAAGTGGGGTAAATCAAAGAGCTATTTAAGAGAGAGGTTCTATAGACCTTAGCAGGACATGGGGTTAAAGAGGGAAAAATCAAAGTTGATTCTGAAGTTTAGACTCAGAGTGAGTATAAGAATAGTGGTACTACCAAAAAATAATTTTATTTTCAGATGACGTTATGCTACCTACATCTAGCCCTTTGCCTACTGTGTAGCACTTCAGTAAGATTCAAGGCCACTCAAAAAAGATGAGCTGAGCAATTCACACAAGGAAAAATGAGCTGATGAAGGACACATATTAGCCAGATTATGACACCATGGACAGGTACTACAGATGAACAGTGAGGTAAACCCAGAATGAAAAGGAGGGTGGGTTAGATTATATCTGGGAAACTACAAAGCATTTTCAATCATCTCAGACTGCTGTTTACCATCAAAGTCCATCCTTCTAAAACTAATATTCTCTTGGTGATGCTAGTAGCTCTGTTGCTGCCAAACATGGCAGGAAGCTTCACAAATTGCAGAAGGATCAAAATTCCACGTGACACAAAGGTTAAAAAAAAGATGCATGTGTAAGTGGGAATTTGCAAAAAGTAGGATTTTCAGGATAAGTGGTACAAAACATCATTGCAGATATGGCATGGTGGCCTAGAAGAGATAGAGGAAGAGAAGAGAACAACAGATGAAAAGCCCAAGTGTTGCACTGGCATCTGTGAAATACAAGAAGACTTAGAAGGTCTTTGGAATGTCAAGTTGACCTTGCATGGGAGAAGTTCTGAAGGATACGGACAACAAACACACACGTTGAGAAGGTATGGATTTGTAAAAATTAGCACCAGTGGAGGGCATTCCTACATCTATGATCCATATATGCTTAAGGATTAAGATGTATCTATTTCACAATCTCATTATGTATGTGAACTTCAAAGATGACAAAGTTGTTGAGTAGTAAAATGGTGCAATAAGGACGGAAAGTAGCAAAGAAAAGGAGTATAACAAGCTAGGTTAGGCAAGGACACAAGAGACAGATCTACCAATTCTTGTTTTGGATTTCTATGGCCACTCTTAGATATTGTAATCACCTTCTGGCTGGTTTCCCTTTACTTCACACCATTGCCAAATCAGTCTTTTAAAAAAGTTTTATTAAGATCTTTTGTTTTGGTATCCCCTTCATCTTCAAATGTATTCCCCAACACTCCCGTTCCCAGAGGACCACTGCTTGTAACAAAGAACGAAAAAGAGGGAAAAAGGTGATTTAGCTATTGAACCTGACAATATATGGTATTCCATACTCATAATTCCTCATCTCCAAAGCAGTCTTTCTAATACTTAAATATTTTGTACTAATTCAATTGTTTGTTGAATTAAAGAAATCTAGAGTTCATGAAACCAGAGATTTGGAATTAGAAGTGAACCCAGAGGTCATTAAAACCAGAGATTTGGAATTAGAAGTGAACCCAGAGGTCATCAAAACCAGAATCATCTTAGTAACTGAATGGTTTCTAGCCTTCCTAATATATAATAATCACAACCCATAATTTTTCTGCACCATGCCTTCACTGACATTGTTCTCTATCCTTGGGATGCCCATTCTCTATCTTTATCTGCTGAAATTGTACTTATCCTTACAGGACTAATTCTAATGCCATCTAATTCCACAAACACTCTTGTAGTATTCACAATTGGAAATAACCCTTCTCGTTTCAAAAGGTGCATAACAAACTATTTGTGTCCACTGTATGTGCTTGTGTTCTGTTTAATTTTATAAGCCAATATGACAGAAACAGTAGATAGGTGGTTGTTCTTGGTCTAGTGTGTGACCTTTCTTCCTGCTTTAGAACTCAGAATCCTGTTCTTTGTTTCAACTGTTACCTCCAATCCCTCCTTCTACTTCTGTAGTTGTTCCCTAGGCAAACTTCCTCATACTGACTGCACTCTCCTTCCTCCCCTACCTCCACCACTTGGTGAATCTGTTACACTGTATATAATTCTCTGTGCTTAAATCCTTTCTCCTTTGTCACATCACTAATTATACTTTACCAAACCTCAACCTTGGATTATTCCCACTCCTATTCATGCGCTACTGAATGGAGTGGAAGAAAGTCTCAAAACCATGCAAACTGGGTCATTACAAATGTATATTACATTTGCTATTGTTGTTGAGTCATTTTAGTCATGTCTGACTCTCCATGACCTGATCCAGAGTTTTCCTGGTAAAGATACTGGAGTAGTTTGCCATTTCCTTCTCTAGCTCATTTTACAGATGAGAAAACTGAGGCAAACAGGGTTAAGTGACTTGCTTAAGGGTCACCCAGACTAGTGCCTGAAGCCAGATTTGAACATAGGTCCTTATGACTCCAGGGCCAGTGCTTTATTTGTTGCATGAATTTTCTTTCTTTCTTTTTTTTTTTTTGGCTAGGTAAAGGAGGCCATTCTTTGCCTCATTTCTTACCTAGCCTTAATCACTGAATGGGCATTGCCTCAGTCAAACTAGGACCTGGGAAAGATCTTAAAAAGGCATGGTCTCCTACTGCATCTGGAGCATCTCCAGTCATCCTGATCTATATCTTGTCACTGGACCCAGATGGCTCCAGAGGAGAAAGTGAGACTGGTGACTGCACAACCCTCCTCACTTAGATCCAATTCACTTGCAAGTCATAGCATCACCTTCCTGATATCATGGATCACATCCAGAATGAAGGACACAAACAACAACATATTACATAATCTCAACTGGACCCTCAGTGGAGCAAGGCAATGCATTTACACGTCTGTAATCAGTTCATTCTTCTACTCCTCACAGAGGAATCCCAAGCCTTTTCATTCCTGCTCAAAGGGACTCATGGCACTTACTTCTGCTACCTTCCCACGTAAAGACCTTGCTTCATATTTCACCTAGAAAATCAAAGGCATTCCCCCAAAGCTCCCTACGCAGCAGGTCTGACCAAACTTCTGTACCTGTTTAACTCCAGGATCAGATATAAAATCCTGTTTGATATATAAAACTATTCATAACCTTGCCCCTTCCTATTTTTCTTGCTTAATTATATTTTAATTTCCTCCTCCAGGCTTTTTGTTGTTTCTCAAGCATGGCATTATACTCTCTTGACTTTTTACTGGCTCTACTCTCATGTTTGGGATCCCATCTCTAGCTTCAGGACCCAGCTCAAGGTCCACCTTCTATAGGAGGCCCTTCCTGGTTATCTCTCCTTTCCTACCATTTTCCCTTTGAAATTACATTCTACTTATTCTGAATATGTCTTATATCTAAATAATTGTTGCTATCTTGTCTCCTTCAGAGCTGCTTGAGGACCTGGATTGAGTTTTTGCCTCTCTTGGCAACCTCAGTGCTTAGCACAGTGTCTTCTGGCTAACAAAATTAGAGGTTTGTTAGCTGAACGAGAAATACTATTTCTGTAAAGGCTTGACAAATCACTTAACTTTCCAACGTCCCCAGGCAATCCTTTTAAGCTAAGTGATAAGAAAGTCACTCATCAAACATTTTTGGCAAAATTAGTCCCAGTCCTCAAGGGCTCATATTCTACAGTGGGAGATAAAACACGAAAATCAATCATACAAGATGTACAGAAAAGAGATGGAAAGTAGTCTCAGAGAGTATAGCACTAACAAGAAGTGGGGGAGAGGACTAAGAAAGGTGTCTTGCAGAAGATTAGATGAGCTAGTCTTGAAGGAAATCTGGAACACTAAGAAGTTGAAGTAAGAGAGCAGAGCATTCCCAGCCTGGGGGACAGTCACAGCAGAGGAATCACAAATCGTTCAGTGTGTTTGGGTTGTAGAATATGTGGAAGGCAATCACGTATAAGTAAAATGGAAAGGTAGGTTTCTAAAGAGTTTTACAAGCTCTCTAATCTTAGAGAGCTTTCTTTTGATCTTGGAGTTAAATGGTAAACATTGGAGTTTATTGATTATGGAGGCATCCTAAAGTCCAACACTTCGGGAAAATTACTTGGGTCTTGGTGGTAGTACAATTGCACAGAGTGGTGAGAAACAAGAAGCAGGGAAACCAAGTAGGAGGCTTTTAATAGGTAATGAAACTTAACTATAGCAGTTGCCATGAGAATAGAGAGAAGGGAGGTTTCTATGAAATGTTATAAAGAAGGGCTCTAGGGAGTGAGAATCAGGCCAATGGTGAAACAGTACTCCTGGGAGACTGCGGAGATGATGGGGGGCTAGCAGTAATATGGAAGTTAAGAAGAAAGGGGTATGAATTCTGTTCAGCAGATAGAATCTGGTTTGGTAAAGGGAGCTTCCACGTGGAGAATTCATCAGCCCAATAGAATCACAGTCCTGAAAACCCAAGTAAACTGTCCTAAGAGTTATTTAATTAGATGAAAGTATTCTCTTTCCTACCATAATGTTAGCTCCTACAAAGGAGCTATTTATTTACCTTTTTTGTAAGCTTTCAAAGTACTGAGCACAATGTTTATACAAAGTATATAGTTAATAAATATTCAATGAATAAATGAAGTAGTATTCTAATCGCTCAAAGTACAATAATAAGGCAGTACAACATGTTTTGTATGTCAGGCACTTGCATGAATAGTTTGTAAATTTGCCAGCACCTCTAAAGTTGGAAAGTAAAATCTAAAGACTCAAATCACTTCTTTATGTATGTGTAAAACTTTTACATATATAGGAAAATATTTTTCCAACAAATCTGAAAACTAAAAATGACAATGGAAAAACTGTTTCCAAGTGCAGAAGGGTCCATTTACAATTCTTAGAGGGCTCATTAGAATTTCCAAGTAAAGTGATAACAGGTGATAACTTATTTTGATGCTCATAACTGTGAAGAAATAGTAGGCTATGATAAGAGCACATCCTATTATATAGCCATTTATCTCTTTCTCTTGTCTTTTCTCCCCTTAAGTCTAGCTCTGTTTATACAGCGGTGGGTGTAGCCATTGGCGTCTGCTTGGCTCTGTGTCTGCTTCTCTATAGGTGTCTTTTTATGTGTTGTCTTTGGCTCTTTTTCTTTTCCTTTCTTTCTCGTTCATATTCTACCATCTGTCTTTCTCCTTTAATGGCCATTTTATGAAACTGAAATGTATTTTTCATTATTTGTTTTACTCACTTGATAAATTTTATGTTCTTTACTCTTAATATGGAAAGCTGAAGAGAAGTATGTTTTATATTTTTCTCTTTGAAATAGGATTCCTCAATCCTGGCATAGATAAAATCATTTCTATTTGGCTGTTATTCTTCATATAATTTCAGCTTTTCAACAGTTACTTAATTTTCTTTCACTTAGATTGATAGAGCAGAAAGATGACTCTCTTAAGTGTTCTGGGTGGGAGGGCCCATCTGTGATGAAAAAATCAAGTACATATAATCCATAATGGAAATTTCCAGATTGACTTATTATCAGATAATATTTTAGAAGAATGCCTAAGACCCCTAGAGGCAGGGAGTTTACAGAAAAATGTCTTGTGAAAGCTTTTAAAAGCTCTTTAAGCATTTATTTTCTGTTTCTAGGATGTGCTAGTATGTAGTAACACCTCTCAGAGGATCCTAAAATTTTATGCCCGAAAGGGGTCATCTAGGTTATCTGGTTCATGACCCTCATCTTAGAGGTGAGAAAAGTGAGATCCAGAGAGGGCAAGTTGATTTGCCCATGCTAAAGAAATAAGAATTTACTTCTGCATTATTCTTACTCTTTTTCTCTTTAAATAGAAAGAATAATGGCTAGGATAAGATATTAAAATCTGGTTCACAATCCTGCATCTGATGCAGTCTATTTGTGCTTATTAGTTAGAAGGCTAAATAATCAGCATTATTAATCACAAATGAAAAGCCAAATTACATTATGCATCAATGTCGGCTCATAAAAAAACCCCAAACCACAGCGGGTGCTCATGGATACTCAGGATGCCACTGAAATGCTGCTTTAATCCTAGATGATGCAATAGTTCTCTTGCAATGACTAATTCAGGCAGACTGCACAGTAGTATGTGCACTGACATTATCTGATACTGAAAAACATGGGAATGTCTTCTTCAATCTTACCTCCTGTCTGAACAAGAGTGGTGTATCCTTCCTGCCCCAGATAATTTCTACATGAAATGTTTATATCAAATGTTTTCCCCCCTTTTATATTTCTGATAGGAGCTGAATTTTCTTCTGATCTCTGAACAGTTAGAAAGGGTAGTATTTTTGAGACTGGGTAGGACAGAGTCAATAGAACATGCACGGAAGCTGTGCCAAGTCAGTGTCATAATGGAGGCAACATATTGTAGGAAAATAGGAAAACACCCACTGAGCTGGACCCCAGAGGCCCTACAGTCTCTTTTCCTTCTCCAGCCCCTTCATCCCTCCTCCTTCCTTTTTTATAGATGAGGGCTCATTTGTAAAACAAGCTGTGGGAAGAGGACTAGATCTTGAATCAGAGGATTTAACTTGGCTTCAAATCCCATGTCATTAATTATAGCTGTGTGACCTCTGTAACCACTCAATTTCTCTGGGCCTTCATTTGTTGGGTGAGACCTCAAAGGTATTTTCTAGCTCCAGTTCCTATGACCTCAGGTACCATCCACTTCAATAATCACTGTGAATCTGGAAAGTCTTGGTTTCTAATGTATGGGAAGTTAAGACTAAGCTGAATGGGTTCCTATAAGAGGAAAGCATCTTGTCCTTACATTAATGGCCAGGCCAAAGTTGTTAGCTATTACAATGAAATTGAAAAGAATCTCTCTGATAAAAAGTCTATATAAAAATACTTATCAACTCACTAAAGGGATGACTCACCTTAAAGAAAATGCTTTCTCACTAAAGTATGCCACAATGTAGTTTTCCATGTTCAAGTGGGGGAAGGGAAGACAATAAGCATTTATACAGCACCTACTATGTGCTAGCCAGTGTGTCTAATCTTAATATTAGGAATACTTATACATATTATCTCATTTGATTCTTACAACAATCCCGTGAGCTAGGTATTATTATCTCTATTTTGCACTTGAGAAAACTGAAGAAGACAAAGTTGCATGACGTGCCAGGGTTATACAGTTTGTGTCTGAGGCTGGATTTGAACTGAAGTCTTCCTGACTATCAGGCCCAGTGTTCTACCAATTGTACCATCTAGCTGCCTAAAATGTTAAATGAATTTCTTGAGGGAAGGAACTAACATCTATGCTTCACATGCCAACAGCAGTGATCTATAATGTCAAAGGGATTTATTAAAGTCCCCGGACCTAATCCTACATTCTACCTCAGTTGGAGAGATGGTGATCAATCACACTCTTCATGCTGTCAGCACCCACAAAAGGTTCCACTTACATGTTCAAGAATTCTACAATTCCTTTCTATGATCGTAATCTTTTATCATTCAATCATTCTCTATGCTTTATCCTGTTCTTCATTTTCCTGATGACCTCGAATCCCCTCAACCTCCAGACCTTTCCTAGGCCATCTCCTCTGCTACACTCTTCTTATCTTCTTAATAGTCCAATGGTGAATTAGCTGACCTCTACATTATTCTCTACACTTCAATGACTTTCCTCCTGGTCCTACTGTCAACCATTTATTGACAAACCCTGACTTTGGTTACTCATCCAAGGTTGATGATTATTTATCATGGATTAAATTGGCTCCTTGGTTTTGATGAACATGATGTAGAATGGAGTGGAAGAAAATCTCAAAACTTGGTTGTTGAGATACACTACAACATATTATCTGACCTCAATTGGGCTCTTCCTGCAATAAGATAATACATGATTGATCATGTACTTGATTCATGTACAATCTCATTCACAGTGGCTATTCCAAATCTTTTCATTCATTTATTTTTCTTTCACATTTTTAAAATTATTAATAATTTTTAAAAATTTGTTTTCTTGTTTACATCATTCATTTTCATAAGATTTTTGAATTACAGATTTTCTCCCTGTCTTTCCCCTGCCCCAACCCTACAACAGCAATCCCACTGTAAAGCCCTTCCCCTGATCTACTCTCTAACTTTCTGGTAGGGCAGGGAGTGTCTACCTGCCCCAGCCCCTGTATGTATATCTTAATTCCTAGTTGCAGGTATTGCAGAACTTTAAATTCTCTATTCTTTTGATTCCTCCCTTGTCACCCACACCCACTGGGAGGACAATCAATTCAATACAGGCTGTGGATGTGTGATTATACAGGACATCTTCATAGTGGACGTATTGTAACAGTGATCATATGTCCCTCCTTCCTATACCTCCCCCCTTGTTCTGTTCTCTACCCTGTGCCTGTCCCTTTCCTGAAGTGTGTGCTTCCAGCATCCCTCCCCTAGACCCTGCCCTCCCCTCCATCTCTTTTCATTCATTTTTAAGGCACCTACAACACTCGTCCATGTTCTTAGCTATGAACCTTTCCAAACACTTCACCTACAAAACTGAGGCAATTTACTCTCTCTTCTTCCTCATCTAAAATCACTCAGAAATCTTCCCCAACTCTTTGCTCCTCTTTCAGAAGAGGTAATTTTCAGGATACCGTTCTCTTTCCTGACTCTATCTGTTCCTTACCTTCTTTTTTTTCTTTAAATAATTATTTTAGTTCTCAACTTTCACTTTTATAAGATTTTGAGTTCAATTTTTTCCTCTCCCTGCCTTCCCTCCCTCCTCCTCAAGATGGCAAGCAATGTGAAATGGGTTATACATACACAATCATATTAAACATATTTCCACATTATTTATGCTGTGAAAGAAGAATCAGAAGAAAAGAGAAAAACCATGAGAAAGAAAAGCAAAAAAAAAGGAGAAAAATGGTAGGCTCCAATCTGCATTCAGACTCCCCAGCTCTTTCTCTAGATGTGGATAGCAGTTTCCATCATGAGTCTTTTGCAATTACCTTAGATCATTGTACTGCTGGAAGAATTAAGTCTATCAAAGTTGATCATCGCACAATGTTACCGTTACTATGTACTATGTTCTCCTGTTTCTACTCATTTCACTTAGCATCAGTTCACGTAAATCTTTTTAGGTTTTTCTGAAATTTGCCTGCTCATCATTTCTTATAGAACAACAGTATTTCATTACATTCATAATACCACAACTCATTCAGCCATTCCCCCAGTGATAGGTATCCCCTCAAGTTCCAATTCTTTGCCACCACAAAAAGAGTTGATATATTTTTGTATGTGTGGGTCCTTTTTAATTTTTTTATGATCTCTTTGGGATACAGACCTAGTAGGAGTATTGCTGGATCAAAGGTTATGCATGCTTTTATAGCCTGCCCCTTAATTTCTTTTGCTAGACCTTTATCCAGGTTATTTCTTCTACCCATGGGTATTCCCCAATGCTCTCTCCTCCCTTCTTTCCCTGTGTTATGTCATTTAGTGAATGCATGAACTCTTATTACCATCTCTATGAAGATGATTCCCTATGTGTGTATATATAATGTATACAATGGAGGGGAAGAGCAGGGAGGTGAAAGGGAATGAGTCAACCTTACTCTCACTGGATTTGGCTCAAGGAAGGAATAGGATACATACACAATTGGGTATCTTACCGTACAGGAAAACAGGGGAAAGGAGATGATAGATAGGAGGGAGGGCAGATTGGGGGAGGGGATAGTCAGAAGCAAATACTTTTGAAAAGGGAAAGGGTAAAAGAAGAAAATATAAAGGGGGGTGGGATAGGATGGAGGGAAATATAGTTAGTCTTGCACAATATGACTACTATGGAAATGTTTTGCATAACTACACATGTATAACCTATATTGAACTGCCTATCTTCTCAATGGTGGGTGGGTGGTAAGGAGGGATGGAGAAAGAGAATCTGGAACTCCAAGCTTTAAAACCAAATGTTAAAAAAATTTTTTTACATGCAACTGGGAAATAAGATACACAGGCAATGGGGTACAGAAATCCATCAAGAAAGTAAGGGGTAAGGGGGTAAAGCAAGGGTTGGGGTTAGATAGAAGAGAGGGCAGACTGGGGGAAGGGGTAATCAGTATGCTTGTCATCTTGTGGTGGGGAGTAAGGGAGACATAGGGAGAAGGTTTGGAACTCAAAATCTTGTGGAAATGGACACTGAAATAAATAAATAAATGAACAATAAAAATAAATAAATAAAATCTGGGGAAAAAAATAAAGATGATTTCCAGCTCTAATCTCCTGAGCTCCATCTTGCATCTTCAACTTAAGACTAGACATTTCTAACTGGCTGTCCTGTAGGCATGTCAATCTCAACATTTCTAAAACAGAACCCATTACTTTTCCCCTTCTACTTAAGTTCCCTATTACTACAGGAGGTATCACCATTCTCCTGGTCACCAGGGATTGCAATGGGTTTGATGATTCGGTGTCATTATTAACTCCTCACTTTAATTCATCCCACATTAACTAATATGTGGCTAAATCTTGCTTATATCTTCACATTTCTCATACACATCTCCTCTCTATCCACAGTCACTACCTTAATTATTAGTTACCCTTATTACCTCTCAACTAGACCATTTTAATAGCTTTCTAATTGTTCTTTGTTCAGCTCTCTCCTCCATTCAAGTGCCAAAGTGATTTTCCTAAAGTATAGGTCTGACCATGTTACTCCCTGTCCCTCAACCCTTCAAGAAACTGCAGTGGTTCTCCATTATGTATAGGATCAATCATAAAATCTACTACCTGCCATTTCAAGCTATGCACTGGTTGGCTCCTTCCTAACTTTCTAACTTTTCTTTCACTATAGTCCTCAACATGTCCTTTAAGATCCAGGTACCCTGCCTACCTGCTGTTTCATATAAAAGGCCCTCCATTTGCACTGGTTGTCTTCCATGCTTGGAAGCCCTCCTTTCTTCCTTCACCTCTTGGCTGCCCAGATGGTTTTCAAGACTCAGCTCAAAACTGATCCTGCAGAAGTCCTTTTCTTGTTTCCTCTCATCTGCTTCTCCTCTACTGACAATGCATCAGTCTTGCAGGCCCATAGTTATTTATTTGTACACAATCTTTCTCATTAGAATGTGAGCTCTCTGGAGGCAGGGAATGTGTTTTTCTCTTTCTTTATATTCCCAGCACTTACCACACTATCTGGCTCATACTACTGGCTTAATAAATTTTTCTTGACCACCTGACTATTTATTTTTCTAACATGTATCAAAATACATTTTATTTATGGAAAATTAATTTGGTTCAAGAAGAATTTCAAATTACTCTTGCTTCTGTTAGACATGGCCAATGATTGTGTTTCCTATAAGGGAGGTTTCTTGGTTTGGTGGGAAGAGGTTTTTGGGAGAGTAGGGAGAAATACTGCCAATGAGTCACTGGGAAACAATACTGGGAAAGTGTACAAAAAGAAAAGGGCAACAATAAGACTTTTGATTTATAATGTCTGAATTGAGATTTTTACCCACAGAAAACTACTAATTTTGTCTAGGTCTCGAGTCTTTTTTCTGGGGGTTAAGTGACTTGCCCAAGGTCATACAGCTAATTAGTGTTAAGTGTCTGAGGCTGGATTTGAGCTCAGGTCCTCCTGACTCCAGGGCCAGTGCTCTATTCACTGTGCCACTTAGCTACCCCTGTCTCAAGTCTTTTAATGAAACATATATACAAATAAGAAGAACAGAATTCAAGACATTTAATAAAAGTAATTCAGGGACCACTGGGCTTACCTTATAGGCGATGCTGTTGAGCACTTTCATAGCCAAATCTGAAACATCTGGATATGGGTCAGCAGCCAAATGCAGTAGGACTCTCCAAATTTGTGTGTAAACACTATTGAAGGAAACTCCTAATAAAAAGAAAAAAAAAAGGAGAAATGTTGGAACCAGGTCACTTCATGGTATCTCCTCCTTTGATGTCTTTATGGGAAGTTAGCTTCTTGTAAAACAACAATACTGGGAAGAGTCAAGCAGTGACAGAAGAGCTTTGATATAATGTCTTGAACAAGGCTAGGGAATTAAGGAATCACAATCAGCAACTGAGTTTAGTGTGAAACTGGCTGCTGTAATTTATTTGTTGAGCTTGGTATTTGATTTTTTTTTTTTAATAACTGGTATTTGTTATGAAAGTCATAATGTCAACAAGATGCCACAACTACAAAAAAAATTGTATACTTTGCAATCTCAATGCAAACAGTCAAATGGAATCCCAGTCATTAAAAAAGTAATTAATCACCCCAGAAAGCAACTGAATTTTAACATCTTTATACATCCAGCCAACAAATTAAAATGGTTAACAAGGAAAACAAAATACAAATCTGGAAGTCTGGTATTGATGTTTTTTTTTTCATTCTTTGTCCATTTCTGTGTTTATTATATTAATCAATGCTCATTATATCCAGCACCTTTACATAGTCTTCAAGGAAGTTTTTTGCTTTTTTTTTTAATTTTTAATTTTAATTTTTTTTCTTGTTTACCTTATTTATTTTCATTACATTTTTGAATTACACATTTTCTCCCCGTCTTGCCCCTGCCCCAACCCTAAAACAGCAATCCCACTGTAAAGCCCCTCCCTCTGCTCTCTTTTTTTCTGGTAGGGCAGGGAGGGTCTCCCTATCCCAGCCCCTGTATATCTTAATTCCTAGTTGCAGGTATTGCAGAACTTTAAATTCTAGATTCTTTCGATTCCTCCCTTGTTACCCACCCCCACTGGAAGGGCACTCAGTTCAATACAGGCTAT
>CM053593.1:182036702-182084395 GCA_028646575.1 Pseudocheirus occidentalis
CTGTTCCATGCTTTGACCCTTTTTATCCATAAAAAAGGATTCTAGAGTTTTATTGGTGTTTTTTATTTTGCTTCCTCTTCCTCATGTTGGCCAGTCAATTAATTGGTTGGGTTTTTTTTTTTTAGCACTGTGAAACTCTGCTTCCAAGGGGGGAAGCTCTGTTCCAAATCGCTGGGGTTTTCCCAACTGCCGGAGCTATTAGAGGGGGTGTTGCAAGTCTCCCCAGCTTTGGCTTGCTGAAAGTGCACCCCAGGACCACCACCTAAGACCACGATCCAGATCCAGGCCACTCAACGCAAGAGCACTTGGCCCTGATCAATCGATTCAGCCCCCCTGTGGAGTCTGCAGGCCAGGGGCTCTGAAGCAGCCTGGTGGGGCTGGCCACTGCTGATTCCAGCAGTTCCCCTCCCCCACTGCTTCCTTGCCCCAGGTGCAGAATGGCCGAACTGCTTTATCACCCCCAAATTAAGTTTCAAAGTTTCAACTTTCACTAACCGTCTCTGACCAAAGCTCCCCTCAGGCAGGTGCTTTAGATTTTCTTTGAAGTAAAGGCTTGGTAGGTTCCCGCCCTGGGGCCTAGCATGGCCAGCTGCGGTTTTGGGCTGGCCGGGTCTCTGCTCCACTGCGGTGGGAGCTGCCCCTCTCCCTTCCTGTTCCTCATGCCTTGGCAGATGTGGAGGTGCTGGAGGCTGTAGATCTCTCTTGCAGACTGGCTCCGTGTCCGCTCAACTCAACTCAGCCAGGCTACTTCCCACTGCCCGGGCCTGGCCATGGTCTCGGCTTCAGGCTGTTCCAGCCTCCGTTCCAGTGGCCGATGAGCCCCTGCTGCCAAGCTGCCTTCAGTGAGAGATGTGTTCTCTGTATTTTTTTGTGAGTCTGAGAGTCCTAGACTTTATCTGGGCTCATATTTTATGGGTGTTTAGGGTGGCGGTGTGGGAGCTGTGGGACCTTGCTGCTTCTACACCGCCATCTTGGCTCCACCTCCCTGGTTTTGATGTGTAAAAAAAAAAAAGGCAACTGCTTAAGCATTTCTATCAATTTGCACATCAATCTCTCTGCCACTGAGTTTTATCCCATTCATCATCCAGCAGGCTCTCTCTGCCACTTCTGGGAACTCAAACTTAACTACGCCACAACCCTTGGATTTGCCATTCTCCATCTTGATGTCTGCATACAACACATAGCCACATTCATTGAATTTGTCTTTTAGCATTTTCCATGTAAAGTCAAAAAGGAGACTTCTCACAAATATCTGGCAGGCTTTTTGAGCAACCCCACGCACATGGCCACCAGCACCTCCAAAAGACCCTGCAAAACTGCCTCCAAAGTTTCCCCTATCCATTTCCATAGCTCTGTCAAAGCTACCTCCCATGGCAAGTCCCATGCGCTCCATTCCTGAACCTAGGGTTGGACCCACAGTGGGACCCATTCTCTCTATGTTATTGGCCCCCATACAGTCCAGTCCCATGCGCTCCATGTTATTGGCACTCATACGGTCCAAACCAGTAGACATTCGATCCATAACTGGGCCCATGCGATCTATGCCAGTTCCCATGCCAGCAGGCACCATACAATCCATACTTAGACCCATGTGATCCATGGTGGTGCCCATATGATCCACACCTAATCCCATCCTTTCTATAGTTGAGCCAACCCGATCTATAGGAGCAGCCATTCTTTCAATACCAAAACCCATGCCAGCTCCCATTCTCTCTACACCCAGAACCTATCCTTTCCATAGTTTGGCCCATCCTTTCAATGCTTGTAGTCATGTGGTCTATTCCAAGAGGACCCATTCGTTCTATTCCTGATCCCATTCTCTCTACAGTTGACTCCATACGATCCATGACAAGGACCATTCCCTCCATCTCAGACCCTATTCTATCCATTCCATGGTCTAGGCCGGAACCCATTCTTTCCATCCCAGCACCACCTATGTGGTCAATCCCAGGGCCCATCCTCTCAATTCCCGGTACACTGCCACTACCACCACCCATTCCCCTGCCAAGAGGTTCTCCAAAACTCTGAGCCATTCCCATCTCATTGCAAGCAAAGTCTCTCTCAAATCCTCCACCCATTCCTCGATCCATTTCTCCCATTTTCTTTATTCCAAATTCCATGCCTTCCATTCCCATTCCTACGGGTCCTATGTTGCCCATTCCTATGCCTTTGTTCAGATGATTGGCATCAATGGGCTGTCCTCCTGGTCCTAGCCCCATGCCAATGCCACCAAGTCCATGAGGAAGTTGTTGTGGACGTTCGGGAGGGAAATAGTCACCTTTTGGCAGGGCCCTCTCATCCATCTTCACATGCATCGGTCTGTCAAACAGCATCTGGCCATTGAACATTGATATAGCCTGAACTGCTTCAACTGACTGTTCAAAAGTAACAGTGCCGATTCCATGACTTTTCCCATCTTTATCTTCAAGAATGTCTGCTCTAACCACTACGCCAGCCATACAGAACACTTCCTTCAGTTTCTTCCAGCCAACTTTATAATCCAGATTTGCTACAAATACTGTGCTTCCAAGTCTTCTGGCCTGTAATGCATGGATAATCTCATTTGGCATGTTAGTATTATTTAGGATACTGGGTGGGATATTAATAATTCCTGGGCCACCTGGTCCCATACCCATCCCACCAGTTGTAGCCATCACCTTTTGCATTGCTCTCCTGGCATGTCTGCCATCAGCATCTTCTTTGACTTTCAGAGATCTTCCACTCAGACTATGCTTGTTCAAAACTTCAGCAGCTTTTTTCATGCTTTCTTCCATCTTGAATTCAACAACAGCGCATCCCCTTGACTTTCCTTCAACATCCATTAAGAGCTCCATGTATGTTACCTCACCAACTTTTTCTTTGACCAGGTCTTTAAGGGACTGCCATTTCACATCAAATGGTATGTTTGTAATGAAGGCTCTGTATCTTTTAGTAGGGTTGGCATAAGGTTCAAATCGATTCCCTCCTCTTTTCACATTTTTCTCCTCTTCTCATTTTGACTTGATCGTTCACCTTCACTTTTAGGGGTCGGAGTCCCATTCCTGCTTACTATATGGTATTTGATTTCTTAAGGAAAATTTAGATTTTAAAAAGTAGGGATAAAAATGGAAGGAGAATGAGATCATTTTACAAAACAGCTTAATTTTTCTGAGATTGGTAATGACAGGAATAATAATTTTACTATATTTTGCAGACAACTTGTTTGATGTGGTTAATTCCATGGATTAAAATATGCTCTCTAGATCTCATTACTTTGTACACCTCAATATGTCAAATCTGTCCTTCATCCTTTCACATCTGAAGAAAAAAGGATGTGCCTTGTTGAACTTAGTTAAACTAGATCTTGGATAATAGATGTTTATACTAGAAGTCTTTTGGTTTGACAGGATCAGCAAGAACTGGTGCCTTGGTGGGAAGAGATTTCAAAGATGCCCAGTTATTTCTACCCCATGATGAGATTTGATGGAAAACATTTTAGTTCATTATTTTAAAATATATTAGTGTCTCTTTACTTAATTCAATTAGTGTTACTAAGCACCTACTATGTGGCAGATGCTATAGGAATGGAGAAAAGGAGTAGAAGACATGGTGATTGCCTTTAAGGTGAGCTTATTGGAGAGAAAAGATCAGGATCCGTGAAAAATTAATATACATACAAAGTAATGTTATGATTAATTTTTAAAAGTAGTATAGATTACAAGGACACCAAGAGGGAGAAATCAACGTGTGCTGGAATAGGGAAGATTTTAGTTTCTCAGTAAACACTGGATAGGATTTCAATAGGATAAAAGAAGTAAGGGCAATTCTAGGAAGGGACAGCAATTTAAACAAAGAAAGAAACAGAAATGGATTTGGCCTATACACAGGATAGTGTTAAGTCCATGTGGTTGGAGCCAACTTCAAGTTGGTTCACTGTAAGAAATCAGGCTGAGTAAATAAAATTTATGCTTGCTTTTGCAACAAATGGCCTAACTTGAGAGTTAGGCAATTTACTTGTTGAAAATGAAGAGCTCTGTTCAGTACTGAAAAGGATATTACAATGGGACTAAAAATGTGCAACATTAAATGAGTAGCTAATTAGCAAATTGCTAGTGAATCTTTCTGACATGTTTGGTAGGTATTTAATTATAAGTGGTCTGGAAAATGTTGTTTACTTGAATGAATTCCATACCAGTTGTTCTCCAACTTTAAGCCTATATACAATAATTTATAAACTCAATGATGCTACCATGCTATTTTCTTTTTTTCTTTTCAAACATTTTTATTCCCAAATAATTAGACATTAATGAAAGAGCATTTTCACACACAAAGAACACAAAAAAGCATCCTTTATGAAATCTAGAATCTCCATTTTATCCAGCACGCTACTTTCAAAACTGTCCTACTTCACAGCACTTCCTTATGAACTTCCTTGTACTCTCTTCTGTGCAATAAAAAAATAGCCCCCTTTATTTAAAATAAAAAAACTTTCATATTCATTTTTAGTTTATATCATTCATTTCCACAAGATTTTGAGTTATGAATTTTCTGTCCATCTTTCCACTACCCACCACCCCAAAATAGTAATCCCACTGAATATCCCCTCCCCCAATCTGCTCTCTCCTATATCCTCCCCCATAGCCCCTCTGACTTTTTGGTAGGGCAAGATGGATCTCCATATCCCAGTTGCATGTAAATAATAATAATAATAATAATAATAATAATAATAATAATAAATAATTTAAAAAATTTCATTTTAAAACTTTAAATTCCAGATTCTTTTCCTTCCTCCCTCGTTTCCCACCCTTATTGGGAAGATAAGCAATTCAATATAGGTTGTACATGTGCAGTTATACAAAACATTTCCATAGTGGATATATTGTGAAAGACTGACTATATTTCCCTCCATCCTATCCCCCTGCCCCAACTTGTTCTATTCTCTACTTTGTCCCTGTCCCTTTACAAAAAAGTGTGCTTCTAAATACCCTCCCCTCCAACCTCCTCTCCCTTCCATCATACTCGCTCTCATCCTTTCCCCCTACTCTCCTATAGGGCAAGAAACCCAATTCAGAGTGCATGTCATTCCCTCCCTAAGCCAAATTTAATGAGAGTAAGGTTGAGCCATTCCCTTTTGCCTTCCTGTTCTCCTCCATTGTAACAGTTATCTCTTGCCTCTTCTATATGAGATAATTTACCCCATTCTGTCTCTCCCTGTCTCCTCTCATTCTACTTCTCTCTCACCTCTCAATTTTACCTTTTAAATACCATCCATTCCTATTCAATTGATACTGTGCCCTCTCTCTATATATACCTGTAGACATATATATACACACTCACATATGTATTCATATGCATATATATCCTCCTATATAGACATATGTATGTATACATATACATACACACACATTTATATTCCCTTCAACTATCCTTATACTGAGAAAAGCTTTATAAGTTACAATTATAATTTTTCCATGTAGGCATGTAAATAGTTCAACTTTGATAAGTTCCTTATGATTTCTTTTCCATGTTTACCTTCTCATACTTCTCTTGCTTCTTGTATTGGAATGTCAAATTTTCTATTTAGTTCTGTTTTTTTCTCACCAAGAATGCTTGAAAGTCCTCCATCTCACTGAATGACCATATTTTCCCCTGAAACATTATATTCAATTTTGCTGGGTAGGTGATTGTTGGTTTTGATCCTAGCTCCTTTGATCTCTGAATATCATATTCCAAGCCCTTCAATCCCTTAATGTAGAAGCTGCTAGGTCTTGTGTTATCTTGATTGAGTTTCCACAATATTCAAACTGTTTCTTCTTGGCTGCTTGTAACATTTTCTCCTTGGTCTGGGAACTCTGGAATTTGGCTATAATATTCCTAGCAGTTTTCTTTTTGGGATCTTTTTCAAGAGGTGCATGGTGAATTCTTTCCATTTCTATTTTGCCCTCTGGCTCTAAAATATCAGGGCAATTTTCCTTGAGAATTTCCTGAAGGGTGCTTTCTAAGTTCTTTTTCTGAACATGGCTTTCAGGTAGTCCAATAATTTTCAAGTTATCTCTCCTGGATCTATTTTCCAGGTCAGTGGTTTTTCCAATGAGATATTTCACACTGCCTTCTATTTTTTTCATTTGTTAGAATCTGTTTTATAGTATCTTGATTTCTCATAAAGTCATTTGCTTCCATTTGCTCCCATTTGCTCCACTGTAATTCTGAAGGAATTATTCTCTTCAGTGAGCTTTTGAATTCTTTTTCCATCTGGCAAATTTGACTTTTTAAGGCATTCTTCTCCTCAATTGGCTTTTCAGGCCTCTTTTGCCATTTGAGCTGTCTATTTTTTAAGGTGTTATTTTCTTCAGTCAGGTTGTTGACTCTTTTTATGATTTTCTTGCAGCATTCTCATTTTTCTTCCCAATTTTTCCTTCACTCTTCTTACTTGATTTTCAAAATCCTTCTTGGATTTTGATCCTGATCCTGATCCAGGCAGGTTAAGGCAAGAGTGCTTAGTCTTTAAATAGTCGCTTGGCCCCCTATGATCTGCAGGCTGGGAACTCTGAAGCAGCCATGGGGAGGCAACTGCAGGGCTGCAACTTGTTTCTGGCTCTGGGGGTAGAGGCAGGACTGTACTCTGTTCCCCCAGATTTAGCAGAGTTACACGGACCTTTTACTATGTCTTTGGCATTTATGGACTGATAATTCTGGAAACCTCCATAGCTGCTGGTAATCCACTCTCCCAAATGCTCCAGTCACTGCTGGTCCAGGCCGCCTTGGGGCTAAAACTGTGGGCTCACAGGGGTTGGACTCTGCTCCCAGCCAGCTGCAATGAACCCTTCCTGTTGGCCTGCTGGGCTGCCTTCAGTGGGAGATTTGTTTCTTTCTGTCACTTTGTGGGTTCTGTAGCTCTAAAATTTGCTCAGAGTCTTATTTTATAAGCATCTGAGGTGGTTATGGGGAGGGGGCATGAAATTTTCCTGCTTCTATGCTGCCATCTTGACTCCACCCCTCCACCATCCTATTTTCAATTTTACTGCAATAATTTTTATGGACAATGTAGGACAATAATGGCATGAAAATGAGTTTCAAAAATAAGAATACCAGAATTTAAATGGGTTAATATTGTCTTCCTTCAAAGCAGAAGACGTGGAAAACTATGCATTTATTTCAATTGTTCTTCATTGCTCAAAACATTTTTGGATTTCCTCTTTTATTATCAGTGGAGCCTGAAGCAAATCCCCTAAAGTGGCAAATCTGCCCTTTCAGGGAAGATTCAATGTTTTGAAACCATTACAAGTGATTTGAAAGCAAAGATGGTGACTAAGGTGACATTCAAGATGCATTATAATATTTAGGCCTGCCCCCCTAACTCTAACCATCACTAATATTCCTAGAGTTGATGTTAATTTAATCACTGAGAGGTTAAAAAAAGACCCAAAATAATCCAATATTCATTTTGAGGCTGACATACATTAATATGTTGGTTGGTTATGTACCCTGCATTTAAATTTTCTCCCCAGTCTTATTATGTAATTATGTTAACTAAGCAAAGCTCATTTTTCAGTACTGTGGCACAATTACAAATATGTAAGACACTTCAGAAAAACTAGATTTAACACAAATTTAGACTTTGATTACTGGAGAAATATTGAGGAATTTCACCCTAGTTTTAAGAATATACTAATTTATACTGAAATAAGTCAACTGGAATAAATCACTGCATCATTTACTTTCTACCAGTCCTTTGATGTGGTCTTAGTGTGGGAGTAAAATGGGTAAGGTAGCTTGAAAAATAGGGAAAAGATGTGGAAATATCATCAGCCTGAAAGTTATCCAGATCAAATAAGAACTTACTTGAGAAAGAGAAAAATGATCTCTGAAAGCAGCCAAGAAACCCTGTTGGAACCTCCTCTAAAGACAACGTTTCTCTCTTAGCAGGGGGTCTCTTAATGTGTCTGGTTCAGTGATATGAGTTACATAAAGACCACCAGGAAACTGGTACATTTTGATTTCATTTAAGAAGGAAAGAAGAAGGTGGGTAGGAGGGAACCTACTTTTTAGAATCACCTTATTACAATGTACAGAATATATAGAAGGGGTAGGTTGGATGACTGGGAATATGCTTTCACCTGCAAATGTATGACATATAGTAGCCAACCATCAAAACCAAAAATAAACCCAAAAGGCTCATCTATTTGATTCCTCTTCACTATGAGAATATAGGCAGCGTTTTTACAGGATGTCTAAAACTCATTAGAAGTAGTGCCTCAAATCTTGGGCTCCCCTCCATGTCTTTTCTTTCTTGTTTTTCTGGTTGAAAATGAAAGTGTGGTTTATAGTTCTGATTCAGCTCAGTGATGCATCTATAGCAGCATGTTGTAAGCCTGTGTTGCTGTGACAGCAAAAATGCTTTAAGGGAAGGAACAACCCATGTGCTAATAATCTCAGTTTGACTTCATATAGCGAATATCATGATAAAACATGGAAGGAGTGAGGAAAAGAATGAGAAATGGATAGGATTATAAGACTGGTAAAAATGAGATGTTTAGATTAGATGGCCTCTAGGATCCTTTCCAACTCTAGAACTTATCCTATGACTGAGTACACCTAAATAAGCAAATTTAAAATGAGCACTATTCACGAAAGTGATCAGTTTGAAAAACAGACTAAACAAAAATAATGAGATGATGAAAGAATAGTTTTATTACCCATTAGTAGTCACTGACTTTTTTTTGCAGAATATCCTGGCTTTCTTTATTATGGCAGAGCTCATGATTCAATTTGGCTGCAATCATTAGCACAATGTAGACAATTCTGATTTTTAAATCATCCTCCCTGACTACAGTGATGGGCACAGCTGTTCATTATGATAGGATATAAATGGGGATAATGAAAAGAAACTAGTATCTTTATCTAATTTTTTTTGGCTACATCAGTCCCACTCCCAGGGTCAGTTATAGCAACTATCATGATTTAAAATATGGTGTTTCCAAAAAAAGACACAATTCACATAATACACATCAGAGCAGGAGCAACACAGATTGGGAGCTAGACATAACCAACTCTAGTTTATTCTAAAGAGGTGGCATGCATTCATGAATGCTGCCCCACATCAGAAAAAAGCAAAACAAACAAAACAGGAAACTAGGATAGATTTGAGTTGCTAGATACTGAGAGAGCTTCTGTATCTGGAAGTAGCTAAAACCCCCAAGTGCTTTTAAAGTCCTGAAAACATATTTCCACATCTAGACTGAAAGTGATAGAAGACCTAACTAGATGGTTTTACAGATTATATGAGAGCTATGGTTAAAAGTCTTCCAGCCAGCTGGAACTGGAAGATATACTAGTGGCCACCTATGAATTCAGGGAAGCGCCAGGGGCCTGTCCTTTATTTTTGTGAAAAATGCATTACTCAGTTTCAATGGGTGATAGACACGCACAATTCTACTGGGAAGGCAGTATGGTACAGTGGAATGAAAGCTGGGTTGATCAAAGATCTCAGTTCAAAACCCAACTCTGTCACTGTTGATTGACTTTGGGCAAGTCATATTCCCCTATCTGGGCATCAGTTTCTTAATCTATAAAATGAGGCATATGGATTAGATCACCATTAAGGTCCTTTTCAGCTCTAAATCAATGGTCTTAAGTGAGGGGCTTTTCAATTCCTCAAAGAATTAGCAATTATTATTTCCCTTTGAGACTTGTGATCCTTAGAATGATGTGATTCTCTGCTTCAGTGAGGTAATCAGTGGTCTCTTCTCCCACCTCAGGACCAAGTAATGGAAAACTGTGGTGTTTGGCTTTGACTCACTGCATTTGTGCCATCCCCTCCCAGTTTCTGGGTTTTAGGGAATATATAACTTGCTTCCTCATTTTCATAGGGTAATATCTACTTTACTTCAAACTAGTTCTTTAGGAGGAAGGGATGATACCTGGCAGAGTTCATTTTCCCTTACTATTCACTGCCTGCTGGGAATTACTGTCCCTCTTCAATCCATAAAGGAATTAAATTGCTCACACGGGAAATAGAATGTCTTCTTTTCTCTCAATCATGGACAGCCAACGTGCCTCACATAATCTTTCCAGCAAAGATCTTCTGTCTCACAATGACACACTTAATGATGGCCTTTAATCATGGATTTTTACTATAAAAACATAATTAATCTTGTGGCATCGGAAAACAATGTTGTTCATTTTCTCAGTACTCTTTTCCGACATGAAGAGATCAGATTAATGGGTTGTAAAACCTTCCCTTCAAATATTCTGCAGTTCCTTCTACAGAACTACTGGTTATATTCTTCCTTGTTGAATGAACATCCCTCTTCCCCCTAGAGCCTAGAAACCAACATCTTTTATAACCAGAGCTAAATAAGCCAGTAATTTAGAACTCATAAATATAGGACCTCTAGAATTATAGAAAGGCTTGGCATTAACATATCTTAGGGTATCTTCCTTTTAAAAGATTCTCCATGGAAGTACGAAAAGGAAAAAGAAAAAGGATGTATCACCATGGTTTCAAATATTTATTTACGTTAATATTGATATTAAAATAAGACAAGAAGACACCCAGCAAGTGGAAGACTGAAAGAAGGCTGACCTGGGTGGCATCAGTGCTTAAGGAAAAGGAATGCCATTTGTGACTATGTCTGTGACTATGAAGATTCAAAAAGAAAGTATTTTTTTTTATTAGTCAGGAATAAAGTTAGAGATATGGTAGTTCTAGAATTTCCCTGGTTCTACTCTTTATATACCTGCTGTTTCATGAGGAGAGGAGGAAAGGATGTGAATGGGGGCAGAAATAATGGGGAATGGTGGGTATTCAAACATGATTCCTATAGGATTTCAAAAAGATCATGCTCGGCTGTCCAAACACTGTCTAAAATCTCTGTCTGATGAAAAAAAATGGGAGTGATAAGTTTAGAATTCCTTTAAAAAGTCCTTTTGGGGAAAATACTTTCAGTAGTGAACTAAGCCCAATGGCTTATTCCAACTAATTTATTGTAAGAATCTATTCACATAAACGTGCCATTTAAAATAGAATTTGACTTAGTATACTGTCACTTCATTTCATCACACTTCAGCTCTACCATTTCTTTGACAATGTATTTTTGGGCAAGGATATTTCTTCATTAAACACTATACATGATTCTAATATTCTCATTCCTTAAACAAGTCCCTGGAAGCAGAATTAAACTGATTTGCTGGGATCCATTAGGGCAGGTGAGGAATCATTACCAATAAACATTTTGTGAGCATTTGTTGATACAAAGGCATTGTGCTAGTCAATGGGGTTGCATAGAAATGTTAGAGACTCTTCTCTTCATGAGCTTGAAAGATAATTTGACCAAACAAGAAAGAATAAATAGACAACATATGCTCAATGCCAAATAACTGATAGTGATAAGTCTGTTCAGAGGAAAGAGAACATAGTGGACTGGTCAGTGAGAAAGGGCTTCATGGAAGAAGCAAGAAGTGAGGTGGACCTTGAAGGATGAATAAAACATCAACAGATAAAAGAGGAAAAATATTTTTACACAGAAAGAAAAATGATGTGGGTTTAGTAGATAGAGTAGATTAGTTTGATTGTAAAGGTAAGACCATTTAAGGAACTAAGAGTAAATAAAATTGTAGTGGGTCAGACAGTGGAAGCTAAGGCAAGCTAAGAGCATGAGGCTACAATTAGCCAGTGAAATTGTTGGTGCTGAGAAGTGTTTTGTGTGAAGTTGTGTTGTAGGAAGATCAATCAGGTAGTGCTGTATAGAAGAGATTTTGGGGGAGGGGTGGTGATGATTGGAAGAGATCACTTGCTAGACTAATGTGAAGTGATAAGGGAGGGCTTGAATTAAGCATTGGGAATTGAAAGGATGGAATCACTTAGAACGGAAGCATCAAGGTGTGACATGGTGAATGGTCATGGAGAATGAAAGAGAGAAGATTCCCAAAAATGACTCCTAGGTCTAAGGCCTGGCTGACTGAAGGAACAGTGAATGGTGCTTCAGAAATAAGAAATAAGAAGCCTACCAGGAGGAACTAGCTTTGTTGGTGACTGGGGGGAGGGGTGTGTGGTGAAAGAAGGAATGATGAATTTGATGAGATGTTCCAGGGTGCCAAGATTTTGAAAACCTTTCTTAGCACATTCAGTGAACTAGGCTAAGGAGATTGCTATACTTTGGTTGAAATGAAAAAAAAATGACTTTAAACAGGAAAATGCTGAAGGTAATGGAATTCTGTCTAGGTTATGAATTTTAAACACTTATATAAGCACCGTCATTTACAGGTGGATATGAGCTCTATCTGACTGAATATGAATGAGGCAAGCTTTGGAGAGTAGCTACTTTGTTTTCTTAAGTTTCCTTTCCTTATCTCTAGCTCATTTTGGGATATTTCCCACCAACTGTTCTAAGCTTGTCTGAGCCACAGATAAAAGAGTAGTTTTCTCTAGCACAAATGCTCAAAGAATCAGATTCAGTGAGGAAAAAATGATCAGAGGTTTGAGGAAAAAGGAAGTGCTCAAGAAGAATAACTGATAGTGGTGCAGTTTACTTAGTGAGGCAGAGTGCTTAAAATCTACCCCCTCTAGCTTTTTGTATTATCCTAATTTCTGCTTAGGTTAAAATCTTGTTTCACCTTTAGTACAGTAAGAAAGCAAGGATGACATTTTATTTTAGAATTAGTGGGGATGAGCATGGAGTGAGGGTTTTATTGACACTGGTCTTATTCCTCTATTTCTGTGCCTCCTATAAATTCTTTTCCATCTTAATTGTTACAATGACCAAAAAACTCGACTGTGTGCACTGTACACAAAGGCACTTCACTCCAGAAGGTCAGTATCTTCAAAGCACACTACAGACTTCAACTTAGAGCAGTCTTCAACCTCTGTAGCTTGTGGTTTAGTTTTTTACAGGAGAAAGTTGTATCACCTTTCTGAGCAGTGATTATTTCTTTTTCCCCAGTTAGTATCAGAAAAGCTGCTCTCTAGAGGTTTACAAATTAGCTCTAATGTCACAGATTCAGGTCAGGTCAGAATTGGATAGTATTTGTTACAGGGTGCTTAGGAAATCAATGGATGAACAGTAATGAATATCAGATTTTTTTCCCCCAAAGAGAACAGGTTGGGGATAATGGATGGAACATGATTTGCTACCATGTGTATGAAACAGACTGTATTGAAACCTTGTAGGTTAGATATTTGTTCCATTAAATACCTACATGAGTTTGCATGTAGATTCAGCTGAAAAACTGTATCAGTACAGATGAATAAGTTTAAAATATGAACTGGAATACAAAGGATGGAAAAACAGTCTTCCAATCTTCCTTTTTCAGCAGAGAGTTTAAGTTACTGATTAAATGCTGACTAGTAGAAGGCAGAAGACTTCAACAAATATTTCCAAATAAATGTTAGCTAGTCCCCATATAAAGAGGGCTCTAGTGGCTAAAAGGGAAAGACTCAAGTCTTTCACTAATGGCTGTGTATGGGAAAGCTATTGGGCTGTGTTAGGAAAATTTCCACTTTAAAATTTTATATATGCAGAAACTGAGTGGATCATTTGTTAATGGTTATAGAATAGGACACTAGCCAAGTCAGTCACTGAACCTCTCAGTAAACCAGGCAACTGTCTGATACTCATAGTTCTTGAATAGGTGCCAATCTGCTCTAGTAGAGGGAGTTTCCTCATTGACAGTTTCTGATACCAATGAAATTAAAGGTCTGGAATCCCACACCACCTTTAAAAGAAGGCTAGGTGACTGAGTCCAGTGTTTAAGATCAGGAAATAGAAATAATTACCAGCAGTGCCATGGAAAGCACAGATTCAATCTCTTAGGTCCCATATCCATAGAGAAGAAGGATTGTTTGTATAAAACAATCCATGCTGGTAGAGTAGAAACAACAACAGACTAGACATGGGTTAAGAAAACTGTGGTTTGAGTCCTGACTCAGATACTGGTTGTGGAAATTTGGTCAAATTAATAGATTTACAGAATTTTATGCTGGGAGGGGCTTGTGAGATAATCTATTCCTACCCAATGTTCTGACTCTCCTTTCCAATTAGACCAAAAGCTGACCTTCTGTATAAATGTACTTTAGAATTAGGGGTTAGCCTGGTTGTGACCTATAGTCAGGAATTTCTGGATAGGGAAACACTATAAATGCAGACTTACGGTTCTCTAATTTTTTTAAACTACAAATGGAATTTCAGGTACATTATGTATTAAAAAGGCTTTAATGGGCTAAAAAAGGAATGTGGATACACAAAACACATGACAAATAGTCACTCAACATTTGCTAGCTCTGAGGAAGAGACTACCTCTAGAGGCAGTCCAATCCATTTTTGGACAGCTGTAACACTTAAACTCAGATGACTAGAAATTTATGAAATGTTTCTTTTTTCAGGGATACTATTTTGCCTCTGATTTCTTTACTTTTCAAGCATCAGTAAATGTTTTGATTGATGCTCAATTGTTCATTTTCATCTTTTTACTTCTTGATATCGTTGTATCATCTTTACCTTTTACTTTTTGACTATTTCAGTTGCTGATTAAAAGAATCAAGAATTTCTGACATGGTTTTGTATTCTGTATTTCTTTCTGAATGTTTCTCTTCTGTTGCCTTTAATTGGTCATGATGACATTTTCTATTATGTGTATGAGCTAGATACTGATGTTTTCTTTCAGTGTCTTACTGTAGATAATCAATAGCAATCTCAAGTTGCTTTTGCCATGGTGGAGTTTAACATCTTTCCTAAGCAGTATTGCTTGGATATTATTCCTATAACATTCCTAAGGAGCATTATCTTTTCTCCTATGGCTCTCCATGGCAACAGCTCTATAGACTATTATGTGAAGGATCTGAAACGTTTTAATGCTTTCTGTCAAGTACTGTGGGAGAATGTGTTTGTGCATGATGATAAGAACAGATATCAAGTTTTAAAAATAACTATTTTGGTAAAATCAGATGGCTAAGTATGTCCATTTCCTTTGTAAAATCATTGCAAATAGTGTTGCTATTTTGATCATGAACTTTATTATTAGGTATAATTTCTGGAGTTTGAATCAATGGAAAATTTTGCATAACTTCAGCGTCTTCATCTTCTCTCTCTTCAGATTTTAGAGTCTCTTTAGTGTTATCTCTCCTTTTGTCTAAGCTCAATTTAGGATGAAGCTGTTTCTTATGAGTGATTTGTATTGGTCAGTAATATGCTTCTGTGACTTGGAGCTGAGCGGACCGTAGATAAAAACCAGTTTGATGCCCTTATCTGAAATCTGTTTGCATTTTGATATGATATAGTTCTAGCACATAATGAAAGCACACTAATTTCTTCAGTCTATTTCATATACACATGGTTTTACTTTAGTGGTCAGATTCATCAGAATCAAACTGTTTCTATTAGGTGGGGTATTGGTGTTTCAGATTTGTTGCAATCTATCTTCACTTCTGGAGGTAACAGAACACAAAGGAGCATTTTTCACTTTAGAATCTGCTATGTCAAGCTCATCATCATGACTACATGGACCACTACAACCCTATGCCACCCTCTCTATTTCTTGGACATATAGAAGCAATTTCATCACATAATGAATAGGATGCTAACCTAGCTGGGGATATCGCTAGAACTTAAATGGTCAGAATTTCAGGATTATTGTCAGGCCTTCACAGCTATAGTACCAGTGTCAGGGAATACAGAGTTCTTCCTGGAAATCATTCTGGCTAGTAATACTCTATTGGCCATTGCCTATTCCTTTGCTGCTTTACAACTTGGATGATGGGTTATATTTTGAGGGGGCTGTCAATATTATCATTATTATCTTGGTCTCATCTTTTTTTAATGGGCTATAGACATGGTTCTGAGACAAGGCTCTTGCAGAAGTGGATAAAATAACTGCTTTTTTGTACTTTAATAAAAAGTATTATAAATTGATCTTCTGAAGGTTTGCTGAAAACATATATATTATAATGATAGCTGTAGACTAGACAACATACATTATTTACTTCACTTCCTCTTTCACATGAATTTGATTTCCTTGTCTAGGTCTCTATATTTTGATAATTTTTTTGTTTCACATAGCTTAGAGATGAGTATTTGGTATAGTGACATCTTATAACAATACTGATTTTTTATGGATCAGTGTTAGTCTAGACAATTGTGGGCTATAGTTTGACCTATGATTATGGTCTAATTTTAGTACAGTCCATTGTTTGATGTGTCCAGAATATTTTTGGTGTCAGTATTTATACAACGGGGATTTGTCATCTATCAGCCCATGAAAGATTTCAAAATTTCTGACTTATAGGTGCTATTATGTGTTGCAGAATTTCTACCATTTCATTAAATAATCTAAATTTCTCAAAGAAGGCATTATAAACCTTCTCTTCTTAAGCTTCCTTCATCTCCTTTTCCCTGTCTCTAAGCTGAGGACCCTATCTCTAAGCTGAGAAAAATGAAGCCAAAAGACACAAGCTGGACTTCTCCCTTTTTCTTTACATAAAAACTCTTTGACCACCATAGCCTGCAACTCTCCTCTTTTCTATTGGTCTCTTGACAGTGAGGTAATAGTTTTCTTTGCTAAAACCAAATCCTCTATACAAACCTTTGATCTTAGCTTAGCTTCTCTATAAGATTCAAATCCTCTATTTTCAACTTCTCCCTATCTATTAGTTCTTTCCCTATTATCTTCAAATGTGCCCATTTCTTCCATCTTAAAAAAAACTTCACTAGACCCTATGATCCCCTCAAGACATTGTCCTGTATTTCTCCTTTCTTTCTCAATCAAACTTCTAGAAAAAATTGACAACACAAGTATTTACTTCCTCTCGTCTAACTCACTGTAGTTCTTTGTCATCTGTCTACCCATCATATCATTCCACTGAGAATTCTTCTCTAAAAGTTACATGTGAGCTCTTAAGTGAAAGCTCTGACAATCTTTTCTTAGTCTTCATCCTTCTCCACCTACCTGCTACATCTCACACAGCTGACCAGGCTTTTCTCCTGAGTTCTCCCTTCTCTTGGTGTCTCATAACACTACTCTTTCCTACCTGTCTAACTCCTTCTCAGGCTCTTTTTGTTGGTGCATTATCCATATTACCCCTTCCAACTGTGAATGTTCCCTAAGGCTCTTTCCCCGGCCCTCTTCCTTTCTCTCTCACTGTGGGTTTAATTAATTACCTCTATGGAGATAACTCCAGGGCATCTAGGTGATGAAGTGGATAGAGTGATGGGACTGGAGTTAGGAAGACATGAATTCAAATCCTGCCTCAGACACTTACTAACTGTGTGATGGTGGGCAAATCAGTTGACCCTATTTGCCTCAGTTTCTTCATCTGTAAAACAAGTTGGAGAAGGAAATGGCAAATCACTCTAATTTCTTTGCCAAGAAAACCCCAAAGGGAGCCACAAAGAGTTGGATACAACTGAAAAACAACAAGAAATCTATGCAGATAACTCATGTATCTATATATCTGAGTTTAGTGTTGCATCAGCATGTTTACTGGACATTTTAAACTGGACATCCCAGAAACAACTCAAAATCAACATGACCAAAACAGAACTAATTATTCCCCCCTCCAAAACCCATTTCTCTTCCAACTTCTCTACTTCTGTGAAAGGCAACATTATTCTTAGTCTCTCAGGTGTGTGACCTCGGTATTGTATGCAAATCTTCTCTTTTCCTCAGTACACATATCTGATTGGTTACCAAAATTTGTTATTGTTAGTTCCACAAAATCTCTTGTATCTGACCTTTTTCTCTACTCAAAACAGTCACTGTTATTGTTCAGACCCTAATTACCTTTCATCTAGATCAGTGGTTTTCATCAGGAAAACCTCTTTATACTTTGAGGACTCCTCAAAGAGTTTTTGTGTTTTATGTAGGTTACATCTAACACTATTCACCATACTAACATCATTATGACATGAGTTCATATAATTATGAAATCAGTTTTTGCCTTTTAGACCCACTCTGCTCCAAAAGAATCCTGGGCATTCATATGGGTCCCCAGATCACACACTGAAAATTGCTGACCTACATTATGACAATGCGCTCCTAATTCATCTTCTTATCTCATCTTTCCCACTACAAGTTACCCTCTCCAAAGCTGTAGGAATGATTTTCCTTAAGTGCAGGTCTGAGCATAAGAGGTCCCTACTCAATATTCTCTAGTGGCTCCCAATTGATTTTAAGATAATAACAGAATCAGAGAATCTGAGAGATGGAAGAGACTTCAGTGGCCATCTAGTACAATACCAAAATGATGGAATCCTCACTGTAACATACCAGACAAGTGGTCATCCAGTCTTTGCCTGAAGATATCCAAGGAGGTGAAACCCATCACATTTAAAGGAATGGCATTCCACTTTTGGACAACAATAACTGTTAGGAAGCTTTTCCTACTATAAATCCTAAATTGGATTCTTTATAACGCAGGACCCATTGTTCTTATTTCTTCCTAAACACTATAATTCCAATATATAACTTATTCACATGACATTCCTCTAAAGAACTATAATGCCCCTCCTTTCCCCAGTCCTTTTTTCACTAGGCTGAACATGTCCAATTCCTTTAACTGCTTTTTATGTAATGGACTGAAGGCCCTTCACCAAACTAGTTTTCTTCCTCTGGACATTCTCCAGCTTATCAGTGTTCTTAAGCTACAGTGGCTATAACTGAACACAACACTTCAGAGGAGTTCTGACAAGGACAGGGTACAGTAGGGTACATCTGATCGCCTCTACTATGCCTGGAAACCAGGCCCCTCTTAATGACTGGATGTTTTTGGCTGTCAGGTCACAGCGCTGACACATACTGAGCTTGTGATCCACTGAAAGCCCAAGAGCCCTTTCAGAACAATTGCTGTAGACCTATGTCTCCTTTAGCTTGTACTTGTGAAATTGATTTTTTTGTACCTAAGTGCAAGACTACATGATTTCCTATTGCCTTTCATTTTGTTACATTCAGCTTGTTGACTAAGCCTATCAAGATCCTTATGGTTGTTGATTGTCATTTAGTACAATTGCTATTCCATTCACTTAAAATACATTTCTTTGTTTAGTTTTTACAACCCTTCATAATCTAACCTAGCTCCAATTTATCTTTTGCATCTGCATTTGTATTTTATTACCTCTTCCATACTGAGACCCCTTCAAGCATTGGCCTTTTTTTTCCTTCCGTTTCTCAAAGAGGATGTATAATCTCATTTCTCTGTGCCTTTGGACCGGCTGCCTCCCATGCCTAAAATACTCTTCCTCCTCGTTCCTGCCTCCTGGCTTGTCTTGTTCACTTCAAGTCTCAACTAAAATTCCACCTTCTATAAGATACCATTCCCAGGCCTCCTTAACCTTAGTGCCTTCCTTCAGAGACAAATTTTAAATTACCTTGCAAATATATAAATTGTTTGCATGTTGTGTCCCCCATTAGACTGTGAGCTCCTTGAGAGCTGAGATTGTTTTTGCTTTTTTTTGTATCCCCAGTGCTTAGCACAGGGCCTAGTACACAGCAGATGATGAATAAATGAATGTGGTTGAATTGACATCTAAATGAGGATGTTTTCTCCTGGACTGAGTATATGATAATAGAATTTTTAGAAGCAATAATTTATTTTTTTTTAGTTTTTTTGGGGGGGAGGGCAATTGGGGTTAAGTGACTTGCCCAAGGTCACATGGCTAGTAAACGTGTCAAGTGTCTGAATCCAGGTTTGAACTCAGGTCCTTCTGATTTCAGGGCCGGTGCTCTATTCACTGCACCACCTAGCTGCCCCTAAAGGCAATAATTAATGTGGAACATAATAAAACTCAGTATTTAAAAAATTCTCAACCAGAGCATCAAAGGTAGGAAAAAAGTCTTCTAACTTTTGTAACTTAGCTCAATTCAAACAGTTCAAATGTTATCTAAAAGGAAGACAGAAAATTTCAGTAGACTTCTGCAAACTAAAATTCTTACATGCCCATCCATCCTGCTCCTCCTTGAAATCTTATGCTCAACTATAGATCTAAGAGAACAGGTAGGAAAGCATCTTTACAAAAAAGGGGTTTAAGTAGATATGGAATACGTATAAAGAGAAAAAATACAAGGCAGTTAAGGAGAGGGCAACTAAGCATATTGTCCATTTCAACTTTTGATTCCTTCTACATAATGCTTGTTTATTTCTCTAAAGTGGGAGAATCTGAGAAATTGATCTATTCAGCTGATAAAACTAATGTGCAAAAGTTTGGTTTTACTCTATAGAGATTATTGTCATGGTAGTAAGAAAGCACCAAGAATCAAGTTGGGGAAGAGTTACAGAATCACAAACCTCAGAGATGGAAGAGCTCTCAAGAGAAGAAAGAAAACACGGAGCTTACCTATGAGTGAGTTCAGTGAGGAATAAGAGCTGACTCTTCTCATCTTATCGATTGTCTCAAATGAAAGGATGTACTCTTCGTTTTCAGGGCTGCCCAAGGTGCTGCTTGCACTGCTACTGGTGCTGAGATTGCCTGGGGAAAATGCAACAGAGCTCCCAGCTGTCCAGAAACAAGGCAGGAGAGACGGAGAAAAAGTTAAGTATTATTTTCTAGTAACCAACTACTTGGTGTTATACAATTACATGCTTTTAAAGCATATAACTAAACTAAGAGAGACAGTACAATGTGCGCACGCACACACACACACACACACACACACACACACAGAGGTTATACTTCTTTTGAAAAGAAATGTACTCCCAATAAACACTGTATATATATAATGTCTACTAATTATAAGTTAGAATGTATGGATTATCCACTGGAGGTTAAAATGCATGATCAAGATGGATTTGATTGCTGCACACATAAGTCATTCCAGAGGTTAACTATAATTATTCTGGAAAAAGCCTACAGCCAATAACCGGTAGGGAGATACTGTGTATGTGAGCAGCCGGCTAATAAAAATGTTAGCAGATGGCATTTCAAGGCATACGTATACAAGTAGAGAAGGTATATAGAAAATGTAGTAAAGATAAAACTCCTTTCAACACAGAAAATTCTAGTGTCTTACATTCTTCTGTCAGACTCAGATTCTGCAATGACTTATTCAAACTTCTTGCTGTGGTAACTGCTCTAATATTTCCATAGGAGCTGACTGAGCGAAGTCTAGGCGTACATGGACCATCTCGCACAGGTGTCAAACTGCCCCCCTCTAGTTGGAAAGAAGAAAAAAACATACAGGAGGAAAAAGGGTAAATTGCAGACTCAAACATAGAGAAGTATATTTTCCAAGTGGTCAAATGCACTAAGGATTCTAAAGCGGCAACAACTGTAGAGACAAATGATTCCTGGAGCAATGTCTATCACTGCCAGATTCAAGTGTGGGAAGCACCTAATATTTTTGCAATGCACTTTAACAAAGCAAAAGAGCTCAATGATTAAGAATGATAAAAATGGACAAAAATACAAATTCTGTAGCTTGGAGAGGTATATATTATCTTAATCTAATGAAACTTGCCCATAATTATTTCTGGGGTGGATGACCTCTAAGAAAACAGTATGTGATAGGAAGTGCTATTAATGATCAATGTAGAGGCTTGTTTCTTTCTGAATCACTCCTTCAACTGTGACCCAGCATGGTCTGCAGCCCTGGTGTTCTGGCTGGTTTTCAAGTCTGCTAGCTGTAATCTGCCTCTCTAAATTTCACTGTTTTCACTGGACAAGTTTATTCATTCTTCTGCTTCCTGGAGTCACTAAATGCAACGGTGCTGGTAGAGAACAGCTCATCATCCTCACTGCAGAGAGAGGTAGGCTTTAGAAACATGGGCAGTTCTACCTGTCCTTTGAGATCCTTTTAAAGATGAAATGTAAATGTTAAAGATGACTATGATTTGTAGCTAAAAGGACAGATAAAGGGAAAAGATAGCTTTCTAACACAATTCACAGCTACAGACAAAGAAAGGATTCAGTCACTTGTCACGGGGGGGAGTTCAATTTTCTCTTCCTCAAGTTCCTCTTGTAGCAGTTGTTTTATCCTTAGAGATTTTTCACCATATGCAATTTCCAACATGACATTAAATAAGGAAAAATAAGAGGGTCAGTGGCAATTCCTTTTTCTTCCCTAAATGAAGCCAAACACATGAGAACAAGAAGAAAGAAAATAGCATATGGAACAGTTGGTGAATATTCAAAGCTAGAAAAATTACCAAAAAGCCTGGAACACACCATTCTCCTGAAGTAGGGGTGAGTAAAATTAAACGACCCATGAGAAGGCAGCTTTTTTGTGGACTAGGCTTATTGTTTCAGAATAACCATGGTTCTGGCCAGGTGAGAGTTTTTCAGAGTTACACAAAGGGCGAAGATGTACCTGTGGCAGCCGGAGAAGGCAGAGGGTAATTCTTTTCTTCTTCGATGAATTGCAAGGCTACAGTGCAGAAATTGCTCTCATACTGAACCACAAGATGACTCAGAGCTACCACCAGTTCCTGAAGAGAGGGAGAAAGAAAAATAGCACTTATCTGTAGCTTAAATGACTGGCTTAGAAGGAACTCCCATTGAAGAAAACCAGCCTAATTTAGCCAATAGACTAGGCTGGCTGGTTGACCTCAAGAAGCTGAGGAACTACCTAGAAACAAAGTAAAAATTAAGACAAAATGCACAGTTTTGGTTAAAAACATAAGACTTGGCCTTTGCCTTGGAAACAACTTTGTTGCATCGGAAACAACTTTGTTACACTGCAACAACTGTCATAAAAGGAATTTCTGAAAATGGAAATGTTATTGAGATAATAGAGATGTCTGCATAGAACAAATCTCCAAGGAGACAATGGCACCATGCCCAATTTAGAGCCCACCTATTAGCGGCAGGATTTAAAGGGAACAACTAGCAAATTATAAATGGAGATGTTAATGAATTATATACACAGAGTAGAAAAAGGAACACAACTCAGAGCCCAATGCTTACTGCTTTTATCTAAACTGCAAAGCTTTTTTATTTATTAGAAATGACATTTATTGTATTCTTTCTCTATATATCTCTATTTTAGAATAGAGAGTACTGCAACAAGGACACTTCAAGATTATACAGTCACACCGGAAATAAACGTGAAAGCGGCAGAAATGTTAGTGATGCTCTTACTTCTTTATTCATTTAAGACATTACTCAAACTTCATCTACTATCCTTTTTTTTAAAACACACAAAAAAGGTTCTTTGAATGAAAGCCTTCAAGAAATAACTTCTTATTTAAGAGGATAACAGGGCAGAGTCACAAGGCCAAGAGAAAACTTTGCTGTCACAGTAAGTTCTATTTAAATCTCTGAAAAAAAGCAAGACTCAGAGTGGATCCCACTCCACTGACAGTTTTTAGCTATGTATGTCAAAGGCACAACATGGCAAATTCGAAGGTCTGAAAGAATTTTACTGCCAACTAAATGGCTGGTAAGACTAGGTTTATTTGATCAAAATTATGAGTAATTAATCTAATAACTGACATTAATATAGTGCATTAAGGTTTGCTAAGTGCTTTCCTTTTAACAATCCTATGAGGTAGATAATGTAGCAATCATTCTCAAAAACGACAATGCTTAGAGGAACAGGAGTCACTTCTAGATCTCTCAAGGAGAGAGAATGAAATTCTGGTGAAATGCAGTCTCTAACAAACTAAACATTTACCTGCAACTATAAAAGGTGTGTGTGTGGGGGGGTGGGGTGGGTGGGATTGGGGGTGGGGAGAAGGATGTTTCCTAATTGGGAAGGAAAATATTTATTTTTCCTTAATTCTACTAGGCCATTTTCCATGAGTTCCCTTTTCTATCCTTCTATTCATCTCAAAACTCACTGACACTTCTATCTCCTTTCCCATAATTTCTGATAAGGTACTCTTGCTCTTTGCCAATGGCAAACCTTCTACATGCGCCCTTAATCATAACTCCTCCTATTATCTCTATCAGAGTGCTTCCTCAATCAAAGCCTCTCTCTGTGACTGAGCTTCAATCTCCCAATTGTCTTTTTTCCTATTGCCTTTAAGCATTCACACCTGTCTTTCCCTTCCAACTTTAAAAATATTCAGGAAACCCTATTATCTCCTCAAACCATTGTCCCATATTTCTACTTTCTTTCTAATCAATAGTTAATAAACATTTATTAGCACCTACTCTGTCCAAGGAATATGCTGAATGCTGGGGATATAAATACAGAAGGAGATAGCTCCTGTCCTCAAAGAACTTATAATTATTTGAACAGGGGAAGACAAAACATAAGAGGAAGCTGAAAAGCAAGGGGGAGAGGAAGGAAGGGTATTTAACAAAAGGGCATGGGGGAGAAGTCTGACAGGGAAGTCCCAAAGCAGAACAGCCAGGTAAGAAATGAGGGGCTGTCTGAGCTGGGGCTCTCCCCTCAACTTCTAGAAAAAGCAGTCTCTACTCTCTATCACTCACCAGCTCTTCATAATTTGTCTTCCTACTGCATCACTTAACAGCAGCTGCTCTTCCCAAAGTTACCAATAAGCACTTTGTCATATATGATACTCTTTTTGGGTGCTTTTCTTGTTTGAGTTCTCTGCTGTACAACATTGCTGACCATGCTCTCCTGGAAGCTCCACATATCTACCCTGCCTCTCCTCTGAGTTTTAGTATTGCATATTGTCACCCTTAACATACCTTTCAAACTGGATATCCTGGAGACATTTAAATTTAACATATCCAAACACAGAATTAATTACATTACCTCCCCAAACCACTTGTCTTCCAAACTTCCCTATTTCTGTGGAAGGCATTACTATTTTTCCAGTTTCCCAGGTTGAGTATAAAATATTCCCTCTCTCTCAGCATATTTATCTGTTCAGTGATCAAACTTGGCTATGTTTTCTTTCAGATCATCTTTTGTACCTGACCCCCTTTTCTCTAATCCCATAAATACCACCTCATCATCTCCTGCTCAGATTATTGCAATGTACCATTTATTTGTCTCCTTCCTACTAAAACAAACAACCAAAAAACCCCAAAACAACAAACACCTCTAATGGTTTCCTATTACTTCTAAAGAAAATATAAACTCATTTGTTTAGCTTTTAAAGCTTTTCAAAACTTATTTTCCATCCTTATTATATGTTATTCTACTTCTTAGACTCTGTCACTGCCAGACTGACAACCTGTCTATTCTCAAATATGGCATCTGTTTCCTGCCTTTCTACCGGCTCTCCTCCATGCCTAGAATGTATTCGCCTCTCCTTGCCTCACCTCACTGAATCCATCTCCTCCTTTAAGATTTAGCTAAAGAATTACCTTCAACGTGAAGCCTTTCCTGATATGGTAACTTTTAGTGCCCTCATCCTTAAACATCTTGTGCTTATTCTCTTTATATGTATTGCATTTATATATATATTTGCTCTTTGGAGGGGGGCATGCAGAGCAATTGGGGTTAAGTGACTTGCCCAAGGTCATAGGGCTAGTAAATGTTGACTGTCTGAGGCTGGATTTGAACTCTGGTCCTCCTGACTCCAGGGCCGGTGCTTTATTCACTGCATCACCTACTTGCCCTGTATTGCATATATTCTTACATATGCATTTGTCTCCATTAGAATACAAGCTCCTTGAAACTAGGGATTTGTTTTTATTTGTAATACTACAATGCTTAACGCATAGGTATTTGAAAAATGCCTTTGAATATTGATTCTAGCAACGACCTATTTGTATTTTAAGGCTAGTACTATGCTTTAAAAAGAACTGTTCCAAACAAAAAAGTCTGGAATTTCTGAATAGTTTTTATCCCGGCTCATTCAACTGTGCTATTGTCAAACTGTCGTGCTTCTATTATTAGGAGGAAATGTAAAGCTCTCTCCACAAACATCATGCAATGAAATAATCTGTTTTCTGTCATAAAAATTCATTGGCATTTAGCAACAAGTGGCTTGTATTTTGTTCTTGGTATATTCATTGGTCATTTATACCTTTCTATACCTTGGGATGGATTAAAAGTTCAAAATAATAAGAATTTGCTAGAATCTTCCAGGACTCCCACATTTAAGATCTAAACGTGGCCAGACAAAATATATTCAGTTTAGGGGAAAATAACAACAAATGACAATTCAAAGTCAGTGTAGTATAGTCAGCCTCAGAAGTCAAGAACACCTGATAATACCAGCCGTGTCTATGGCTATGTACTTAACTGTTCAGTAACCAAGAAAACTGCAAATTGCAATTGGTTCCTTAAGAGGAATGGCCTATTCAAATAGAAATAACACATCAAGCCCAAAACAAACAAACAAACAAACAAACAAACAAACAAACAAAAACCCTTTTCTTCAGCTTAAGTGGGACACTAACTATTTTAAGAGAAAGGACAACTACAGGTTCCTTTATTAGAATGAAACCTTGAATTAAAGGTTCAAACTTCACTTTAAACTTCTTGGCTAAAAAAAACTGGACATAGACATGGTAAAGATTCTGATTTAATGGAGAGGGTTTAATTCATTGGTCATGCTTTATGGATACAGTGAACAGTTGGTTAATAGCAGGTAAACTCCTACCTTCTAGACCAACTGAGGAATGGCAACTGTTCAAAACGGAAAGAAATCCTGGATATCTAGGTCCTTAGACTTCATTTAGCCAAAAAGGAGACTACCCTTCAAAAACATGTCTTCCTTTTAATTCAGAATTATATTGACATGTAATAGTCACATTCAGCCTAGTCCCATGTACCAAAGAAAGAGTCAGACTAAGACTAGAGACTGGTAGCTGAAGTACTGAAGTACCAGACTGGTAGAGTCTGGTAGCTGAAGTACTAAAAAAAAGTCTTTTTTAACACAACTATGGAGAGTCAAATATGTGCTCCTGAAGGGAGTAAAGAAATTGGAAGCATACTGTCAGTCTACTGCCCCTTCATAAAGGTTGGGAAAACAGCTAAATCTCTACTGAGTGAAGTTGTCATGTTTCTTCCCCTATTCTTCTAATGCACTTCCTCCCTAAAGACTGCCACAAACTTCATGTTTCCAGTAACAAATGAATATTTAGTATTTAATTTATAATTCAAGGCCTCCTAATGTAATACCCTGTCATCACAACAGAGACAAAATAAAATACCATAATAGAGGATGAGGAACATATTTTGTTTCTCAGAAAAATAACACAAAGTTAGCCCTGGATTCCTAAGAGAATGGGCTCTGACCCAGGCAGTGACTGACTCAGCTGCTTTGATTCCTGTTTCTTCCTCACAGCGGAGACATCAGTTTCCTAGTACTAAGGCAGAGAACAACCTACTTATATTTCTAATCAGTTTGGTTCAAGGCAGGTATTTGGTTAAGGGAAATAAAATTATGCTCAGTATAGCAAAACTTTACAGGTTTAATACTTGTCTGTTATACTGCTATTCCTTTTTTTAAATATATTTTTTGTATTCATTTATTTATTTTCTTGTTTACATCATTAATTTCCATGAGATTTTGAGTTACAAATTTTCTCCCCATCCTTCCCCTACTCAACACCTCAAAACAGCCATCCCACTGTATAACCCCTCCCCCAATCTGCTCTCTCTTATGTCCTCCCCCTCACCCCTCTGGCTTTCTGGTAGGGCAGGACAGATCTCCCTATGTATACTGCTATTCTTATTTCTGTGGGTATAGATGGAAACCAAAATTAAAAAAAAAGGTAAAACTGCAGATATTAATTAAGGATAAGTTCATGGAGGTCATGTACTGTGTCTAAAAATCATTCACTCTCACTTGTAGGATCAAAGATATAATCATCTGTTTGGGGTTTAAAGCCCTTCAGAACCTGATCCGCATATAGCTTTTAGCCATGCCATGCTGTAACCCCAATCCCACTCTCCAGGTCTTCTTATACCTTTCCCATGGATTCTGTGATCCAGTGTTACTGGCCTCCTGGCTGTTCTTCCCACAAGACCCTCTTATCTCCCAATTCTGGGCATTTTCACTGATTGATGCCCATGCCTAGAATATTCTCCCTCCTTATCTCTGCCTCCTAGCTTCATTTAAGTTGCAGCTAAAATCTCACCTGCTATAGGAAGCCTTTCCCAATCTCTCACCTCCCCTGAGACTTCTTTCCAGAGGTGCAAGGTTCATGGGAGCAGGATACCACATAAATTTTGAGACTTTCCCCATGTATTGATTAGTTTTGCTGATCATTTTTTCTATTCCTCCTCTTTTTCTTTAAGGCTCTGAGGCAGCTACTTCTCCTTTGAAGCAGAGAGGAGTATATGGCAACCTTATTACACACAGTTAAACAATTCGAAAGGGAATCCAGATACAATTCCTCATGAATCCCTGATCTTGGAAAAAATAATGCAGGTTTGTGTATATATCAATCAGCTCCAATAAAGGAGTTAATCTTTTTATGGAGAATACAAAACTTAAGAAATAATGCTGATAAACCAGCCTAAGGTCACACAATGTTAAGAGTTAGAAAAACCCTTAGAGTTGACAAATTCTTTTTTTAATAGAAAAATTTAATGAAATAGAAAGCTAAGAAAGTCTAAAGATGGAAAATGACTTGGCAAAGTTCACACAGCCAGTTAGTGCCAGCCAAGCCTAAAAACTGTAATCTATCCAGTTAGATTCTTAGGTTCTTTTCTGTCCACCACACTGCCCTTCAAAAATGCAAGCTAAGAGCTTTGGGGTAAATTCCCAAGGTCACCTTCATTAGAATCTGAAATGTTAAAACAAGATTTAAACTGATTATTTAAACTGAAATCTTAGAACAAGACACACACTTTCTTTCAATTTAAGCTGACACTTAAAACTAAGCAGTTTTCATGAAACTGCAGCATCACTAGCAAACAAAAGGGTCAGAGGGGAAATATTTCTGCGTCTATATGTGGGCTTTCTATTGCTCTTTTGAATCACGATAATGTGTTTACATGTTGTTTCTAGGCAGGAAAGAGCCTACCATAAAAGCTGCTAGAAGACATAGCCTATTCAAATGTTTTTTAAATGAATCAAATATATATCTGTACCAAATGAATCAAATATATATCTGTACCATGAAGAAAAGAAATTTAGAGGAAATTAAACACACATTGAAGGATCTGCTCTTTAACTGGTGCACAAAAACATAAAGTGAGTGGCTCTTGTTACTGCTGATGCCACCACCCAATCTCAAATCCCCAGTGATTTAATGAAAGGTTTTTGATTACTGTTAATCCTGTTGCGGTACAATTCACTTACCTTCCTGACCATAGGACTTCCATCATTGATAAGCTGAGCTAACATCATAGCCACATTGTGATCAATTGTGGTGGAGTGATCAGTCCTCTCTGTAGAGTTACCCACAAAAGTGCCAAGGGCAAAGACTGCAGCACAACGAACCTGAAAAGCAGAGGGAAATAGTTAAAGGATACTTTCTACTGTTCCCTACTTTTTGGATTTGGATCTCTTTCAGATATTCCTCTCATTTAATTTAATTCAACCCAACATATAGTCAGTGAGTACTATTTTATGTCCCAAGCTGGCAAAAAAAAGCCTCACATAAACAATATGGTCTTTGTACTCAGGCACTATAAAATCTTGTTACATACTCAGAAATTACACAACGTAAATGATTGCAGTATAATATTAAATGGAAAGATGGATAGTACTTATAAGTCAGGAAGTTTGGACAGGGAGTGAATAGACCATGTGAGGTGAGGTTATGTGAAAGGCTTTGCGGAAAAGCTCGAACTTGAGTAGGACTTTGAAGGATGAATAAAAATCTGAAAAGACATAAAAATGAAAACAGAATACTCCCATTTATTTTGTGTGTGTGTCTGTGTGAAACAACACACATATGAACGGGAATTCAGAATTATATTATTAAGGCACAATTGTTACCCCATCTTCGAGAAACTTCAGCAGCTACCTATTGCCTCTAGGAAAAAAAAAAACCCAAATTCCTCAGCCTATCACTTAAAGCCTTCACAATTTGGCCTCAGTCTACCTTTCCAGGTTTATTTCATGTCAAACCTCCTCCCTATCCCCACCACATACATTCTAGATTTCAGCCAAATTGGCTAAGCTGTTGTTCCATCTTTCATCTTTTCTCTCCACTTCTTTGATAGTAGCTAGGCACTTTAGAATTGGCTACTATCCTATATACTCTTTAGTACTAACTGGTAATCACTTTTTCCTGCTTTTACAATGGAAAACAGTCAAGAAGTTCTCCCTGTTTCATCAATTATAACTTCAAAGATTAATTGTCCATGAGGGCCCAAATGGCCCTAGAGCACCTGGGGTGGATAAGGAGAGGACAAGCTCCTCTTCTCATTTTATTGACAATCTTGAGCAGAGGAGTAAGTATTTCATTCCCTTGGCTTAAGGCAACTCAAGATCCCAAAGGACAGACTTTGAAGTGGAAGTATTGCAGGCTTGGCTTTATTCAGTTCACTCTGATAATTCAGATTCTGGATAAAAATAAAAATGAGATGATGCAGACCATCTAACAATTATCAAAAGGAAACTGACCTCGTATGGAAAGGATATTCAGCAAGGATATTGCATTAATTCAGTTGGGCAGATTTTCCCTGTTTTTTCATTTGTCATGAAGGCACATGGGACAGAAGTGTGTGTGAAGCCTGAGGGAGATGCTCTGACTTTTGTACTGGTGAACAGGAAGCTATGGAAATGATTTAAGCTTTAATGCCCTAGACAAAATTAAGTTTTGAGGATGACTATAATACCTTGTAAAGAAAAATTAGCCTACTTCAGATGAGATAGATGTTATTCCAACTATAGAGGGTAATAGAGAACACCTTACTACCCACCAATCCCCATCCTGCAACACTGAAAAAGGAGTGTTTCTAACACACATCAGAGGTGGCCTTTTCCTAAACAGAAAAAGGATATCCTGGAAGCCATCCTGGGAGTGGTATTAGGTGGTGCAGTGGATAGAACACCAGGCTTGAAGGAAGACAAGATGACTCAAGTTCAAATCCTGATTCAGATATATCTACTAGCTGTGTGACCCTTCATAAGACAGTAAACCTCTGCTAATAATAGCACCTCCTTCCCAGAGTTGTTGTGAGGGTCACATGAGATGATGATTGTAAAGGACTCAGCACGGTGCCTCCCACAGAGTAAGTGCTATATAAACGTCAGCTGTTATTATTATCATCAACTCAATCTGGATGCAGATTTCGAAAATCACTCTCGATTCCTTTGGGATGTACAGAATACTCTACTTTATTCCTTTTGAATATGTCTTGTGTGTGGGCTTTCAGCTTCTTCCCTCTCTAGTGCAGATGCTGTGTTGTCACATAATCATTCACGTAGAGAGGCATTTGCTGCCAAATGTAGGAACCAAAATAGGGAGAAACTGATTAATTCTTCCTCTCATTTTAAAATTCCTCAAATTCACATGAAGATACCTCTTTCTAACCACTGCAATAACTTGTTTTAGTTTAATCCTTGATTCCAAACTTCTTTCAGTTTATGTACAAATTACAAAGGTGGCTCTGAAGTTTATATACATACATATATATATATATATATCCTCAAAGGTCAGGATGTGTCGTATTTATTTTTGTTTTTTGAAAATTTATATATACATTTTAAAATTACATGTAAAAACGATTTTTAACTTTCATTTAAAAAAACTGAGTTCCAAATTTTCTCCCTCCCTAAAAAGGCAAGCAATTAGATACAGATAATACATGTACAGTCATGCAAAACGTATTTCTATATTAGCCATGTCAAGAAAGAAAACAGACCAACTGCCCCCTACCCCCCAAAAAACAACCTCCAAGAAAAATAAAGTAAAAAAAAAAGTATGCTTTGATCTGCATTTAGACTCTATCAATTCTGTCTCTGGAGGTGGACAGCATTTTCCATTTTAAGCCCTTTGGAACCATCTTGGAGCACTGTATCGCTGAGAATAAGTACATCATTCACAGTTGATCATCACACATTATTGCTGTTAGGTTGTACAATGTTCTCCCGGTTCTGCTCACTTTACTTTGCCATCAGTTCATGTAAGTCTTCCTGGGTTGTTCTTTTTTTTTTTTTTTTTTAATTTTTGGAAGGGCGAATTGGGGTTAAGTAATTTGGAAGGTAATTGGGGTTAAGTGACTTGCCTAACATCACAAGGCTAGTATTAAGTGTCTGAAGTCACATTTGAACTCAGGTCCTCCTGACTCCAGGGCTGGTGCTCTAGTCACTGTGCCACCTAGCCGCCCACCTGGGTTATTCTGAAAGCATCTTACTCATCATTTCTTATACTACCACATTATTCCATCACAATCATCTACAACTTGTTTGGCCATTCTCCAACTGATGGGCATCTCATTAGTTTCCAATTCTTTGCCACCACAAAACAAGTTGCTATAAATATTTTTGTAGAAATTGGTCCTTTCCCCCTTTCTTTGCTCTCTCTCTGGGATATAAACCTAGGAGCAGTACTGCTGGGTCAAAAGGTACAGACAGTTTTATAGCCCTTTGGGCATAGTTCCAAATGATGTGTGACATTTCTAACTGATAAAAATTATTTTGGACGCTTTTCTGCAGCAGTTTAGTAAAAAGATAGGATCAGTAGATTGAGATAGGTAAAGTACGGCAGGGCTGTGGAGGGATGATAAAGATGGCCTAAAGGGTAGTGTCTGAAAGCCTGTCAGACGGCATCATATTGCACTACTCAGAAATTCTAAGAGAGAATACAGGGTCAGTTACTCTTTATAACTGAAAAAATCATAACTTTCTTATTAAGTGCGGGGACACACATCAATCTTCTTGTTCTAAGTTGAGATTTCCTATCATCTCTGTTTTCTCTTTCTAGATACACTGATTGCTCCTGAGTTGTTGTCACTGAATGTTTTAGCATCTTCACAAGAAACACTTTCATTTTGGGGCTGATCTGTCAAGGAGGTGAAACACGGCTTCATTTGAATTCCTCCAAGGTCGTGTCAGGTTTGCTGATTTAGACAAATGAGACTGAAGAATTTTCACTGAAACATTTGGTAAAGACACTGCTTTTTCAAGGGCTTGAGTCAATTTTATTCTATTGTAATATAAACAGGATAGGTCTGAACAGCTAGGAATGCAAGCCAAAACTAGAAGAACTTAAACATCAAATGTGCAGAAATCTTATCTAGAAAGGATTGAGTTTTATTTTCTTTCCTTTTTAACTTTTCCAGTTAGCTCTACAATTCCAATTGTAGCTCACAGAAACATTTTAAACTTTTTTTTTTATTAGAGATCTGGAAAATAGAATTAGTAATACTGGCTCTTAGGAAACAGGATGAAACATTTTATGTTATTTTTCTAAAGATAAGTAGGGAACAACTGTTACTCATTTCCTTTCTAGATGGAAAAGTGATTGCATGACCTTGGATATGTTACCTCAGTTTTTTCATATGCACAATGGATACAATTCTTCTTTCTCCCCTCAGGAAGCATAAAGTAGATGTTTTTAAAAGAACATTGAGTGCTTGGGGGTGAAATCTAACTTATAGTAACAATCCCATCTTATCAATACCCAAACAACTAGTAAACTTCCAGGGCATACCCAAGAAATCACAAGAATCCAGGAGAGTCTACAGCTATGTAACCTAAAAACCTGTTCGGGAGAAGTTGTTTGCTACCTCAAGCTCATTATGTCCCATAAACTGTGTGATCTCCTGAAAGTCACTATCAATCTATGATTTTTTGTCTAAAATAGAACTCAACATCTTTCTCCATAACTCCTCCATCAATTTCGTAATCTACGATTAATGGTATTGCAATTCTGTAGTCACTAGAACTCAATCTTTTTCTCTAGGTCTAATTTTACAAGTCTCCCCCTGCCTCTATCTTCTTCTTTCTCTAAGGGAGCCTACGCGAGAGCTTCCTAATCTTTTTTTTGTTGTTGCTGTTCTGGACTTCTATGGTAATCTGCTCATCTCAGGAAAAAAAAACAAAAAACACCCAGGATCATACCTGTGAGGAGTTATACTCAAATAACTGTCAATTTAAAAAAAAATTGTCAATTTAAAAAAAGTTCAAAGCTTAAAGTCTAGGTTTTACTACTAATTACTTCCAGATCTGCATCTTAAAATGAAGATGCTACATCATTTCCATTGCTCAGAAATTTCTATTTTTTATAAAGGTCATACTCCTTAGCTTGGCATTATTAAGACTCCATAATAAGTTTTCAACCTGGAATCCAACCCTAACTGTTTTTACTCCATAATGCTTATTCTTGAACTACAGCCAAGACAGTCTATACCATCCCAGCAAGACTGGTAGCCCTTGCTTATGCTGGTTCCCTTGTATGCAATGTTGGAAAATATTATAGGCATGGAGGGAAGCCCATGCTAAGGCCCCAACGACGAGTTGGAGTGTCCTGTAAGAGGAACAGCAAGAAGAAAGCTACACATCACTTTGAAATGAATGCTAATTGCTATCATTAAGGACTATAAAGCACATAATACAGAACTTAAAATCATCTGGTTCATGAAGAGTAAAATAAAATATTGTTATTTAAGAGTGGAATGGTTTGCAGGCTAAGGAATCAGGAAGCAAATATATAATCAACTTGCTTGTTATTTCCCAAGAATTTTGAGAGCTTTCAAACTACAAAAACCAGAATATTAATCTGAGTAGAAAAAATGATTTAATCTTTAATTTAATTTTGTCCTCTTGAAAGATAACAGAGGTAACTTGAGATTTACATAAAACCTGATTGTTTTAGGTCTCCACTGTTGGTCTAAATCACCTCAAGCCTTCTACCTAGAGACCATCTACAAATGCCTAATAAGAAGTCTGGTGGAAAGATTTTATTTTTCCTCCTAAGCTTATTTTATTTAGCAAAAGTTATTAGGCAAATAAGTTTTAAATAAGATTGTGGTTGATAAAATGCTGTGTTTATAAAGTTATATATTAGAGAATTATATTAGCCATGGAAAGGAACTCAGAGACAACCCAATCCAACCTGTACCTCAAGAATCCTACCTCCAACATATCTGACAGTCATCCACCTTTGCTTGAAGACCTATACTGTGAGGGAGGATCTACCACCTCTCAACGGAGATTTTTTCATTAGCACTGCTTGCAAGTTTTTCCTTATGTCATTAACTGTTTACTCATCTACTACAGAAATGATCTAGCAGAAATCACCCAAACAAGCTAATCAGGTTCCCCACAAATTTATGTTATGTAATCTCTAGGGGCTCTGCCTAACACAAGGTAAGACTTTTACTGCTCCCTGATTCGCTATCCCACTCTGCAAACATCTTCCCATAACCCACTCAGCTGAGGACTTCACCTCACTTACTGAGGAAGTGGAGGTGCGACACATCGAGGTCTTCCTTCTCCCTTTCTCTACATATTGTAACCCTCTGACATCACATTCCATTTTCTTCTCCCTTACTCCTTGTCAACACCAACCATTCTGTAAGAACTCTTCATCGCATCCCATCTCATCTTCTCTAGAATGCCTCAATGATTGTCTTTTATTTCTCTCTAGTCTTCATGTTCTGCTTATCTACTGATATGCATTTAACTAGGAAAGGAAAACTTCTTTGGGAAAGAATGAGCTCCTTTGGGAGACACTGGATTTTCTCTCCCTGTGTGTATTTTTAAGCAAAGGATGGGTATGTCAGATGTTATAGGGGGAGATTCTGCTTTGAGGCACAGGTTGGATGAGGTCCTGTCTATAATATTTCCAATGCTCTCCCACACATAAACCCCCGTCCATTAAATACACACACACACACACACACACCCCATAACTAGACCCTACCATCCTACCAGTCTATCTACTTCTCTTCCCTTGCTCCTAGAAAAAGCTGTTTATACTCTTCCATTTTCTCTCCTCTTAATCTCTTGCCAACACCTAAAAATCTGGTTTCTGAACTCATCATTCAAATGAATTGGATTTCTTCAAAGTTCCCAAATCTGACTGTATTCATTTATTCCTTGGTAATTTCTATTTCCTTGACTAGTTTCTCATTTTGCATCATAACCTAGTCTAATTGGGTGTACCTCAAGGTTCTGTCTTGGACCTTTTTCTATTCTTTCTCAATTGGTGAATTTATCAGCTTCTATGATTGCCTTAACTATTACCTCCAAGCAGGTGACCCTCTAATCTAATTACAACTCTAGTCCCTATTCTGAGGTTTGGTTCTACACCTCTAACTACTTATTGGACAATTTAAACTGGATGTCTCAGAAGTACAAAACTAGACTCACTTTCTTCTGCTCATACCTTCTTTTCTTTTAAACTTTTCTGTTTCTATCAAGGGCACTACATTCCAGTCATTCAGGGTTACACCCTTGATTCCTTACTTTTCTCCCCCACAGACAATGTACCAAATCTTGTTGTTTCTATTTCTACAGTTCTCACATTTATTCACCTATATGGCCAGCCTCTTCTTCAAGCCCTTATTCTCTCTTCCCTCAGCTCAAAGTACACGGCCCTGATGCCCAACCCTCCCTAATCTAATCTCTCTTCTTAGTCAGATGGTGGCTTATGTACCCTCCTTGTACCCATTTTACCAGATTGGGGGTTGTCACGCTGAGATTGCTCAACCTCTATCAGCATCCTAGAAGTAACCGTGTGTGTGTGTGTGTGTGTGTGTGTGTGTGTGTGTGTGTGTGTGTGTGTGTGGTGGGGATAGAGGCTGATACACTCCTAATACCATATGGCTTTTGTTGCCCCATTGGTGTGTCTCCATTTTGTTTTTAAATCAGTCATAACAACACTTTTTTAAAAATAAGAAACATTCACAAACTGAGATGGTAAGAGCAAGAATGTACATATTGTTTACTCAAAAGAAGGCAAGTAGGGGAATAATCAAAATATGCCAATTTATTCAAAGACCTACTTCATACTTCCTTATCAATGCACAAGGTGTTCATGGAGGAGGGTGGGTACCCATTCAGTAAGGAGGTGGGTAAATAGGGAAACCCATTTGCTTGGAGCAACTCACAACTTTAGGCAACAGGTCTTGATATTCTGGGTCTCTTTAGAGACAGTATGCACTCCATGTAACTTGCTGAGCAAGACGAATTCTCTACTGTTTGGCTTCCCTTGTGGCCCTGGGCAAAGTTGCTTCTCTGTTACTATTAGACCATTCAAACAGTGTCAGTTTCTTTTACTATACAACAATAGTTGGCAGGGGTGCTCAGAAAATGTTAAGCTCTTTTAGCAAAATATATCACCAATGCTCAAAACAGTTTCAAAGCATGTGTTTAAACCTTCTCCTTCCCTATTTCTTAAGCTATAGAGGGCAGCATAGGACAAAACGGTCATAGAAAGTTCCCCGCTTACAGTCTGCAGATGACAACAGAGGGCAAAAAGCCAAGAAGGCTCCTGAAAGAGGGTGACACTGCTTTTATCAAATCAGATTCCAGTAGCTGCAGAACCAGTCTGGCTTCAGTCAACTCTCTGAGCCAACTCAGCCTTTCTCTAGCCAATGGCATCTCAGCAAAGCAACATCTCCCCTCCATGGCTCCCAGCAAAACAGGTACATAGCTTGCCTGTCTGTTCAGCTCCTGAAGGTTTCTGTATTTTGTCTTTCTCAAACAAATTCTCCCTTTACCTTTGGTGTCCTTCATCCCTGTCTCCAGCTCTTTCCTTCATAGGACTGACTCCTGTATTCCTCAATAGCACAGGTCCTTAGCATGTGTGTTTTTTTGTTTTTTTTTTACAGTGGCCAGTCTTCTTTGGCAGTGTCTAGTGAAACCTATGGAACCCCTTCTCAGAATAATTATTTTAAATGCATAAAATAAAATACATAGCATTTCAAAGGAAATAACTGATACTGAATATAGTTTCCAAAATACTAAAAAAAATAAAAAAAGGAAAAAAGAAGGGGGTGGCTAGGTGAATAGAGCACTGACCCTGGAGTCAGGAGGACCTGAATTCAAGTCTGGCCTCAGACACTTAACACTTACTAGCTGTGTGACCTTGGGCAGGTCACTTAACCCCAATTGCCCTGCCTTCCCCCCTCCAAAAAGCAAAAAAAAAAAAAAAGTGGCTTTACTCCTTACAAATCTCCACCCCTCCACCTGCACAAATGAAGCCATTACATTATATCTTCTCCAACAGACTGCCCTCTCTGTCGTCTCAGCTGTTACTTATCTTCAATCTCTGTCTACTGGCTTCTTCCCTACCACCTAGAAACATGTGCATTTCTCCCCCATCTTCAAAAAATCCTCACTTGATCCTTCTATCCCTGCTGTTATCCCAGAGCTCTTCTGCCCTTTGTGGACAAACTCTTTCAGAAAGGCCATCTATAACAGATCCTTCCCCATTCTCTCCTCCCTCTTCTTAACGTGCCTTATTACACTTTCCTGAATCTTTTCACCAATACCACTCTCTCCAAAGTTACCAATAACCTCCTAATTGCCACATCCAATAGCCTGTTCTCTCTCCTCGTTCTCCTTGACCTCTCTGTAGCCTTTGACAGAGTTGCTTACACGGTCCTCCTGGATACTCAAATCTCTTTCGGCTTTTGGGACATCATTCTCTCCTGGTTCTGATTCCACTCATGTGACCACTCCTCTTCAGTCTCCTCTGCCGTATCCTCATGAAGGCCATGTCCTTTAACCACAGATACTCCTTAGGGATCTCTCCTGGGCCCTCTTTTGTCCCCCCTCTATATTATTTCACTTAGTGACCTTAGCATGGATGTAACTGCTATCTCTCTATGACGACCTCCAATCTTACATTCCAACTGCCTTTCAGACACCTCATACTAGTTATACAACAGACATTTTAAATAAAAAATACCCAAACCTAAGCTCATTACTTTTCCTCCTAGATCCAACTCTACTTCCTACCCTATTACTGTAGAGGGCAACACCATTCTCCTGGTCCCTCAGACTCCCAAGCTAGGAATCATTCTTGACTCCTCAATATCTCTCATTCCCTCACTCCAAAATCCAATCTGTTGCCAAGGGCTGTCAGCATTTCTCCAACATACCACCCTTCTCTCCTCTGACACTGCCAGCCCTCTAGCGTTGGATCCTTACAACCTAACATCTGGACAGTGACAGTGCACTGATTGCTCTGTCTGCCTCAAGTCTTTCCCTACTCTAATCCATCATCCATTCAGCTACTAAAGTGGTTTTCCTAATGTGCAGGTCCAATCATGTCACCCCCTTTACTCAATAAACTCTAGTGGCTCTCCTATTGTTTCCCCCATTAAAAACAAAATGTTCTGTTTGGCATTCTAAGTTCTTTATAACCAATCCTCCTCCTCCACTCCTAGCTTTCCAGGCTTCTTTTACCTTGTTCTCTACCATGTATTCTCTGATCAAATGATAGTGGCCTGCTGGCTGTTATATGAATAAGATACTCCATCTCTTGGCTCTGGACATTTTCTCAAGCTGTCCCTCAAACCTGGAATGCTTCTCCCTCCTCATCTCCACCTGCTGCCTTCCTTCAAGCCCCAATTAAAATTCATTCTTCTATAGGAAGCCTTTCTCAAACCCTCTTAATTCGACTGCCTTCTATATTCTAATTGTTTCCTATTTATCATATGTATGTGTGTATGTATAGCTTATATGTACATATTTAATTAATATAATTACACATAATTTGTTTGAAAATATTTGTATGATTCTTGTCATAGCAGGCACTTAATAAATATTTACTGACAGATCCAAAGAGTTATCTAATTGCAGTTTATCAAGTACATCTTTCAAAACTCTGAAAAGTTATATATAAATAAAGTGAGGAGCCACAATGTGCTATGCCTATTTTTAATATAGTCAGTGCTCTGCCTTCAAATAGGTCCCATCATTACACTTAGCTGAGGATGAGGGCTAGTTTTCCCTTAGGTTTTCAGTCTGTATCTTTATTTAATATTTTAATATAAGGGGCTGAGTTTCTTCTCGATTGTACTGGTGTTCCTTATACAAATACACCTTTTTCTGCACCTTTCAACAACAAAAATATCTATATAGCAAAGGGAAAGTACCTTTGATTTTGCCTACCAGTGAATATTTGCAGACCACAGCAAATTAAAAATTCAGTATAGGAGATAGACAACACACATACACACACACGCGCACACACATACAATACAATGAAGATATTTTACACTGGATCAATACAAGATAAAATTTCCTCATTTACGACACAGAATATACACACACACACACACACACACACCTCATAGAGGCAAAAGAAATTACTCTTACTGAGGAAAACCATTATATACAAAAAAAGTAAATATTCTTATTCATTAACCTCAAGATATATGGCGCACAAAGAACAAAATGTAGAACTCAATGTAGTTACCAAAAGATATTTCATCAATATACAAAGAGAATTAAAAAAAAATACAGTAAAGAAAAAAAACGAGCAAAGCTTTTATAAACACTAAAGGGGAAAAAAAGCAAACCCAAATCTGAATAATAATGAATTCTATAAAAATATGAAATGCAGTTGTTTATATTGCATTCTACCACAAAATATTTTTTGGCTATATGAATAATCATCTCTCCTGTTTTACCTGGTACACTGGATGTAAGCTTATGACTACTCATCAGTTTAATAGTTTTACCATTCTAAACCCACATTTCTAAATTCTAGATTATTAATTATTATAAAAATAACTGTGTGGGTAACCAGTTCAGGACTGTACAATGTGCTTCCTACCTAATGCTATAGTATAAGGGAAAAATTTGGAGTAGATTAAGTCCTCTCATCATTTAAATTGATATTCCCCAGTTCAATACATGTGAAAAAGATAAATGTAATGCAGGTATCATACGTATGACATGGTGGGGAGGGGAAGGAGGAAGAGATGGGGGACAATATGCCATTGCCTTACCATCATCTTCACTAGAAACCTTTTCAGTTTCATTCGTTCTATATGCTGACTTTTGGAACAAGCTGAGTATCTATAGTCTTGGCCTGCTCCTTCAATGTATCAGTTTCCTATGTTGTAGCATATACTTTGTAATTTTCTCTTCAACTGAGATCTTATACAAATACCTGCAAACTTTCTGGTCAGGAGATTACATGATACATGATCTGTACTGAGCACAATTCTAAAATTTGAGCCTTTTAGGATTTCTAATAATTTACTTAGCTTTTTTTTTCCTGCTTTGGGTATTTGTCAATATTGTAAAGTTTGAATTATATTACAGCCCAAATATTCCATTTATTCTTTACCAGGAAAGGACAAGGATCCTTCCCTTAGAAAAGTCCTAACCTAAGTCTATGATCCTACTGTAATGTAGAATCACATGCTAGATTGGGAAAATCTAACAGCATCTATAAATTGTAGTATTTAAAAAATTTTTTTTCAAGTTAACTCAAAGAATTTATCTACAGATAATTCCTCATGAAAGACAACATTTTAACTCTAGTAAGTGTCCTCTCAGTCTCTTTGAAAGGATAGTTATCAAAGTCCAATTACTTTTTGAAATTCCAATCCTGTTAGGAATTTTGGAGGTGTCTATATCATCAAGTAGTTTATAGAAAACAGATATAATTTTATTTTTCTCCCTTATATCTCTTAGTACTGAACATTCACTACATTTCCAATAGTATTTTGTAAAATATTTATTCTTTTTTTAAAGGCATTTTTATTAACAGACTATTAGAAAAATAATCATGGTGAATTCACCTTTAGTTCATTCTTCTAATAAGCCTGTGTTCCCAGCCATCTCCACCTTCCACAAATGTGCTGTCTTTTTCTTCATTCCGCTGCATGGAGAAGATAATTTGAACGGCCACAGGAAGTTGTTGGCAGCTTTGAAGTGCTTGCCAACAGTGTAGATCTCATGGATCAAGTCCTCCATGCAGATGATTCCATATTTACCAAGAGATTTTGCAATAAGGGCATTATCTGTCAGAGCAGTTCTCTGTTTCTTGAGCTTGCCATAACCATGTTTGTAAATCAAGTCATTCACAGACTTCAGGTTTGGATAACCCCATGCAATGTATGGTTCCACAATCCTCAACATGTTAATTGAGGCCTTACTAAGCATAACAAAAGTGCCATTGAAGGCAAAGGTGAAGAAGCTCCAATACTTTTCGGACCTTTGGGCTAATACCATTGATACCTCTGATTCTGATCAAAAAAGCTAACTTGGGTTCAGCAGGTACATAGTAGTTGCCAGCTTTGCGTGCCATTCTAGCCAGCTGGATTTCACTTCTGTGCATCTGTCTGTACTCTTTATGTTAGGCTTTAGCTTTCTCATAGATAACTTTTCTCTGTATTTTACGGAGCTTTTTTATAGTCATCTTCTTCTTCAAGTGTTTGACCTTCAGTATTGCAAAAGCCTTCTGCTTTTTCAGAAGGGATTCTGGAACAGATGGTAGCTTCTTCTCTTCTTCTACGCCTGCCATGATTCCAGTTAGAAAAAGAGCAATATCCTTTATTCTTTATATTTCCAATAGAATTAAAAAAAAAAATTTTTTTTTTGCTCTTTTTGGAGGGCAATTGGGGTTAAGTGACGCGCCCAAAGTCACATGGCTAGTTTTTATGTTAAGTGTCTAAGGCCAGATTTGAACTCAGGTCCTCCTGACTCCAGGGCTGGTGCTCTATTCACTGCGCCACCTAGCTGCCCCAATATTTCCAACAGAATTTTTCAAAATATCCTCAATATATTTATTGTTTAAGTCCTGTGTGGCTTTATCTTCATTGCTAAGCATTTATGCTTTAGCCATCTCACATCATTATTACTCATATTAGCTCATATATATTTAACAATAGGAGCAGTAAATCAATAGATAGTAACTTAGATATTCAAATGATCAAAATTATACTGCAGAAAAAATGATCTGAGTTGTAATGGAAAAACACTGGAAAACTGTTAAAAAAAAATACTCCAAAATTTTTTCTAGTTGATTCCTGATAGACACTAGAGTTTCAAATAAATCCTAGATAGACAATCTCTCAAGTAGGTCCCTGACAATGCAAAGAGTATCTGAATAAAACCTTGATAAAACTCAACAGTGTAGTTTAGCCATTGTGCTGATACGGAATATGCAACCTCCTTTTGCTCTCTTTGGTATGGATTTATCATTCCAACCTGTGCTTACCACTATTACTCCTAAGCCCTACCAGTGAGCATCCCATTTACACAAATTCGGTAATGATATCCCTGAGTCTTAAACATAAAACATTTATGAAACAAAAAGACAGAAGGAAGAATAATCCTGACATTTACTCAATTGAAGGGAACGGCAACAATAATTAAAATATAACATTAACAACAAAATTGGTTCATCTTCTCTGATTAATGTACAGCAAGTAGAGTAAGGAAAATGAACACATGTAGAAACCTGAAAAGTGGCATAAAAATGGGGAAATACATATGTTTGCAGCTGAGAACTCTAGACAGAATGCTCTTAGTAAAATAGCCTCCTAATTGATCTGTCTTCCTATATAGTCCTTGTCTCTTCTAATCTATATTCTACACAGTTGCCAAAATGATTTTTTCAAAAGTGTAGGTTTGGTTAAGTCATTTCCCTACTTATAAATTTCCTATTGCTGCTAGGATTATGAATAGAAATTCCTTTGTTCAGCATTCCCTGACCTTTTTATAACTTGGACTTTCAAGGTTGATTTTACATTTCTACCTTTCTCACACTTAACATGTCTTTCCTGATTCCTCCTTCTCCTCACTGGTTAATAATACCTTCTGTGCAAAAATGCTTTGCTTTTATATTGTACCGTGTGTGTGTAGCCTTCCCTGATGGAAATAAAGCTGCCTGTGTTTTACTTTGTATGACTTTGTCCATTGTATCTGTATCTACAGTAATTAGCACAGTGCCTAGCATCTAGCAGGCACTAAATAAATGCTTCTTGATTTACTGTATCCCAATTTGTCTCTTTGCAATTTCCTTACATTATTACTAGTTCTGTCCTTTGAAATATAATTACATATTTAGAAATCAACCAGTAAATCTCAAGGCTAGACATTTGAAAGTTTGAAGTTCCTTATACTTGGGGCAGACATCTGAGTATGGACAGTTTTACTGCATAAATAATTTAAGCCTTAGTTATATGGAAAACTTGTTAACTGAGAAAATCTCCATGCTAGTCAACTTATGCAAAACTATCTCATTATTACTATAAGACTTTGTCCTAATACAGATACAAAGTCCTATACAGAGTAGGTGCTTGACAAATGTCTGCTGAATTGAATTATAAGGCCTAAGATCATGGGAATTCTTTCTATGTCATCCTCTAACAATTGTAACATAGAGCTTATTGTTTTTTTGATAATGGTGGTTGAATCTGTCATTTGGTTAGTTTAAAATTCACATTTTCAGTCTATCATTCAGTAATACACCAACTTACCTCAGGAATGGGATCAGAGAGAAGACTGTAGAGTTTCTCATGGGCACTGTCCCTTACACCACACCACCTTGCTGAATCAAAATTTTGCCAAATCCGTCCCAGGCAGATGGCTACCCACTGGCGCAACAAAGGGTGGGGATCATTTAGCTGCTCCAGACAAATGGCAATCAGGTTACCTTGAAGACAGGCTTCCTAGAAAAAGGCAAAATAACAATCCCCTGCTCATGTAGGAAAAATTAAGGAGGCACCTACGTGATTTACACAACATCAAAGTTTCCCTATTATGGAAATTCTTGGCTAATAAAGCTTCCAAGGTCTGTTATTTAGGTCTTACTCTAAATCATGATGTTTGAGGTAGCAATCTCTATATTTTAAATAAAGAGAAAGGAACAGGGTTCTATAAAGTTCTCTACCTTCCTTTCCATTTCCAGTATTATTCTTCCATAATCCCAATACTCTTTTGAGTTTTGACTCTTTTTTGTTTAATGTCAGAGCAACAGTTCTATCTGATCACAAAGCAAAACAGCTAGTATTATATCTTCTTTTTCTGCTTGTGAACCTTCAATTCTATTTTGAGATGATTTTGGATCTCCTCTGTAGCTAATCCCTTCCCTCTGAGATTACTTTCCATTTAAACCAGACACATGTTGCAGGTGCATAATTATTTGCATGTTGTCTTTCTTGTTAGAATGTGAGTTCCATGAAAGCAGAGATGATAATCTTGCCTTTCTTTGTAGTCCTAGTGTTTAGCACAGTTCATATTAGCTGCTTAACAAATGCCTGAACGCTGGAATCATTTGACATATCGAACCAAACCACGTAGTGAATGAATTCACTAAACATGATTCTTAAAAACCTATCGTAAATACAATACTGAACAAAGTGATGGATCAGTGGGGTGGTTGGAAGAAGCAGGCTAGAGATACTCACCTGTCCTGTGTTATAGCTGTTGACAATCACAGCTAGAATGAAAGCTGTCATGGTCCTATGTTCTGCCTGAATGAAAAATAAGTCATCCATGTTTAGTCATGCATCTGTATCCTTCTGGGGTAAAACTACCATTCCTATGGCTGACCAAAGTCGTCCTGTCTAAACTTTATGATACAGTTATGCTTTTTGGTTTACTCAACAAACAACAAAACAAATCCAGACTCTTTAAATAAACATGACAGCATTATGAGAATAACATAATTTCCAAAAGGAGAAAAGTTGTCTCCCAGAAAGACTAATAATATAAGAGAATAAGGAAGTTGATAGGATAAAAGCAACCTGGTTAATTATGAGATTTGCCAGGTCTTTTCTTCCTGTCCCATTTTATATCAGTATGGTCTCACAATTGGGTATGTTGGTCCTAAAATGCAGAATTAGCTTTCTTTCCACTCCTTTTATATGAATTCTAATGTGCTGAGGAATCAGGTTAGCGATTATTTATAAACATAAGTAAGAATACTGTAATCTTGCTTATACATTTAAGTATCTATTTTAATTAAAAATTGATGTTAATGTATACAAGTAATTGTTCTAAAAAAACTTCTTATTTATAATACTTTGTTTCTTTTCCTTGGGAACATATGTTAGGAACCCAACAGTATGAGTGCCTCTATTATCTGAAATGGTTACAGGAATGGAAGGTGTTGACTAATCAAATATTCCTGTTCAACTAAATAAAATTCAACAAGTATTAGATTAAGTATCTACTATATACTCAAAACTGTACTAGGAGCTTCAGGAGACATGCAAGTATTATAAAACACTGTTAATAGTTACCATAGCTTACACATGAATGATCAATTTTCAAAGAATCTAAATAAAATATTTTGAAAATAAAACTTGAATATAGTTCAATCATTTTGATGACTCATGAGATATGTCATGAAATAAAATCATCACTCTAAATGTAAATGATCATTTTGTTGTAGATGTGCAGTTGGTTAATAGAGTTCTATTGATAAAATTCTAGATGAATCACCTTTTCCTATATTGCGATGAAAACACCAGTGAGAACACATGTTTTTTAAGAAACTCATTTGTCCCATTTAAAAGCAGGGATGAAAAAGTCACTGCTATAACATAATATTAAGCAAAGAGTGCTGTTTAAAATTCAGGGGATGCTAAACTCATAGCTTGGATTTCCTGTGGTTGGGTATGAAACCAACCAGACCTTTTCTTTTGATGAATGAATGTCTTGAGGTCTGCAGTTCTCATAAAAACAGATACTGCAATTGTGTAACACACAGTCAGAGATAAACCACACCAATTCTTGAGAATGTCTGAGAAGAGAAATGATGTTTGTTCCTTACTGGCATGTAAGGGTCTGCCAAGACAGAAAGGAAGTATTTGTGACCGTTGTCCTTCACGAGATCAGCTTGGCATGACTGGAGAGAAAAAAGAAAGAAAGAAGGGAAAACAGTGAGTACAGTTACCTGAAGGGAATTTCTTTCTGCCTCTTATGATATATGAATGAATGAATGTACCATGAATATTTTATGGCTTAATCATTTTCTCCCCTCAAGCCCAATTTTCATTTGAAAAAATAGTGAGTTGTTGCTTGCAGACAAATTCTCTGTGGCTGTGGATAAGTTGCTAGGATCTTATGTGTTCTCAGAACTGAAATGGCCCTGTGCTATTCTCTGAAAAAAATATGATCTCTATAGTAGAAATAGGCGAAGGCATAACAAGTTATTGGGAACAGCCCAGTGATTGGGAGACAATTTGAGAGCTGACTTATAGACAAAGAACATCTTTGACTATATCTTTGGCACTCCTTCTTCCTATACAATCAATCATTCCACAAGCATTTACTAAAAGCTTATCAAGTGCCAGGGATTGTGCATAAGCCTGGACAATACAAAGAAAAGCAAAAACACTGTCCTGGTCCTTGAAGAGTTCACATAAAAGGTATCTAGTATAAATGGGTGGCTATCCCAAAGGGACTGGGGGTAGGGAAAAAGGGGGGGATCTGGAAAGGCCTCTTGCAGGATAGGTTGATGACTTCAGCTGAGTCTTGAAGAAATCCAAGGAAGCCAAGTGGAGGTTGGAAGGATAGCACTTTAGGGATGGGGAGCACAGTTAGGAGATATGTATAATGTGAAAGGAACAGGAGGAAGACTAGTGTTAATTGATCCAAGAATATGTGGAGTGGAATAGAGTAGGAGAAGACTGAAAAGTTAGGATAAGATCAGGTCGTAAAGGGCTTAAAAGCCAAAGAGAGAACAGGCCAATAAGCCCCAAAGAGGAAGAAAAAAATGTGTTATGTGAAAAAAAATTTTTGCCACTATTTCTGTGGTGACAAGGAACTGGAAAAATAAGGTGGGACAATCAATTGGAGAATGGATAAACAAATAATGCCATACAAATGTAATAGGATACATTGTGTTATAAGAAAAAATGAAGGGTCCAATCTGAGAGAAAGGGAGAAGACTTTAATGAACTGATGTACAGCACTGTGAGCAGAAGAACCATGAGAAAAAAATTATACTACAAAAACATCATTCTAAAAATCAACAACTTTGCAAGACTTAAGAACTTTGATCAATGCAATAATCAAATATGATTGGGGGGGG
>CM053593.1:182084895-182186491 GCA_028646575.1 Pseudocheirus occidentalis
GAAACCAGCTGATTCTTCTCTTGTTCCTTGTTCTAAATATTGTGTCTTTCTGAAATAAGATATAATATAGAAACTTTCCTTGTTCTAAAGATTGTATATAATATTGCGAACTGTTGAAACTGTGAACATTGAACTGAATAAAGATTTGTAATGGAATAAACAGAGTGTTCACTAATACTGTGTAATCCGAACCTTAAAAGTTCCTCACAGTAGCATTCTCTCAGAAATCTACTGCTGATTGGCTTTACATTATGGCTGGGCCGGCCACAGCTCCCAGGCTGCTGAGAAGAGCCCCACCTGCTGAGCTGCCTGTAGCAACAGATGTGTTTTCTGTATTTTGGAGAGCTTTGGAGCTTGAAAATTTGTTTAGAGTCCCATTTAGTGAATTTTTAGGGTGGTTGTGTGGGAGCTGCGGTGCTTTGCTGCTTATACGCCGCCATCTTCTCCTATGTGTCTAGAATAATAACTCATCCCTAGAAGTTTCTCTTCTTCAAATCAACATTTTACTACTGCCCTTTCCCCCTACCACACAGTCATTTCTGGATAAACACTGGGTAGTCACTTCCCACCTCTGAAAGCTATTTCTCTCATAACAAAGTTCAGTAAAATCAACCAATACAATGACTGTGTATAAAAGCATATGTTACACTCTGAATCCCTCTCTCATAACCATAAAGAAAGAAGGAAGGTGTATTTCATCCACCCTTCTCCAGTGTCTAGGTTGGTCATTACATTTACACAGTGTTTCAATTCCTTAAATAGTACTTTTTGTTCATATTATTTTTGTAACTTTGTATATTATTTTCCTGGTTCCATTATGTCACTCTGTAAAAATTCATGCGTCTTTTGATTAATTTCTGAATTTCTCATATACATCAATTAATATAGAATAATATTATTGTATATTTATTTTTATATTCCTATTTATTTTACGTACATGTATTTTATTTTAATATTAATATTTATTTTCATTTTCCCCAGCAATTCCCTCATCTGTTGTACTTACTTTGTTTCCAGATCTTTGCTATGACAAAAAGTGTTGCTATGAACATTTTGTTACATAGGGGAACTTTCTATCTTTGCCTTTCTTGGATTACTTGCGGAACTAAATGGATATTTTTTGGAAAGATTTCTGAATATGGATTTTTATGACTAGTACTTTTTTTCACATCACCTAAATGTTTCCCACCATCACATCTCTCCTATTCCCTTATAATAAATAATTTTGAAAAGAAAAAAAATAAGATAAAGGATTTCAATGAAACTTCTCAACATGTAGAAAAAAATATGACGTTACTTATTAAGTTATCTTCTTATATCTCTTCTTTGTGGACAAATTTGTTTTATGTAATTTCACAGCATTCAGATTTTATTGCTTTATGGTGGTTGTTTTGGAGAAACTTAGAAAGACTTAGATGAACTGATACAAAGTAAAATAGGTAGAATAAGGAAAAAAAATAAAACAACTACCACAAATAAAAAGAAAATGTGAATGTTAAAGTAATTTCAAAATAAATATTTACAGAATGTATGAGTATTTGAAGAAGCAGTAAAGCAATTAGCCACATCTGTTAGAGTGAAGATCTAGGAGAAAAGAAGGCCAGAGATATAGATTGTGAACACATATGAACTTCTGAACTCTCTGAAACTGAGGATACAGGAAAAAAATACCCATCAGATGCTAAACACAGGGGGTAGCCAACATATATTGTGAAACAGGAAGTGGATTCATTGAAAAAGGAAGAAGAATAGGCAGAGGAATGGGTGGTAAAAATAGAGAGGGCAGTGTGAGAAAAGAGTTCCAAGAGGGAGGGGCTGGTCAATAGTATAGATTGTTACAGAGAGGTTAAGGAGAATGAAGACTGAGGTTGAAATAATTTTATTTATTAAGAGGTCATAACTTCTTTTTAAGGGTATATCTTCAGCAATGGTGGATGTCAGTGTCATTAAATATAGTGGGTGGTAATGAAATGGATACAACAAACAGAACATTCTTTCAAAAACTGTAAAATGAAGAGATACAGGATAGCAGCTCATGGGTATAACGCAATCAAGATGAGGTTATTTTATCCTTTAAGAGAGAGAGAACACAGAAACATGTTTGTAGATAAAAAAGAAGAAACCATCGCAGAAGGAAAGGCTTGTAAATGCAAGAGAGAATGAGGGGATAGATAACTGGTAGTATAAAGTCTTAAAAGAGTTGGGGAAGGATGGGATGAAAACCATGAAAAAGGAAAAAGGCAATTGTGGTCATTACAAGTGAAAGCAAAGTCTGAATGTTTAAAAAAATCAGAAAAATCCATTTTAACTGAACTTATGCAGTCTAAACCTTGTATCTGACATCATTAGCTCAGGAAAGTATAAACACCAACTAAAATATATTACACATAAAATATGAGATTACTCACACTGTCCACAGCTAGAATTTTGGCCCATATGAAAACAAGAAGTGGCCTCAGCTCTCTGGCTGAGCTCTGGAGCAGCTTCAGAACATAGGGGAAGATGCCAACTGACAAGGCCTAGGGAGAAAAAAAGAAAAAGAAAATTAAAAATTACCAATGATCTCACTATAGGTTCTGTACAGGAAGTGAGTGGCACAGGTGGCAGAACTGCAGAGCTCTGGGACACAGATGCAACATTATTTTCAGCACATCTGGGAAATATGATCAGAATGAATATCCCTGATTTATAGTAAAGAGGGATTTCCTCCAGATTTATTCATCTCTGATTTAATTCCTTAAACTTGCCAGGTATTTCGAGACTCATCTGGTCTACAGAGCCCCAGAATTAATCTAGTGGCAGCTTTTCCTCATTACAATCAACATAGCTTTGTGCCAACATGCTGCTCTCCATCTTCAAATAAGGCTGTCTGCTCTCCCTGTGCATAGGCACAGGCAGGCAGGGACAAACAGACGGGAGCACACAGTCTCCTGAATACTCCATGAGCATGGAAAGCATTCTGGTAGCCCCCATTGCCGACTTCTTGCCAATTTTACATGATAATGCACATGCATACATTTGAGAACAACCTTGAGAGGCTGAAACTGCCAGGATAAGAAAATTCGGTGCTTAGTTAACATGAAGCAGGTGAGAACTTCTGGCCCTCACAGTACTTCCCAGAATTTCCAGCAGGATACCCTCTTGTGGGGAGCCCCTTAATTCAAAAAGTACATGGGAAATGGGAGAGTGCACATGCATCACAGTGTGCAGAACATCTGGTGAGAAGTTCAATTATTTTTAATTGTGTAAGGCTTTACTGTCAGCTTATATTACTATAGACAAAAACAATGTAAAAACAACACAAAAAAAATTCTAAACCCCAAATACCTTATGTCTGTAGCACAAAGGCATTCCTCTACCACAGAAGTGCCTTTTGCAACCAGGGCAGATGACACACTGAGTTGAAATCTTAGATCCAACTGCAATTGTCAGGGCTGGGGTGGGGGGAGTTTGAGGGGGGGTCATTTGGCTATTCCCATGCCATTTACATGTAGTTCAGCATTTCTATCTATAGTGGTTTCTAATTGATTAGGCATTGTCAGGGAAGGAGGTTTTTACCTATACAAATGAAGCAGGTCCCTTATTTAATCATTTAGAGTAGAAACCTTTCTTAAATGTATTATTACACACATCTCTGTTTTCTGATACTCATAATACTGAAAATAATTAACTTCAATGATTTAGGTTTATCATCATGAATATCAATGATTATATTGGTCTATGTAATGTAATAGTGCTCTATGAGACTATTAAAGAATGTAGGAAAGGTTGCTCCTATACTAAATGGCCTGAAACTACTATGCTATTTGAAGTGGATGCTTGCATACTATCTTCCCTTGATGTAAGCAGTCATTTTTTGTTCTTGTTAACATGCCTATCTCTTACAATGCCTCCCTCTTCCCCTGTCCTAATTTGCCCTTACTCTTTTGTGGTTGGGAAACCAGATAACCAAGCTTGTCACTGGGTCTAAAACAGAGCAAATAGGCTCAGAGTAAGCACCTGAATGGCTCTTCCATGAGTAGAATGCTAGGTGATATTTCATGGACTTTATTACATCTAATTTGGCTGCTCAGAGGCCTTTTTTTGCTTACTTCCGGGTTCTTGGCTGTGTTCCGGATAGCTGAGGTTGCCGGATAATGGACCTCCACATAAGTGAGTAAGGTGTTACTGTACTTTCTTTTCTGCAAAGGCTATGGCTAGGTGCAATCTCAGATGGAAGAAGAGGGATAAAAAGTGAATAATGGTAGTTTCTTTGGCCCATTGAGAACACATTTTAAGTACATTCGGCAGTTTCCAAATTCTATTGATACAGCCAGATTTGAAATTGAACTTAGGGATATAAGGCTGTGGTCAGTTTTGAGACATTCAATGAGCTCATAAAAGATTTCCCCATTCCCTTCACTCAAGAATGACTTATTGTATACAGTCTACATATCAACTCATTTGAAAGGTTCTTTTCCCTTCCGTGAGCTAATGCAATAAGTACACACCAGGCTCACTGCCCAGGGGCCCAAGTCTAAAAACCTTCCCAGTAAGTCGAGAGCTCTCAACCGATGAACTTGACTTAACAGCACCTATAGAAAGAGGAAGAAAGAAATATTATTGCAAACCCTCCGAAGTTCAAACCCTAAAAAAAAGCTCCCCTATTCCCAAATATTCACGTGAGGAATAAAGACAGAAGTTTTAAACTACTGAATGATTGATGGATGAGAATTTCAACTCATCTGCTCTTTCCACTTTACCCAAATGTACAGCTGATTCTGCTACTTTCCATCCCACTCCTGTATAACTCATAGCTGTACTATATTGTTGACTAAAATTTGCATTTCTTTAAGCTGATAGTTAAAATGAGTAATTATATCTCAGAAATATTTTGGATTTTTATTTGAGACTGCTACATTCAACTGTAACATTCTGACATTTTGACTAGCATGGATTTAATAATCCCCAAGTGACCTTGGATGAGGGAGTCTTCTGATTTCTCAAGTTTGAGCAAGTGGGAGGGCCCAGTCATAGTTGTAGTATCACAGCAATTCAAACACACTGAATTTTATACATGATGTTCACAAAGACCAATGATATTTCTCTTATTCATCCTACTCCTTAAATATCTCCAAATAAGAGAACTTCATTTTCCTTGCCAAAGAATTATAATAGTACTCGGAAACAGAAGAAATAAGTCCAACAAACTTCATTATCCAAGTTGTGTTTACAATAGTGAAGTGCTAACTCACAGAGGCAGCAGGGAGTATCAGAAAGGTAAGAGGACCACAACTGACTGACACTGTGTCTTTCATCTCTAGGGTGGGAATAACACAACTGCTTCACAGGGTTATTGTGAAGATCAAATGAGCTAAAGTATAAAAAAAGCTTTGCAAAGCTAACAGGCCTAGATAAAAGTTGTCTAGTGGAACTGAGTGACACAAAATAACCAAAACAGGGGGCCCTCAAGAGAATTTAAAAACATAAATAAAGAGGCTAACTTAGAGAAAAAATTCACTACAAAAATAGTAGTCTATTATACCAAGTTTCCTATTGGAAAGCATTCTTTCTGCTCACTGAACAACCAACAGAACAAAGCAACGTGGAGTAACAGAAGAGCACTCAATTTAGAGTCAGTGAACTGAGTTCAAACACTGGCTTGATACCAAAAATGTTTGTGAAATGTAGCATCCCTGGGCCTCAGTTTTCTCATCTGGAAAACCAAGGGATAAATGTGGTGACATCTAAGGCCCCGTCCCACACAGGTTCTAAACAGACAGCTAGAACGCTCTCTGTCCCTTAAACAGTCTCTCTAGGAGTTGTACATCTGATATTGTGACTTCATACCATTTGCTGTTTCTACTTGAGTCAATCTTAGTTGGTGCAGAGTTAAAAAAAAATTAAATACTAGTGACCTGATGAGTTATTCCAATAACTTTTCTCCTCTGTTAATTTAAAGTAAAGAACAGATACAAGCCTGTGTGAGGATTCAAATTAAAGCCATATTTCTCTATGGCAGTGGTTCATATGACAGATCACTAGACTGTAAGGACAACAACACTGGAAATAAGAAGTAGGGGACCCCACTGGAGTTAAGTAGAAGATAATAGAACACTACTCCTGCTTTAAACTTTAACTTAGTTTCATTATTATAAAATAACAAAAACAATATAATGATGCAAATGAAGCTGACCACAGCCATTTTCATGAAAAGCTTATGTCTATTTTTATCAATTACAAATTTTGAATTAAGGTGGATTTTTAGGGTATTAAATTATTACAGGAGACAAATTTCTTTCCTTTATCAGTCCTCTCTGTTTCTACCAGTCCCCTCATTCCTGTGACTCTTTCACAAATATTACACCTGAAACAAATTAGGACAATGTCTGAAAGCCTCGGGCACTGCTTCATAAGAACTTCCCAGACAAAAATAGAAAACAATTTGTATCATGTTGTTCTTAGGCTAGAGGACAACTCTGCAGATACATGTCATACACAACAAACCTCCGAGATACCAACTGATGTACATACAGGTATTATCGGTGAACATCAAAATAGTTTTTAATAAGAATAAACGTAAATTTTTTTTTCTACATTTGGGTTAACCAAATCCCCTAACTCCTGCAATATTGGATATTTGACAATAAATTTACAATAGTTCACATGAAAAAAAGAATGAGGAGATTTAGTGAAAAGAAAAGCTCAAAGTAAGTCAATCATATGATATAATGGTCCCTAGAGCTAATAAATCCACAATTATTTAATAAGCACCAATTACATGATAGTCAGTGGGGACACAAATAAAAAAGTGGGATTATTTCTTTCTGAAAGAGCATAAATTCTACTGGGGGAAAAGAGAGGGCTTCTATCACTACCTTGGGTAACACTGAGAGCCACATGTCCAGAATGAGGAAGGTAAGGGTCCTAATGCACACTGTGATGCACAGGCTCTAACTGAGGTGCTGTAAGTCAGTTCTAGAAGGTATGATGTAAGACGGACACTGGCATACTTGACTGTGTCAGAGGCCAAATGTGAGGAGCAGGGGCTGGAGACTAACAGATAATAGAACTGATTGAAGGAATTGGAGATGTTTAGACTACAGAGGAGAATATTATATAAGCTATTTCAAGTATGTAAAGGTCTGTTATAAAAGGGGGAGTAGAAGTACTCTGTTTGATTAATGAGTAATGAATAGAAGTGGTAGCGAAAGGGATTTAGGTCTGATGTAAGGAATGAAGCCCCCAAAATAAGAACCATTCAAAACTAGAACTGAGTGGGGGAAGGAAGAACAGTTACTTTCGAGGTACCTTCCCCAAATTGGAGGTTTTAAAGAAGTAGATTTCCATTTAGGTTGACTTCACAGAAGAGGTTCTTGAATGGATATATACTGTTTCAAAAGTCCTTTGAGCACTGACCCTGGAGTCAGAAGGACCTGAGTTCAAATCCAGCCTCAGAAACTTAACACTAGCCATGTGATCTTGGGCAAGTCACTTAACCCCAAATGGCCTGTCTTCCCCCTCTCCAAAAAGCAAAAAAGAAAAAGAAAACAAAAAAAGGTCTTCAAGATTCCTAGCTAGCAAGGAGAGTGGCTGGGGTTGAAGGGGTCCATGGGAGGTTGGTGTGTGTGTGTGTGTGTGTGTGTGTGACAGAGAGAGAGAGAGAGAGAGAGAGAGAGAGAGAGAGAGAGAGAGAGAGAGAGAAAGAAAGAAAGAGAGAGAGAGACGGACCCAAACTCTGCTTCTCATAGACATTATCAATCTACAGGGCAATAGAGTAATTTATACATGAGGGATAGTGAAGCAATTGCACATTACAAGGAAATATTTTAAAGCTGTTGACTGACCCAGGACAGCCATCAGCCTCTGCCTTTGTGGATGAGGTAGAGGAAATTTTTGTCTACTATATGAAAAGAAAAGCAGACTGTTAAAAATGAACAACCTTCTCAATTAAAGTTCTCTTTCTCCTGAGTAATATTTAAAGAACTGCCAAAATGTAGTTGGACAATTTATGGATAATAGGGTCTAGGCTTTGGCATTAATAATGCTTTTCAAGATAACACATGATAGAAAAAAAGCAGGTCAATGAGACAGCCGCTATTATATTATAGGGCAGCACCAAATAAAACAAGTACTTCTGCAAATCTTGTCCTGCATAATTCCTCACTGGAATATACATTAATGCCATCCATTTGTACTGGGCAAAGAACTAGAAGGAAAGCTCTTAGCAAAAATTAAGAATCTTCTGTCTATGCTAGTTTTATAGAATTACACTGAAAATGAACAAACCAAAAAACCTATTTCTTTTATTTTACAAAGGAGTTTTTTCTTATTTTGGCAGCAGGATATTGGCTCTGTTAGGTCTTCTTCCCTGAGGGAGCATGGATTGTAAATGGAACACTTTTAAAAAGTCAATAAAAAACGATTTACAAAAAGATTCTCTAGGTTTGGTCCCTAGAAGAACCAAATCTAACATGTTTGGCATCATGCCCTTGTGACATAAAGATTCTGGTTTACTACACAATAGCACCAGGGATAACTAGAAGATAAATGTGCTGCTTCTGGATAGAAAGGTATAGTTTCCTTTGATGGAAATTTGTAATTAGTGATTCAAGAAGAAATGAACAATGTATCAGCTTCCATTGATCTTTTCCCTTTCCAATTCCCTTACAATTTATTTATTTATTCAAATAACAAACAATTACTATAGGCCAGGGAAATGGACTAGGTACAAGGGTTACAAATACCAAGTATGAAACCCCCCTCAAGGAGTTTATAGTTATAATTGCACTGCCTTCTGTGTAGAGAGATCTCCCTAATTTGGCTCCAGTTGTCCATTCCACTTCACTTTCCTTTAAACATTAATATCCTAGCCAAACTATTTGTTTTACTCTGCCCTCTCCAGCCTCCACAGATTCACGCTGGTTGTTTACAAGGCTTCAAATGGGTTCTTTGCACCCATCTTGTAACTGCTACAATGCTGATAGATGCCTTCTTGCCAAAGGCTTTTTTCTCAGCCTTACTTCTCAATATCCTTTTCTTATATGAAGTTTTCTCAGATGCCGAACAGCTAAAAGTTCAGATTTTCCTTAAATTCTTTGTATTGCTCTCTCTGCCAATACTACATTCTACCTTTAATAGGCTTATTTGAATATATGTTGTCACCCCGACACAACCTAAGTAAACTATTAGCTATCTGAGTGTACAAATTGACCAATTTTTCATCTTTGTACCTGTAGCAACAAGTACAGCAGACACACACACACACACACACACACACTCACTCTGCTTTCCTAATCTATGAATGGTTCTATTTAATGCTTATTATTTGTGTACTATATTTAAATACACCCATTCTTCTCATCTCCTTGTCTTACCATGGGAGATTCCTGAGGGAGGTTCCTGTACCAGATGAAATTTCAGATCTGTTGCAAGGTTAATTATGAATAAAATCTTCAGTTGCCAGCTAATATTATTGCACAACATAGACTGAATACTAGAGAGAATACCTGCCAACTTCCATCATAAGGACAGAGATAAACTGTTCATTTATTTTTCAAAAGCTCACTCAGACATGGAACCACTGAGAAATGAATGTTTGATCTAATAAAGTCTGATGGTCCTGTCCTTCACAATATAGTTAGTAGCATTTAGCAGAGAAAGTACAATTCTTTCTATTAGGAAGGAAGTGAAGCAGATGTCATTGGAAAAGTAGAAGATAATAAACAAATTCTTGTCTCACAATATAGGCAAAAGAACCAAATCACAGTACTTACAGAAAAGCTTACCCTGGCATGATAAAGGCTGTTTAGAGATGGGACTCTTCCCATTAGACATCTAAACTTAAATCAGGTGTAGAGGGAGACCAAAGAATGGCCTTACTAGAAGGAAGGAAGGGAGGAAGGAAGGAAGGAAGGAAGTGAGGGAGGAAGGAAGAAAGGAAGGAAGGAAGGAAGGAAGGAAGGAAGGAAGGAAACAGGGAAGGAGGGATTAGAGTATGGAAGGAAGGTGGGAGGGAGGAACAGTTAAAAAAAACCAACAACTCGTATATCCAAAAGTGAATGACTGGGTGCAAGTGTGAGTTTTTTAAAAACACATAAGATACCTAGAAAGGACATTCTTTGTAACCACTACAACTCTGATATATGCCTTCCTGCCAAAGAGGTGGACAGATTTCTAGCAAGAGTATATGTTTCTGCGTTAATAATCAGCCAACAGACAAAAGGTATTGTTTCCTTCTTAGATACACTTTCTCCTGAAGCAAGAAGGTATTGACAAGAAATATTTGCCTCATATGTTCATAGTTTAATAGTCAAGGAGGAGACAATATAGCCAACAGGCTATATTGAAAGATTTTTTTTTTCAATACATGTTCAAATCAAGCACATTGCGAAAAGGAACTGGGATGGGGGAGGTAAGGGTGGGTAAAAATCTATACTTTAGAACTGACTAATGGACAATCTGAATTCAATTTAATTTGGGTAGGGTGACATTCCATGCTTCTATCAAGAAAGCCCTCAAGGAACATCCAAACAACTAATTCTAATTATTCCTGAAGGAATTAATATAATTAATTTATCCAAATACCATCTGGCCTGGAGTATAGCAATCAGCTGGCACATGTTTTACATACCCCATACACTTCACAAAAACTGGACCACTGAGCTCAGGATTGCGGGTTCTTCCTGTATTTTTCCCCTCAGCTGTCATGGGGTCTGACCAGTCAAGCTATGTGAACCAAAGAACCTCACCTGCAAGACTATGGGAAGTTGTTCTGGTGGGTTCCTGTTCTCTACTCCCATTGTAAGCCACACCTGGAATGCAGTCAATTGCTCAGCGAAGAATGGACTGTGCTATGGGAAAAAAACAGAAATAGTAGTAAGTTTGCTCTTTCTTTCCATATATAACACAATTAGACTTCTATGTGTACCTCATATGCAAATGAGATAGTGAGTCTTGAATGGAACAGTAAAATACCAGTAATGAATCTTTCCAAATAAGCATTTTTAAATTCTTTTTGTCCCATGGAAGATAGAAACATTATTCAGAGACTTGTATTAAAGCACTTTGGAGAAAAATGAAGACAGACAATAAAAGGGTGAGACATAAGAGAATATATTCCTGGGTTATATGGGGAAAAGACTAGGTCATTTCCTTAATATATTTCTTCATCATGTGGCAATTAATTTCTCATTCTTACATGTTCAATTTTTCATATACATAGTTCTATCTTTCTGGAGTCCAAAGTGAAACAATACAGTAAGAATGAAAAAAATGTACCCCTTTTCTTCTGCTAAGGTATTCTGATGCTTTCCCAGAAAACAAAACAAAACAAAAACAACAATGCCACAATGGTGGATCATTTTAGGACTATGTATTTTAAAATAGAAATTAAATTATCTGTCATAAAAAGGAAATATAAGGCAAAAATAGTTAATGATAATGATTTCTATTTGTTGTCCCTAAAATCCTAGGAGTGTGGGCAACGTGTGAGGGTCTGACTCATAGTCTAGGGAGTCATGGTCCCAAGAGACCTACTGGAATAAAGTGAGCATTGAGAATTCTGTTTCATATTTTTAAAGGAGTAACTTGAGGGTCAGAAAAGCATGACACTTGAGAAAAAAGTTTTGTTAGGAAAGAAAGATCCTATATACAAAAAAAAAATAAATGGTCACTGTCACTTTTTTGGTAGTTTTTAAAAGAGCTGAAAAAAAGATATGCCCAATGACTGAGGAACAGCCAAAGAAATGGTGGTATATCAACGTAATGGAGCTGTCAGTACTGTAAAAAAGAAAGAATAAGAAGAATTCAGCGAAGCTTGGAAAGACTTACATGAACTGGTGCTGAGTGAAGTAAGCAAAACATGGAAAACAATATACACGGTGTCTTCAATAATGTTAATGGAAATAACAAGGAAAACAATGTGATTATAATGACCCACTTTGGTGCCAGAAAAACACCAAAATATACCTCCTTTATTTCATTGCAAAGGTGGATGTGGAACAGTGCATATATTGTCAGATGCAGGCGATGTGTTGGTTAGTTTAGTGAACTGCTTCTTTTTCAGTTTCCTTGTTGTGAGATATGGCTTTCTGGTTAGAAGAAGAGTGATCCATTTGGAAATGAAAGTGACTTAAAAACAGAAGAGAAAAACCAGAAAAATGAAAGATGAAAAAATGAAAAAATAAGTTGGTATAAAAAAATTCAGGGATTAACATTGATGGAGAATTAGCCAAAATATATTTAATCATACTTGAAAAGCAATTTGTGATTAAGGGAAGGTAATGTCTTTCAGATTTAACATAAACTACTCATAAATTGATTTTTAAAAAGAAATTAGGTAAGTGGATAGTCCCTAAAATAGCTGCTGTAAGTTAAAAGCAAATTAATAGACTGGTTTTTGTTCATGTATGTTATATAATTAAATCCCACTTTCTCCCTTCACTTAAAATTAATCTTGGTCTACGGATTTTTACATGCTGCACCTTTGCTTGGGTCCTATATTTGGATATAAAAAAGGGGAAAAAAACTGATATGGTCAACAAGGGAACTAAAATCAGCAAAGGAAGAAAAGGCTCTCCTAGCTCAGTGTGACTGAGAGAATTGGCCATATTTTCAAAGGTTCAAGAGAAGCTGGAGAAAAGTATCTTTGGATGATGAGAGAGACTCTGGATTTTCAATTATGCAAAAACCATGTCACAACAGAGGCCCATTTTATCTCTCAAGACACTGCCCAAAGCAGATGTTCCAGGACGGCCTAGGGTCTTCTTTGAGATCACTGTCATTGGGTGTCAGGGATAATTTCCTATTCTTAGGTAAATAAAACAAATACAACTGGCTCATAAAGGAGAGTGAGTATATTCTTCTGGACTTTGGGTACTAAAAAAATGTTTAGTAGGTATTAAGGAATTCCTGTTCCCAATTTTCTTTGTAGATTATAAAAGGATCATAAGAGAAGGGAAGGGAAATGGGAAAATTCAGACAAAATTAGCAAGAAATACTCACTATTTAATCAAATAAAATGTTTTTCATTACTGTTATATGAGAAATCAACTATGCCTATAGAGTACCTTATAATCATTCTCAGTCACTGGTTCTGAAGCAAAAATCTTATACTAGATTACATCTTTCTTAACAGGGGTTTGCCATGTTTGATATATACCTTACTACCTTACCAATGATATGCAATGAATTATTTTAAGAAGTGAAGGTGACTAAGAAGCAAAGAGTAAATGGAGAGAATTTAAATATAGATTACAAAAATATGTTCATGATTCTTGGCACAGAAATCTAAATTCACCTTCCAGTATGAAGTAGTGTGGCAAAGGGTCAAGAGTCCTAGACTTGGAGAAAGAAGGTCTGTGTCTGAAACCCGATTTTACTACTAAGCAATGTGTCTAGGGACAAGGCAGAATCTCTCAGAGCTTTGGTTTTCTCATTTCTAAAATGGACACTGGATGTACTATATTTTCTGCCAATATATTATTTCCTTGACAGGGTTGTTGTTAGGATGAAATGAGACATTATAAATAAAATGTTTGAAAAACCTCAGGGTATTACATAAATGTAAACTTTTATTAATAGCAAGAAAAGTAATTTACTCAACCACCATGTTGGTACAGATATATTTTTCCCTACCCTCTACATCCATCTGATAAAGATCCACATTCAATGTAACTCAAAATATCTAAGCAACATAACTCAGTTGGATATGGAACACTGGCTTAGCCAGATAAATGAATTACTTAATTTCTGGAGATGGAAAAATGAATTCAGCCCTCTTATTTATGGGTAGGAGATACATTCTTAACCAAATAACAGAGGCAATTATAAAATTTATAATTTAAGCACTGTGTAATAATATATGTAATAATAACTTAATAATTAACTTTGATTATAAGAAACTGAAAAGCTTCTGCTCAAAATTAATCTATGTAGGATAAGAAGGGAAGTGGTTGAATGGGCAAAAAAAATTTTTGGAATCAAATTTACCTGGTAAGGGTTTTGTATGTAAGATATACATACCTACACTTATACATACATACATATGCCATTTCCCAGTAGATGAAGTGGTCAAAGGATATGAAAAAATAATTCTCAAAAGAAGAATTGCAAAGTATCACATTTCCACAGCTGCATGAAAGAATGTGCCAACTCACTAATAACATGAGAAATTAAAATCACAAGAAATCTAACGTTTCACCTCACATCCAGTAATTGGCAAAGAGAACAAAAGAATTATCAAAATTTATCAAAAAGATTGACAAAAAATGTTGGAGCAGTTATGGAATAACAGGCACACTAATACATTGTTGGTAGAGCTCTGAAGTGGTATTATCATTTTGGAAAGCAACCTGGAATTATGTAAATAAAGTGACTATAAGTCTATACTCTTTGAACTAGAAAGCCCTCATATACACTTTTTGTGCTGACAAAGTAGGAACAAAATGGATGCCCATTGATTGGGGTATGTTTATACAAACTGTAATATTTGAGTGCAAAGGAAAATTACTGTAAGAAATTATGTATGTGATGACTATAGATAAGTATGGAAAGTTCTTAAATCAGGGGTGGGGAGCCTGCAGCCTTCTGGCCCTATGTGGTCAAGTGCGGCCCTTTGAATCAAAACTTCACAGAACAAATCCCTTGAATAAAAGGATTTGTTCTATACAACTTAGACTCAGTCAAAAGGTCACTTCCAAGGACCTTGAAGGCCACCCTGATAGATGAACTGATGCAAGTGAGGTAAACAGAACCAAGAAAACAATATACACAATAATGTCAACTTAACACACATACACACACACATGAATGAACAAATTATAAAGATCAAGCATGACTCCAATGAAGAGATCTAAGAGAACACACTCACCACAACCCTTAGTGGAGTAGGAAGCCGACAGGTATTAAATATTGCACATATTTTTGGATTTTGTTAATGTATTGATCAGTTGAGCTTATTTAAAATTTTTTTCTTTCTCTTTTTCTTATCTTTAAAAATACTATCTGTTATATGGGATGGCTCTTTGGTAGAAGCCAAGGGTATTAGAGATAACTGTGATAATGTGACAAAAGACAAGGCATCAATACTTATTAAAACACACACACACACACACACACACACACACACACACACGATACCAGTAAAAAAAGAAAGAAAATGAATCCGGCAAGCTAAATAACAAATGTCATCTTCCTTCCTGCTCTCCCACAGAGACTTGTAACCAGTTCTGCCAGTTTGGTCATCTTTGTCTGTTAACTAGAACATTTTGGTTATTGTAGGTTAAAACGAAGAGTTATTAAGATACTGAAGACATCTGAAAAGGAAAGATATCTAGAACTGCATCTGAGGCCTAGGAGAAAAAGGTCAACGATACATAAACGTACAATTTCTTTACTCAGTAGTGAAATCTTTCACATAAAAGAATCAGAGAAAAGCATGTTCCCAGTCAAACACTGAATAGAAGGAAGACAGATTTTAGTGCTTTAGTGCTTAAAGGCTTACCCTAAATGCAGTTCCTTCCTCTATGATGGTTGGCAATTGGGAGAGGCAAATATCAACTGCTAGGTCCCAAGCTTGCCTGGGAAAAGAACAGAGAGGGTAATACAAAGATGGTTATTTATTTTCTTTAGATAATGGGAAAAACTGCCACAAAGTGAAAGATGCTTTGATATAGTCTAGAACAAATGTTCTCTTTCCTTGAGGCAATAGTATGGGAGAAAAATAACTACAACATGATATTTAGGAAAACTATGACAAAGACCCTTTTAACCAGCGAAATGTCTGAAGTCACCAGTGTTGGTGGCATTACTGTAGCTATTTACTCGGTTTGGGTTGGTTGGTTTTTGGTAGTAAAAAGATAGACTGACAAATTTCGAAAGGGGAACTCTCTCCAATTGGCTATTGGAAGCAGTCTAGCTAGACCCTTGGTTAAAGAGAACAGTTTTCCACAAATGAATCTAGTTTGCTCAAAATGAGTTTGTGTGATAATCTGGGGTAGGTTTGGAGATAGACTGAATTATTAAAGAGAAACCATACAATGGTTACTGCAGGCACCTGGATTCCTATCCAATTACTTCCAAACCTGAAAGGAAGACAGAATCATTCCTAACCCTAGAGAAAAGCAGGGTAAAATAACTCTTATGTAAGGATTTCATTGCTCTAAGGGGCCTGAAGTTAGAGCAATCAAGCTCCAGGTGGCATAAGGGCAATATGACAACGTAGCTCTGTGCCAGGGTGAGCACCAAGCAGTAATAGGTAGGTGTAGGCAGCACATACCAGTCAATCAATTTTAACTGCATCTTTTGCTTCTTAAATAGAAAATGAAGCATTGTTTATTCTTGTTTTAATAACATTAGCTTCTTTTAAGTAAACTTGATGAATAGTTTCACATGATAACTTTATTAATAATGGCCAGCACCAGGACTTGACTCAATTTTTTCCATAACCTCAAATCCTAAAACACACACATACTACCTAAATGGTGAGTACATTTTAAAAGTACTTTAGTTTTCACTATGTTAAGAACACTGATCTCCTGAATAAAGCATAAAATACCTGCCAACCAGCCAGTCAGCCATGATTATCATATCTCTTAATTCAACTCTGAGATCAGTATTTCAATTTAATTCACTAAATAATCCTGTGGCTCAGACATAAAAATGATGATTTCTATAGTTCCAAAAAAATTAATTCTTAAATAACTCTTCGGATGTAGCAAACCAGACTCTCTGAGTTTTTACTTAGATCCTTGATTATGTTTCTCTGGAAAGCACTGGCAAATAAGGTGACATTTAATTTTTTTTTAAAGCAATAATTTATAAGTTATCTGGAAGAGTTAATTTACACAAAGTGTCTAATTTATGGGAAACAATAACTAATCAAGTGGAAGAGTGTGAAAGAATTAGGGCTTGGCATTTTCAGCTGTCACATCATAGATGGCAACCAGGTTGAGAACAGATAGCTTAGTGTCTGGCTGCTAAACATCTGTCTCCACAACTCAGCTATGTGCTGTCTACGTATCTTAGTGAAACTTTTCACTCAGATTTTCAACTGCTAGGCCGAAATGAACATCTGGGGCTGTCAAACTGGCACCTCTCCATGTGCCTGCTCTTCTGGCATTTCTACTTACTATCTATATGACATCTGGCAAGCTATTTAACTTTTCTAGGCCTCTCTTTGCTCATCTATAAAATGGAGGTTGGGGTGTGATATTTGAATATGTTGCCCCTAAAGCAGCTTAAAGCTTGAAACAGATGATCCTATAAACTTACTTATTTCACCTTCCTAGTCTGTCTGCCCCATCATAACTTTAGTAATCCAACAGACTTATAGTGAAGAAGCCAATTTCTGGACATATAAATGCTTATTAAGCTTGTCCTGAATAATACTGGCATCAGATGTAGCTAAAAAGATTTAATTCTCCATTAGACTCTAAACTCCTTGAAACAAGAACAGTCTAATACCTTTCTTTTCATAGCTAGCATTTAAAACAGCATATGGCACATAGTCAGTGCTTAATAATAAATAAATTTAACATTATTATATTATTGAATTATTCAATGGGCTATCTCATGGAGTATAATTGTAAGTGATAGAACTGATTTTTCAAAATAAATATTATCCAAACAAACATCTAGCACAGCTGTCCTGTCCAAGGTGGCTATTGTAAGAGGCTACACATTATTCTAAAGATGTGACTACTGCTAAAAAACCTTCTTGAAATTATTTAAAGAGCTGGAGGCAATCATTTGCATAAGAACAATGGATAATTTTTAAAAATTAATCACATTTATCGGGTGCACTAAAGTTGGAAAACCATTTTGTTCAGAATAATATTATGAGGTATAAGGATTGTTAATTCTCATTTTGTAGATGAGAAAACTGGCTCAGAGAGGTTTGTCTTGCCCATGATTATAAGCTAATAAATACTTGATGTGAGATTTGAATTCTAGATTTTCTTACTACATGTCCAACTATAGCTTGATATATCCTAAACTATAGTTAAGTCATTCTTTAAGGGAAGATATCACAGACACAACTTATTTGAACACAAGGCTGATCAAATAGGAAGGTAATCAAGTGGAACATATTATTTTGGGTCCCAAAAAATGTATGACGAAAAACAAGACTGATTTTCTGCCCTGGATTGTAAATTGGTTCTCAAAACAATTCAGAAAGAATAGTCCTGAAAATACATAGAGGAACCCTCACATCACTGGAATAAGTATCTAACCTCTGAAGATGACAACCTGAAGAGTAGCAAGCAATCATTTGAATGTGTAAGCTCTGGTGGGTTAGCTTTAAAAAAATAACCCTAAACTAGTTGTTTCTTTAGAATATAAACTAGTATATAAATATTTGGTACCTTCCCCCCCCCCCCCCTCTATTCTTGTTTGTGGTTTTTCCATCACACTGCTTACTAATGAAGGCAGTATGTAGTTCAGTGGATACAGAGCTGGGCCTGGAGTCAGGAAGACCTGAGTTCAAGTCTGTCCTTGGACACTTACTAGCTGTGTGATCTTAGAGAAGTTATTTAACCTCAAACACATTAAAAAAACAAACAAAAAAACCAACAACCAAAACCCCAAACCAAACCTTTAAAACCTTAAACCATTCCAATAACTATAAAAGCTTACTAATACTTAGTTAGACTAAAACTGAATCCAGAGAAAAGCGGTACACTTAGTGTCAGTCATTCACTTTATCTGACTCTTGGTAATGCTGTGGATCTTAGTGTGCCAATACTATCCATGGTGTTTTCTTGGTAAAAATACTGGAGTTGTTCGCTGTTTCCTTCTCCAGTGGATTAAGGCAAACAGAGGTTGAGTGACTTTCCCAAAGTCACAAAGCTAATAAGTTCCTGAGAATGGATTTGAATTCAGGACTTCCTGACTGCAGGACCAACGTTCTATTTGCTGAGCCACCTAGCTGTCCCACTAAGGCACTAAACCTCATCCTGAATAATAGTGACACCGGACACAGATGAAAAGTGTTAACTCTCCATTGGACTGTAAGCTCCTTGAGGCAGGAATTGTCTTATACCTTTCTTTTTATATCTAGTGTTTAGAACAGTGTATGGCACATAGAAAGTGCTAAAGGAATGACCTTTCCTTTTCATTGACTACACACATGTAAGCAGTTGCCAATCCTTTGTGTTTACATTTGCAATAATATTTATAATATCTGGCACAAACTCTCTGCTCCTATTTCAATCACCCTATTCTAGGCCCTCATCTCTTCCTGCCTAGAGTAGCTACCTCTTTGATCTCAATCTACCCCTCTAAACAATTCACCATGACAAATACAGAGAGACATGGAAAGACTTAAATAAACTGATATAATGTGAAGGAAGCAGATCCTGAAAAGTAATATACGTAACCACAACAATGTAAACAGAAAGAACAACAAAGAACACAAAGTAATTGAATGTGAATGCTGCAAATACAAAGAAAAAGCATATTTCCCAAGATGAGATAAAAGAATAAACTTCTCCCTACTTTTTGGCAGACCTGAGATCCACAGTATGGATATTAACTACTGCATTTGAACTAAGCTCAGTAATGCTTAGAAGTGATCTATTTCATTAAAGGTTCATTTTCCTTGAACAATATATTCAGTTTTGTTGGGTAAATTCTTCCTGGCTGTAAGTGCAGGGGGTTAGAATTAGGTCTAGGTATTTTGTCTTCTGAATTAATGTATTCCAATCTCTCCATTCCTTTACAGTGGTGGCTGGTGAATCTTGTGTGACAATGAGCATGGCTCTGAGGGTATGTAAATCCTTTATGGACACTTTCAGTTTTTTTTCTTTGACCTCGAAGTTCTGTATTTTGGCTAGAATAATCCTGGAAATTTCCATTTGGGGATTTCTTTCAGGAGGTGACCAGTGTATTCTTTCTATTTCCACTCTGCCCCTGGTTCTAAAGGATTTGGACAGTTTTCTTTTAATATGTCTAGAAAACTGGTATCTAGGTTCTTCTTTGGTCATAGCATTCAGGTAGTCCATTAATTCTTAAGTGATTTGTTCTTGATCTGTATTGCAGGTCAGTTGTTTTTCCTATGAGATACCTTACATTTTCTTCTTTTTTTTTTTTTTCAGCCTTTTGACTTTGTTTTAAAATTTCCTGAAGACTCATGAAGTCATTGGCTTCTATCTGGTACTATCAGGGAGTCTGTTGTGTGGATAACGTTTTGTACCTCTTTGCCAAATTTGTAATTCCATTTTCAATTATTTCTTCTATAGCTCTCATTTTCCCCTCCAATTTTTGTTGAGTTAGTGCCCAAACTGTATTTGTCTTTGATGTTTTGGTTACAGACGTTTTGCACTCATGAACTTTTTCCGAGTTTGTGTCTTGAGGATCTGTGTCACCATAACAGAGTTTTATAATGGGGTTCTCTTTTTGTTTGCTCATTTGAATAGTTTACTTCTTGATTTCAGACTTGATATTAGGGCAAAACTCTGGCCTTTTAGAGGAAAGATTTGGGGTGGTCCTTTTGTTACATCTTTGGGTGTTATGTTCCAAAATTTCAGGGACAGCACAGATTAAGAATCTACAAGCTTTCAGAGACAGTGGTAATCAACATTTATTAAGGCCTACTGTGTGCTAAGCTGTGGGGATACAAAAAACAGCATAAAGTATAAGGGAATTCCCTGTCCTTGAGGAACTCACAGTTCCTCAGATAACACATAAAAAGAAACTTTAAAAGGAGGTGGAGAGGTTAGGGGAGAAGAGAAGTTAGCTGGTCTGGGGGCACAATTAAGCTAGAGAGGGAAATGATTTGAAAAGGTGTGAGTTTCAACATTTATTTCAAAGTTACCAATGATCTATTAATTGTCAAATGAATGGTCTTTTCTCAGTCTTCAACCCTCTTGACCTCTTTGTAGCCTCTGACACTACCCATCACCTTTTTCTTGATATTCTTTTCTCTCCAAGCTTTTGGGACACTCCTCATTCCTGGTTTTCCTACCACTCCTCAGTCTCTTCTGCTGGATCTTCATACAGGTCACATCTACTAAAGGTGGATATCCCTCAGGAATCTACCCTGGGACCCTTTCTCTTTTCCTGCTATACTATTTCACTTATTGATCTCATCACTCCCATAAATTCAATTTTCATCTCTATGCTAATGATTAAAAAATCTACTTCTTCTGCCCCAATATCTCTGCTGACCTCCGGACTCCCACTGCCTTTCAGAAATCATCTCAGACTGGATGTCCAGCTGACACTTTAAACCCAACATGTCCAAAAATGAAGCCATTATCTTTCCCCACAAACATTCCCCTCTTCCCAATTTCCCTGTTATTGTAGAAGGAACCACTAGCCTCTAATTCACCTTCGCTTGCAACCTCTCTGTAATCTTTGATTCCTTACTCTCTCATCCTCCAGTTCCAATTTGCCGTTCAGCAGGGTTGGTCAACTTTACCTTTGTAACATCTTTGGCCTCCTTAAGTTGGCAAGAGATTCCTGAATTACACTAATAGGGAGGAATAATAATTCTTTCTGTTGCTTATTTTCAGTTTATCATATATAACTATACAATATATAGTTGTTTGCATTATGTATAGCTGTATGTGTGTAGATATGTGCATTGTTGTATTCTCCATTACTCCATGAACTGCTTGAGAGAAGAGATCATTTTGTACCTTTGGTTGATCTCCTGTGCCTGGCATGGAGGAGATACTTCATAAATGTGTACTGACTGACTGACCTTTCCCAATTCCGCCAACTTCCATCATTAAGCAGATCCACTTCTACCAAGTCACAAGAAAGAGGGAAGGGAGCTCCTGTGCTACCCGGTTGTCCTCCTGCCCCTTGCCGCCGCCATGCCTGGAGGTCTGCTGCTTGGAGATGAGGCCCCCAACTTCGAGATGGACACCACAATCGGCCGCATCCGTTTCCATGACTTCCTTGGAGACTCAATGGGCATTCTCTTCCCCCATCCTCGGGATTTTACTCCAGCATGCACAACAGAACTGGGCCGTGCTGTAAAGCTGGCCCCAGAATTTGCAAAGCAGAATGTTAAGATGATCGCCCTTTCTCTTGACTCTGTCCAAGACCATCTTTCCTGGAGTAATTATATCAATGCATACAATGGAGAGGAGCCCACAGAGAAGCTGCCTTTCCCCATCATTGATGATCACAAATGAGATCTTGCCGTCAAGTTGGGCATGTTAGACCCAGATGAACAGGATGGGCAGGGCATGCCTCTGACAACTCATGTGGTATTTATTTTTGGCCCAGATAAGGAGTTGGAGCTGTCTATCCTCTATCCAGCAACTACTGGCAGGAACTTTGATGAGATCCTCAGAGTGATTGATTCCCTTCAGTTGACAGCATTCAAGAAGGTTGCTACTCCTGCTGACTGGAAATGTCGGGATAGTGTCATGGTTGCTCCAACTGTCCCTGAAGAGGAGGCCAAAAAACTGTTTCCTAAAGGCAACTTCACCAAAGAGCTCCCTTCAGGCAAGAAATACCTACAGTACACCCCTCAGCTGTAGGTTACTCCAGCAAGACCATGCTGGGATCTGGCTGGGGCTCCCTGGAAGATCTCTGCCGAAAGGGATACCGGCCTGCTAATCATGTCTTCCTACAGTTGATTTAAACATCTTGGTGTGATGAAAATCAGGAGTTTTTGGGCTACTCTACTAATGGCTCATTAAATGAAAATGGCACTAAAAGTCACCCATGATTCCTCTCCTTGTGCCTTTACCAGCATTTCACTTGGGTTATTGAACTCCCTTGTCGCTCTGCTGGCTATCTCTGGGATGGCACTGTTTGGGACTTTAAATTCTTATGAGAGATCTGTTGCAATCTCCATCATCAGCCACCTATTATGGTTGGTATTTAGAAAAGGGACTACTTAGGAGCATTGCAGGAATAGGACTTCTTTAACTGACCTAATATACAAATCATCCTTTTTCTAATTATCCATTTGAGGGAGGAGACAATTTAACATGTCTGGTTTTGAACTTCACCTCCCTAAATTTATGACCAACAACTTGAAATAATTTTAGGTGTTTCAGACAGTGGGTTTTTTTCTAAAATGTTGAGTGTTCTAACCACAGGAAGAACTTGGAGATTCTTCTCTTTCCAGCTGATAAAGGGAAGCAGAATACAACCTTAAAATATTTTGATAGATTGGGCAGAAGAGCTTTCTAATTATGTTACAAGTATGTGGTAGAGACTACAGAGAAGCTGCACAATGCCTGTTAGTGATGTAGAGAATGGAGGACGGTGGTAATTATGGGTGCCTTTTTAAACAAGTCACGTACCTGGAGGACATGGAAAACTGCTCTAAATCTTCACAAAGATGAAAGAAAGTATATATACTCAAGGAAAGGAAGGGATGAAGATACTATTTCTTTACTATAAAATGTTATCTCTGCTGTGGATTGTTTTCTGATATTTTGCCTTTAGGAGAGCCATAAATAAAAGCTTTTTGAAACTAGAAAAAAAAAAGAGGGAGGGATTAAGTAGGCTAAAAATGATCCTAAAGGCAGTTGCCCTTAGCCTGAGGGAAGGACTAAGGGAAACAGAAGCAGAACCACCATTATTCTCCAAGTCTGAGGAGGTTATGGCAGCACAGCAATACCAATAAAGGAGGAGGAGCCAGAAAAAAGACAAAGATAAACAGAAAAATATTGAGCAACCAAATATATTAAGAGAAAAAAAAGAAATAAAACCAATAGTAAAGCAAAGTCAAAAATTAGAGGTCCATACTGAGTGCTCAATGAAAAATTTACAAAACAAAAAATTAAAAAAAACCCCAAACCCCCACTTTCTAATCCACTTTGCTCCCTTCAGACTAAAGATGAATTCATCCCATTCACATTCAAGAAAACAATTGCAGTGTTTTTTCTCCTTTTCTTCCCACTGACACCCAAAGGAAGAAAAAAAGAAATTTGGGAAAGATGAGGAATAGAATTAGCATTAGTAATCTACAATTGGAGTAATTTTGGCCTTTCACATTTCACCAAGTAACAGGTTCTTAAACTTTCTCTCCATTTAATGCCTCCTTTATCATCAGCCCTCACCAGACAGAGTTTGTTTTGCTTGAGACTATTTCCTTCCCAATTCTAAATTCCCTCTCTTAAGGCCCTCTACAATCCTATATGTCCATTAAGTACTACTGTCTTGAATTTCATATATTTCTACATACAACTTCTTGGTTATATGATGTTGCTTGAGTGTATATGGATATTCAGTCCCTCTTTGCCTAGTTTAGTAATTTTCATGAAATGGCCAGTCTACCAACCCCAAACCCCATGACTATAAACTCTTCCTCTAGCCTATCCAAATTAAGAAAAAGAGTATGCTCCTCCATTATCGTTTCTTTCCCAGCATATTCATTTTTCCCTCCCTTTTTAATTTCTCTCTTAAAATCAACAAAACAGAACAAAGACACACCTAGGTCCTGAGTTTGTCTTTCTTTATTCCCTCTGTGTCCCTTGAAGATAGTGAAGACAGTGAGGTTCTGAAAGTTCACCTGTCTCTTCTTTGCCTATTAGAATATAAGCACTCTATTACAACATACTGTTATGACCATTTCTGTAAAGACCATTAAATACAACTGGCTCAGGCCCAAAGCATTAATACTTTAAAATGAACCAATTTAGGGTCTGAATTTCATGTGATAAGCTTAAGAATTATTACAACTTGTACTCAAATAAATTGAATTTACATAATTAACATATTGCTTCATGAGATTAAAAAAATTTCTTTAGGGATATTGGTCAAAAATGTTAACTTTCAAAGACAATTTTTTTCTCATATTTCCTCTATTTTTGTAGAAGGTGATGACTGATTGATAACACTGGATTTTAGTTTCTTGTTTTGACATTTTGTTCTTACCAACTAGCTTTCTGAAAACTTTAAAGACTTCATGCTAATTTCAATTTATGAAGGAAAGTGTTTGCATGGTGGAGGGAATAAAGGGAGGGATTAAAAACTTCATTTTTGTAAGTTTTTAAAACAATCAAAACATAAGTGAAATTAAAAAGATCTGGGGAGAGGAAGGGAAGACCTTTAAGATTCAAGATGAAAGAAGCTGAAAAAGGAAAGTACCCCATTTTTCAATAATGCAAAATATGAAATAAATTTCATTTCTCCCACCTTTAATCCAAGTGGTATTCACTTTCCCCTGGACAATGAGCTGTCAATATAATTAAGAGGTAATCAGGATATAATCAAAACTGCTTCAAAGTACAGGCAATAAATAGTCCTCTTATGCTCAATAAATGTACAAGCTTCAGGCAAAATGGTTATTCAGCACTGGTGAGGGAGATATTTATTCTAGGTAAAGAAAGTAGCAAAGTCAATTATTGTAATTAAACTCTATATAGATTCTTTGAATTTAACCAAAGGGGGAAAAAGTTAATTTCAGGGACTGGAAGAAGAGAAAGGGGTATATAAATTAGAGAGGGGACTAGAGGATCAAGAGAGCAGCATCCGATAAACTATAAAGGTAAACCTTGGCAGGCAGCTGATAGGTAGAGGAAGTATCTAAGAGTAATATTTTGTTCCAGTTTATTACATGAGAGAAACTCATATCAAATTATACTCCCCCCCAAATAATGTTGCGTTGGTCATTTTCTTGAAAAGTCACAGTGCTACAATGCTATTTCACAAAAGTTATCTGAGGCAAGAGGTGCTAATGCCTGATAAATTTTTCTTTTGCATTTCTGGAAGGTCATAAGTTAGGCCATTTAAAAATGATACCAGAAGAAATAAACTATATGAGAAGAAAACAAATTCTTATTAGATTAAATCTAATCATGTTTCCTCCTACACCCCTCAGTCTCTACCAGACATGTGATTTCACTTGTATAGTCCTAGTGAGGAACTTCTTTTACTTGGGCAGTATGAAACCTTCTTAACACCTAGGGCACTGAGAAATTAAATATCCATTCCAGAACCATGTAATCATTATATTACAGAGGTAGAACCTGCATCATGGACCCCCCTGACACTATGTCATGTTGTTATTATTTTTTTAAACTTTCTACAAATGGAAATATTAAACATGAAACAAGTTCACTGCTAGAGGATTCTAATACTTTTTTTTTTTAAAGTAATGACAGTATCAAATCTTATAAAAGTAGCCCCTGATGTACTGGCATGAAATGGCAAGAGAGTATATTTTCCTTTACTTTCATGTTACCTAGTCATTCTATGAGGATTTAAAACTATTTCAACTACCCTTTTAGCCAAACTGGCTTAGAACATACACATATATTAGTTCAGGCCAGTATATATATTTTAAAATAGGTAATTTTATTTCTTTTTTTTCCTTTTTTTTTTTGAGGGCAGATGGCAGGGCATTTGGGGTTAAGTGACTTGCCCAAGCTCACACAACCAGTAAGTGTTAAGTGCCTGAGGTCAGATATGAACTCAGGTCCTCCTGACTCCAGGCCCAGTTCTCTATTCACTGCACCACCTAGCCACCCCAAGGCCAGTATGTGTGTGAAATTAAATAACCAATATAGGAAAACAGTGAGGGCAGCTAGGTGGTATAGTAGATAGAGTGCTGGGCCCAGAGTCAGGAAGACCTAAGTTCAAATTCAGCCTCAAACACTCATTATTTGTAAGACCTTGAGCAAGTCACTTATCCTGTTTGCCTTAGTTTCCTCATCTGTAAAATGAGCTGTAGAAGGAAATGGCCAACTACTTCAGTATCTCTGCCAAGAAACCCAAATTGTACACCTGAAATGACTAAACAACAATAACAAACAAAATAGAGGGGAACCACTAGGGTCCATGTAAATGAAGATGATATACACAGACTGTGATGAATAAGCAATAGCTAAACTGAATATTATATGATGAATAAGGATGAGACTGAATTTTTCCTCCTTTTTGAAAGGGGCTTTAGAGTACAGGCAAAGGAAAAGGAAGTAAATTATTTGCTAATTTCATTTACAAAAGGGTAACAAGTGACAAAAAGCAAAGAAAACGCATTCAAAATGCCCCAACAAATACATACTAAATTTCTATTTAGTCATTTGTAAGTTTCATACATTTTTCCCTTGAGTAAGGTTTTATACCTATTGTTCCATGCTATTCATTTTTTCCCCCCCAAATTGTTCTTTCATGGCTCTCATTTCTTTCCACATGCATTTCTATAGATTTCTCATTTGGTTTTAAAAATTACTTTCTATCTCTTTTTTGTTAAGCAAAGAATGGAAAAATAATGAGATGCTCATCAATTGTGGAATAGCTGAATAAATTATGGTATATGAATGTAATGGAAAACTACTGTAAGAAATAACAAAAGGGAAAACCCAGAAAATTTGTGTGAACTGATGTAGTGAAGTAAGCAGAAAATGGAGAATGTTTATACAGAAATAATAATTTTGTGAAGATCAACAGCTTGGAAAGACTTAAGAACTCTGATCAACACAGTGACCAACCACAATCCCAGAAGAATCATAATGAAACTCTCCTCCTGACAGACATATGTAAAAATTTTAAATTCTGGCTAGGTGTGGGGGAAGGAAACAACATATTAGTGCAGGAATCTGTTTTGCTTGACTCTCCATGTTTGTAACAATACATTTTTTTCCCTTGCTTTCTCAATACAGGAAGGGAAAGAGAGAAAATAATATTGAATTTAAAAAGAAACAGAATCCACCAAGCAAATCGACTGTCTATAGTAATTATCTACACTTAACATTCAAAACAAGACTATGTGAAGCCATGTGGTAGAAGTAAAAGAAACCTAAATGAGGAATCAAGAGACCTAGTTCCAATTGTGACCTTTAAACAAGTAACTTCAATGGCTACGGCTTTAGTCTCCTTCACAATAAGGTACAATGGAAAGAGAACTGAGGAATCGGGCCCTGAGTTCAAATCCTGAAGCATTTTCCCTTTGTGTTACCTTAAATCACTTAAATTTTCTTGGCCTCAGTGTCCTTAGTAATAAAAAGGGGAGGGGGGAAGGAAGGAAGAGACAGACTAGAAGTCCCTTTTAGCTTCAAATCTACGATCTTATAATTAAGTTACAGCTATGATTCTTTCATTGAACTTGATTATCTTCACAGCCCAGTACAGCTTTGGTTGTGTAGTAACATAGTAGAAATAACTTGCGGCAAAGTTCTTTAGCTATGTATCTAATAGCAGAATATCTGTACGTACAATTGAGTGTCTCATTAAGTGAGAAAACTGTGACTAAATGTCTCAGAATAAATTCCAAAATTAATGTGTGGAATGGAATTCTGAGCTTCAGAACAAGTAGGAAAAGGATAAAAGTTAAGGGGGTACATTAAATTGGGCTGTTTAAGAAACCAGTGCTGTGTGTTTTGGCATCTGAAGCAACAGCAGAAGTTAAGAGGGAGGTAAGAAGGCGTCTGGATTAGCACTTCCCACACACTGCTATGATACAACCACACTGTACTCCCCAGGAAGGGAGAGTGGCATGGTTACTTGTTTTCCAAATAAGATTTGGGAGGGAGGAGAGAGGCGGGATGGGAGAGGAGGAGTAACTGGCTGTGACCAGAGGATCTGAAATTCTATACATACTCCTTCTCTCAACAGCTTGGAACAATGTGACTTTTTAAGCTGCTTGCTACTGGGATGACTCACAGTACTGAAAACCATGCCAACCAGGCAAGAGCTTTGGTTTTCAGGAAACAAGCACTTGGATGGCAAATGCCCAAGGCAGAAGTCTAGAAGGAAAACAATCCAAGAATATGCAGAACTTTCATCTGCAATGATACATCAATCCAAGGCACTCTCAATGGGAATACAAAGTACAGGCTATTACTTCGAAGAAATGCAAGGATTTTAGGATCTGCAAAAAGCAAAGTGAAAGGAAACACCCCTCTCCCGCCATGATTTTTCATCAAAAATTAACCAGGAAATGGACTTCTTGTATTTCATCATTCATTTTTTCGCTTTTTCTCCTTTGGGCAAAGCCTGAACATATTTTACTTTATGTTTTTAACCTCAATTTTTGTTAGATCTTGTTTATTTTTCTTTTACTACTTTCACTCCATGGACTTTGATAACATGCTTTAGCTCCTTCCTGTTCCTTACACCTAAGAGTCCCTTTCTCCGAATGGTGAAAATCTCCCCAAATTCCCATTGTTAGGAAGGGTCCAGACCAGTCATTCTTCATTGTCCTAACAACACCACGAGGTCTCTGAGCAGGTACCAGTCTCCATTCCCACCTATTTCATCCCTTTCATATGCTGTTTTCTCCCATCAGAATGTAAGCTACTTGAGAACAGAGATTGTATTTCTTTTTGCTTGTATTTCTATCCTTGGTATTTATTAATGTAGTACCTGGCACTGTTTCATAAATGCTTGTTGACAACTAAAAGGTTAATTAATACCATTACCCTATTAAATATCATGGCCCAAGGAATAAAATTAAATGAACTTTAACAAATTAACTCTAATTGATCTACTATGATTATTCTTTTGAGCTCCTTAGGGAACTGCAAAATTTGGATTGTTTGGATTTTGTACAGTTTGAGCTTAAATAATATGAAAAGACAGCAGAACGTAGCTAAGCTCCTGGATCACTGCAATGACTAATGGTCCAGAAGACCAAAAAACCCGAACTGAAAAAAAATGCAAATTATACACCTCCTGAAAAGGGAAGTAAAGAGTATTCAGGGTGCAAGAGGATTAGCACCCCTGGTGCAGCGACTCGCTGAGTGCTTTTTTCAGGGCTGTTCATCCACTTCTGATGTCCATCTGATTCACCCAGCTCTCATTTATAGCTCCAAGAAGCTGTACCATGCATAGCGGATATACCATGGTAAACCATCTTAGCACACGGGTTACACCAGATTGAAGGTAATCAATAGGCCTCAAAAACATTGGTAAGTTAGGGGATGTCTATCCCAAACTTGTGAAGACTTCCCCTGGTGAAGACTTCCCCTGGCAGAATGGGCATATTAGAATGATTTGTTCCAACAGTCACAAAAGCAGCTAAAGCAGAAGCAATGGCATGCTCAGAGCTTTGTTAGTAATCAAAGACACCAGGGTCACCCACTGCATCCCAGGTCATCACCAGTCATCTTGACTTTTGTCCTGCACAGGACTTTGATGACTGAGGAAGACAGTGAGACTGACAACTTTGTGCAACTCGATCTCCCTTAAATCCAATTCACGCACTATCCAAGACATCACCTATGCTGTCACTGGTCTGCTTTGAAAACAAAGGACAAACAACAAAATTGGGTACCCAAACCAGGAGACAACTAGGTATTTCCAGACATAACCAATAAGTGGATTTGTTTTGCTTGACTATGTTTGCTTGCCCCAAGGAAGGGTTTATTTTTTATACTTCAAAAAAATAATTTTTTCAGGGGGGTGTAGTTTAAAGAATATATTAGCTGAGAAGTATAGAGGGACATGTTTAAAAAAAGAGGATACTTGAAATGTAACAAACAGATGAGCAAAAAAGGAAATGCAGAGGGAAATACACATGCTGGTCAGCTTTAAAACTAGCATGTTGAATTATGTTTTTAAAAAGCAAGCTGTTTGTAATATTCATATTTCTGTACAAATTCACTCACATTAATTAGTATTTTCAAGTTAAAAATATCAAAAAATGAAAATTATTAAAATAACTAAAAAAATTACTAGAAATTCTACTGTAAAATATATGAGACACATTCCTTAAATCAACTATTCTTAAATGTTTTGGAATCCTCATCTGATTTTCTTAGCTATGGCAGTCTTCCTTTTACCTAGAGTTCTTTAATGTTGATTTTATAAAGCCTCTCTGTATCCTCAAATTTTTAAATTCTGTAAACAACTGATCTTCAACTGCATTTTTCCAGAGGAAAGAGGGAAAGAAACAAGACTTAGGCTTACATCTACCTATTTGTGAATTTGATTTCATCAGATATTGATAAAGCATGAATGTAATATTCATCAGTACATCTGAAAATTCCCCCTAGATCTATGATTCAATAACATATTTTTTATTGAATTACCATAAAATTCTAGTTTAAATTCAATGTCATTTAGTGATATGTGCCTCTTTGAAACTATGCAATGTGTATTAACTTCCTTCAATTATCAAATTTTTTAGAGCTCTTGGAAGTCCTAGTCTTTCAATCTTTTCATGGTCAAAATCCTTATAATCCCCAGAGCTCCAGTTCTAGATTCTAGTTAATAATCTCTCAACATCAAAGATACTTTGAGTTCCCCACATTTTATGCTAAGATTTAATGATTTTGTCAAGACTGACATGAGAATATGAAAGTTGCATACTCTTAAAATAGTCTTTAAAATAAATAAGCCAGAAAGAAAGGGCACCAGACAACACTGAGAAAAACATTTTATGATTGTGAAATCTAGAGGATAGCCAAATTGGTTTGCTATACTGGAATTAGTTTCCTATTAGAACCCTGCTTCTCTGCTTGAAATCCTATTCTCATACTTCCTCATGCTGGGAAGGTGACCTTGGGTTTACAAAGGCTATGCCCGCACGATGCAGTTTCTTACCTGTCCTTCCAAACTGCAAAATTCATGTATTGGTCGTATGTCTGACAACAATGTCTGTTTGAGAACCAAGTCTAACTAACCTGAGAAAGGTTTATCATGAGAACCTTGGAAATAAATGTTTTTCAGCCATGGTAATTCAAAACATTTGCTTAAAGCAGTACAGAAGGCTTGTGATCTGTTTTAAGAGAAAGAGTGACCACACTGATGAGACAGTTGCTCCTGGAAGAAAGGAAATAAGAACCAACAAATCTATAAATCAACTTCTCAGTTTACAGGATTTGAAGTTGTGACAGCTTGAAACCCTTTGGGCAAAGCACCAGCAAGCGAAGAGTGGTACTCTGAATACAGGAAAGTGAGAGCTGGCCTCTTGCTGAGCAAAGCTCACTTGTTCATGTACATCCAGCTTTGGTTCTCAATGCTGCCACCTGTTCAGGCTATTTGCTGAGTTTTGATGACTGATTTTGGAGTTTAGGTAAAGCAAGAAGAGGGTGTCTGAAAAGGGACAGGAGGTAAAGTTCATTAATCTGCTTGATGGCAAACCAGAAGAACTGCAAAGAGCTCAGTGATAAAAAGCATATCTTAGATCAGTGGTTCTCAACCATCCTAATGCAACAACCCTTTAATACTTGTATGTGGGCATGTCTACATGTGGGCAGACCTGCCTGCAGATGGATAGAGGAGCACCGTAAGACCACGGGAAATATGTGTTCTCCAATGGTCTTAGGCGACCCCTGTAACTCCTGCAAAAGGGTCACTTGATTCCCAAAGGGGTCGTGATCCCCAGGTTGAGAACCGCTGTCTTAGGTCTTTTTTCTTTTTCACTACTTGCAGTGAGTGTAGTGTACGGCTAGGCACTGTTTTCATAAAGTGTTGTTTAGTCATTTCAGTTGTATTTGATTTCTTTGTGACCCTATTTGAGGTTTTCTTGGCTAAGATACTGAAGTGGTTGGCCATTTCTTTATCTAGTTCATTCTGCAGAGGAAGAGACTGAGGCAAAGAGTCATGTGACTTGCCCAGAGTCACACAGCTAGTACATGTCTGAGGCAGGATTTTAACTCTGGTACTCCTGAATCCAGGCCTGGCGCTTGATCCACTGCATTACCCAGCTGCCTTTTGTTTTCATAGATAATTATCATTAAATAGTTATTAAATGGTTAGCAAACAAAAATATTTATGGTAGAAAATGTATTTTAACTAGATTATTGGAGCTTACATCAGTAAGTTAACCTTCTCACGGCATGAGTAACTGTTGTTGGAAAAGACCAAAATGTGGAGGTCTCAAGCTCTGCCCCAATGTTCTTCCCACACTGCCAGTGGGACTCTGAGAAAAACTTCTGTAGAATATACATGACCTAGCAGTGTGGAGGAAGGAGCTGTAGGAAAGGCAAATAGAAAGGGAATGTTTTTTCCACATCTCAAACAGGGTAAAGGGGAGGTGCTGAGCTGGTACTTTGGGGTGGAAAAGAGGTAAATGGAATTAAGTTGCTCTAATTCTGTACAGACCAGAAATTAAGTGCTGGTTAGAAGTCTTCACAGTTACCTGAAGAGGCTCTTTTGTATCAAATTGGCTGGTTTGGGCTCTTTTAAAAAAAAGTGGTCTGTCAAATACATTGATGACTTTTGAACTAAGTTGGCTTTAATACCTCCTCAGGGAGAGGAGGAGGTCATAGGCAGCAATGGATGTAAGCAATAAATGCTCATCAGTCTCTAGAAGTTCCTAGGACAACAACAAAATAATAACATGGTAAACATTAAGACACTTCTTCAAAAATATCAAGGAGAAAAGAACATAAATGGAAGAACTTATGGTAGAAGAAAATATCTGAAATGCTGTGGATGAAACATTATGACACCTTGCCTAGAGGGTTAATCATTATTTTATGGGGAATTAAACTGCAGAACAGGAAGGCACATAAAGGGAGATGGGAAGAAGAAAATACAGGGTAACACATAATGCACTATAATCAAGTTCATGGTAAATAAGAAAGTGACAAAGTTTTAAAGATACAAAGAGAAAAAATTTCAAGGTATTTTAATGTGAGGAAGACACAAAAACAATAAAAAAAATGTAGGTGACATTATCACCACAAAAAGGGCAACCAAGATTTCAGAAATAACTGATCCACATGCACACTTCTTCAGTTTTAGAAAATATTTATGAGAAAGGTCTACATGTATTCAGGGTAGCCGTGATGAAAATATGACAAGAGAATAGGAAGTATTCTGCAGATAATTTTCTTTAGCAAACCACATCTTCATAGCTACAACTACATGAGAGGTTTAAAGAATATAAAATCATGTTGTTGATTATTAATTACAAAAGAACATGAAAATTATAAAACCAAATAGTAGACATAAGGGCTCTCTTCCATCAAAGTTTCCCCTATACATTTGTTAAAATCAATACACAATTCCTTGACAAATGCTATCAGAATTAAATGTTGTCAGTGGTACTAATTATCAGGATTGAGCAAGGCAATAAAACAGGCAGGCATGACAAAAATATATCCTTTACATTTTCCAAACATAAAAGGAATACCATATAAACAGTAAGATTTACCAGGTGGTCCTTTTTCATATTATATTTTTGTTTTGTTTATATGTCTTTATTTCAAGAAAGCTTTGTTTTAGCTACTTAGTTTCAGGGCTAGGGCCAAAGCTTCAGTGGGAACCAAGGTTCTGGTCATGTTTCAGGCTGTGCCTCTCAAACAGGCATGTAACCAACCCAGTTTACTGGACCATTGAATGTTTCAGCAGCTTCACCTCCTTTCCCAGGAAGTGGTTCTATAGAAGTCACAGAGATGTGAAACCATAGTCTAGAAACCAGGGCATGCTGCTCTTGCAGAGCCTAGTCCAGACTTTTCTGAAGGATCAGTGTAGCCCTTGTGGTATCCAGGCTGCAGTCCCATTCATCTTGAACAGTGGTTCCATGAAGATGATCCCACTTATGCTTTGGAGTAATAGAAGGCACTCAACACCCTCAGGACTTTCCTTTAGCAGTGACTGGCAAAAGTGTAACATCATTCGGGGCAAGACAGAGGACAGGGGCAGATAAGAGGATGCCCACAGCTAGAAAATGACTATGCTGTCCTTTGTGGTTAATCTGGGAGGAAGAGGTCATGCATTTTATTACTTATAAAAGTCGCAAATTTGTTTTGATCAGCCTTTTTTTACATGTAAGATAAAAATATATCTAAATTCAACTAAATAAACACTAAATCTTTGCTGTTTGTAAAACACTGAAGTAGGCATTAGGGGATATATGAAATCCCTATGCTTGATGAGCTTACAAGCTTGTTGTTGTTCAGTCACATCTGATTCTATGACTGCTTTTGGGGTTTTCTTGGCAAAGACAATGGAGTGGTCCACTATTTCTTTTTCCAGCTCATTTTACAGATGAGGAAACTGAAGCAAATAGGGTTAAGTGATTTGTCACACATCTGGTGAGTGTTATAGGCAGGATTTGAACTTGGGTCTTCCTGACTCAAGGCCTGGCACTGTATCCACTGGAGCACTTAGCTGTACCAAGTTGTTAGAATTAGTTAAAGAAAGGGTACTAGGTGAAGTAACTGCAGGAGTGGTCTTGAAAGATGAGAATGAACCTTTTTTACAATGCTATTCAACAAAAGGCAGTGCCTGGAATGGCTAGGTGGTGCAGTGAATAGAGCACCGGTCTTGGAGTCAGGAGGACCTGAGTTCAAATCCTGCCTCAGACACTTAACACTTACTAGTTGTGTGAGCTTGGGCAAGTCACTTAACCCCAACTGCCCTGCCTTCTCCCCTCCAAAAAGCAAAAACACCAAAGACAAAAACAATCCCAAAGGCTATGCTAGCTGATGTAGTATAATCTATTAGCTTTTGTAGCATGGAAGTGAAACTCACTAATCTGTAATTTTTAGGGCATCATCTGGAGTGTTTCTTACATTAATGAGAGTCATGATGCCATGCTGTCAGTACTGGGTCTTTCCGTCAAGGCAAGTTACACACTCTAGCCAACAGAGCAACACAATATTCAGTTATTCACTACCAGCACTCTAGGTGAATCTAGGATATCGAGGCACATTTGTCACTATTTGAACTATATAATTTCTGATCTATTTCAAAAGGCAACAAAAATAAACAAATGAACCAAGAAGGGCTTTTTCATATTTCCTTTTCATCACATATCGTATCCTTTTTACTGTATATTAATACTGATTCCAAAGGTAGTTTTCTGACACTGATGCATTTAGAGAACCTTTTCACAGCATAAGAAAGAATGTATCTTCATTATGGAGGTGGGGGAATGTTGCGTATGATGTCAAGCTTAGTTAATTTTGCAGAATTGTTTCCGGGTCCTCTCCTCTACCTCGCACTACATTTTTTGCTAAAAGGGAAGGTTCTCTTGAAAAGATATACTTGTAAATGAAGGCAATGTCAAACAACTTTTTTAAGGTTAAAAAATAAATTTCATAATAGTTGGAGAAACTTTTTTTAGTTGATCCTCAAATTATTTTTTCTTAAGCCGGTTGAAGAGGTTCTAATGTATAATTTAAGCCATTTTGTTAGTTTTTCTGGCCCATTTATTTCATTTTCTTATTTTTTAAAAAAGATTATTTTTGCATATAGGAGATTAAAAAATTTTACCAATTATCTAACAAGAGTTGGTTCCTCTACCACACCTAATTCCTGCCACAAATCCAGGTTTTATTTTGTTTTTTATATACAATATCTGTTTTTCCAAGACTTTCATTCGGCTTTTAGAAATAGTTTCTTGTATTTCACAAGTTATTTACATTTTAAACTATTCTCTTCCTCAAGACTGAATGACTGAAAAAATAATTTCCTCCATCTTAAATGAATTATCATAATAATGAATGGGCCAAAAGCTTAATATTCAAACCAAGCAAAAAGAAAATAATTCAAATCATATACTTCCCCTCTGGCAACACAGATGTAAAATCTTTGTTGAGAGGATGCTATTATAGAGGATGGTTTTATATCATAGAGCAATTTTCATGACTTGGCTCCACAGTAATAATGCTTAGCTAATCTAATTACAAAGAACTCTCTACAGCAAATAATCCAGTATAACCACTATTTTTTTCCGGGATCAATTTATATGACCTATCATGCTGGATAGACAGTGTTATCCACAGCACATTAATGTGTTACCATCAAGGAGAAATTATATTTCAGTTCGGTTCATTCTATTTTAACTACCCCTAAAATTTTCAAATCACCCAGCAAAAGAAAAAAAAAAACATTACAAAAAAGATGTAAGGGTTTAGAATTTGAAAAGGGTAGACATGAAAAAATATTTTTATTTCCTGTCTTCACCTATAGATTGAAGAACATTTGTTTTTATGTGATGACTCACTATGAAAAGGTGGGGCACTACTGACTACACAGGAAAGTTCTTAATAATTCTAGTCAAAGCAGGTCCTCACAACAAAATTCCACTTCCAAGAAAAATGACTTTAAAAAAACCTTAAAAATCCCATATAGTCTATTATATTGGGATTTTGCCTGTATTATAATTGAAAGTTGTGTTGCTACCTGCTATAACAGATCTAATATCACTGAGACAGAACTGTATGAGGACTAACAACAAGGTCTATCAAACCAACTAGAAAGAAAAAAAGTCCTTTTGGAATATAAAATGGATTGTTTCTTGGAAACAGTGCGGGTGTAAGCCAGGATTGTAAAACACTACAGCTGGATGATTCCATTCTATTCTTTCTAGTCTCTGAGAGTGCAAACAGTAATTCAGTGAAAGACCAACCAGTAAAATTCCCAGAAAGGAAAGTTAAGCCACAGCTCTTTACAGGGCAGTGGGTTGTAACTGCTGAATCAGTAAAGTATATTTAAATCTTCAGTGTAGAAAGGGGCCCAAGGGGACACACAAATCAACTTGGGGAAGCCGAGAAATAAAGAAATAAGAAAACCTCAAGCATAATTTTATGACTACTATAAAATAATTCCAAGTCTCTTGGTATATGCATATGATCATTTTCCAAATCTACTTTAACCATTGCAAATTTTCATGTTATTCTATGTTCCCCAGGCACAAAAAATGAATAAAATGAATATTTGCACTAGTGTTATTAATGTGCTAAATTCTCATGCTAAAAAATGCTATGTTCCTATTCTACATGGGAAAGGCACTAGTGACACCAATAGGGAATTTTATTACATGACCTTAACTCAAGATTCTAGACTTTAAAAAATCAAAAGATCCTGGAGTTAGGAAATGGGACAAAATCTAAATAACAGAAAAACACCAATTCCTCTAAAAAACAACAGGTTTTCTTAGCCTATCTATGGCAATGATTTTTTCCATTTGCTAGCACTGTCAATTTTGTGTCAATCACCTATTTCTATTTTCTCTGAACTTTTTAATTCTCCCTGGCTCTATTAATTAAGAGAAACTTTCTATTCCTGCTTTTTCTCAGTTTCAGAATAACTTATTCCTTTGACTATGCAGAAAGAATCTGTGCATCTAAAGAAATTTTGCAGTAAAAACAAGACATTAAATGTTTTTTTTTGTTGTTGTTTTGAGGAGAGAAAGGAGGGCAATTGGGGTTAACAGCTAGTAAGCGTCAAGTGCCTGAGGTTGGATTTGAACTCAGGCCCTCCTTACTCCAGGGCAGGTGGTTCTATATGATGCCATTTCTTTCATACTTTTATTAGCTGATAAAACCTTTATTAATTTGTTCTCCATCAGTCAAGATAAGTCCTGAAATCTTCAGTTCAAGTTTCCTTCTTGCTCAGGGAAAGTCTGCCATGAATAAATAATATTTAATCAAAATGGAAAACTAATCAGTCACCCAGCTTCTAAAAACATCTTCTATATATTAGACAACACAGTGGATGTTTTTAAAAGCTGGGTGATTGATTAGTTATGATTTCATTCTGCCAGGCAATCAGTTACTATGATTATTTCCCATCAATTAACTAATTTTCAATTCATGACCAAATCAACATTGAAGTGATCCTATGGTCATTTAAGAAAGATATAGGTACAGTAGTCTGTGTTATCTCTTTTTGTTTCTCCATATTGCTGTGTATGAGAGATCTTAGCAATGGAGAGACTGTTTCAATTTTTGTTTAGGGTTCAGCACAGGGCATGCTACATATGATGAGTTCAGAACACAAATATAAGAAGCTCTTGATTTTCCATCTGTGAATGATATGCAGCGCAAGTTTTAAAAGCCACATTGTTTTTCACTGCCATAAAACGTGCTTCTCAGCTGACTTCTATTTACTTGAAAGCTGAACTGTTTTCAGGGAATGTGATTAATTTCCCTGATTAAAGTAAAACTATTGCCAAAATATTAGATTCCTAAACCAAATATATATGATTTGCACTGTTTCAGATAGTTTCCCTACTATTTTAGTCACTGATGTATGTGCTGTCAAGAAAATTTTCTCATTGATCAGTATTCAGGTATAGTATAGAACTTTGTAAATAAACTATGCATAAGGTTTTGCTGAAGAAGGCCAGACGTTAGGTTGAAAAGAAGAAATGAAGAGTCTTCAGTCAAACTATCCACATTAACTTTTTTCCTAGTTTGAAGAGGAGTTTCCCAGGATTGGGGAAAATTAGTTACATCAAGAAAGAAACACTGCTAAGGACTAACATTAACTAAAACTGGGATCACATTGAAAATACATTGAAGATATACTGGGATCACAGGTGCAGGGGAGTTCAGGCGGTAAAATGCCTCCCAACACCAGTTCTGCCAACCTTAAGAATTCATTTGCAGAAGGCCTAGTTCTTTTCTTGAGTGTGGAGGATTCCTCAGGAAAAAGTCCTGAGCTTCTTCAGCCTAAATATAGAAATTATTGTAAATATTTTTAGTTCCTAGTCACCTTTGTGAACATGTCCTTGGCTCTAATAGTGTCAATTAAATCTTCTCTTATTTTTAACTCAAAGCAATGCAATTTCAAAAATTCAAAGAAGACTAGTTACACTAATTCAAAAGCAATAGATTTTTAGTAGTTAGAACTTACCACATTGCATGCATATAGGTAGGAGGTAGGCGTGGACTGCTGACTGGGGTACAGTTATATGATCTCATGATCCTTTCTGCCAACAGAAAGTTACGAAACAGACTTGCCACCAAGAGGTCCTGTCTGAAAAGCTTTTGGAAGAGATCTGAAGACAAATGAAAGAAGACAGTATAAAACCTTGTTAGTCAAAATTGGCATGGAAAATCTCACACACACACACACACACACACACACACACACACACCCCTTTATCCTAGAACGAAATAAGTAAGTTGAAACTAACATGTACATTTTCTACTGTCCAAAAAAGGACAAACAAGACTTGAAGTAGCAATTCTGGCTACAACACACCAGAAGAGAGCCAGTGAGTTAAGAGGAAAATTGTGTTCTGAATTTGGCAAGCAAATCCTGGAGAAATCCTAGACATGTAGACTTCCTACCTTCTGACTGTGTCTGACACTTCATTAGGTAACAGCATATGTTTCCTACTTGACCTCCCTTGTGACCAAATGTGAAATCTAAATGTCTTGCGTCCTTTTAACCTAATTGTCCTTCCACCCTTCCCATGAAACTATCTTCAAAGTTAACTTTGCACATTCTTCATCTACTAGAGAGATTCAGATTATTCCCTGACAACCTTACCCCTGGGCAGCACATTCCAAGCAATGGTATCTGTGATTGCAGTGAAGATCCAGTTCAGTTCTCCCAAAGGAGTCCTCCTGTCATTGAGTCTGCCAGGAATCCTATAAAATATAAGCGTTTTCATTAACACAAATTGGGGGTTGCAGGGGAAGTGGGGATAGGGAAGCATAGAGAACATCCCATAACAGAGTCCAGACAACAGATTCAGCACCATTCACTTGAAGTTTGAACCATCTAGTCTAATCTCATTTCACAAATATCCAGTTGACCAACTTGTCCAAAGTCATACAAACAGTAAGCATCAGAGACAGGCTGTAAAGTCAGGTCTTCTGATACTTTGGCTCTTTGGAAGATCTTAGTATAGTCTTTTTTTCTCCTTATGTTTTCCGTTATCTTGTTTTTAAATTCATACAGCTTTTGCTTCTGAAGAAAATAACCCTGCATATAAACCCAGACCTCACCAATGCAATACTTATTTTTGGCCTTCTCCCCTGTTGCTCCCCTCACTGCCCCAATGACAAGTCAAATCTTAATAATGACAAATGTCTTTAGACAGAAAACTGCACAAGACATGGCTATGACCTTGCCATAATTAACTGATTTGGTCACTGCTAACAAACTAAAGAATCCAGACATTATCCTAGAGTAAGATGCAATGCTATTTAATCCATCTTCCCAATTTCACCAAAATAAATCCTTTATTATTCCTGCCAAGTACACACAGTAATTCCAACATTATACTTTACATTCTACAGAGCTGAAAATGAGCTTCTTTATCTTCAACTGGCTGTCTAGCTTAATTTTATCCAGCTCTTAGCAATACAACATGATTAATTAAAAAAAATCTTGATACTAAGATATGAGAGTCTGAATGTCTTCTTAACATATTCATACAGTCCTTGCCTTCAAATTATAGTTGGAAAGAAAAATCCTTTCCACTTTCAGTTGAAATGGTACAAGAACTGAAGCCTGACAGAAAACTAAAACTCCAATAGCTCTCTACTCACCTTTTGGTTTGGTTTTAAAAGTGGAGTTTCATAGTGAACATAGTCCATAGGCTACCTGCTACTTACAAGATGTAAAAGATTAGCAGCTTAATTTTAGAGAGACCAGCCAAAGCCAATTATTAATGGCAAGGCAATGAGCGTTCACAAAATGGGATCATAAGAGAATACATCTATGAAACCCCAACAGATGGTGCTTTTTCCTTTTGCTGGATGTTCATTCTTTTAAGACAACAGAATTTCTCCCATTTGCTTAAGATTAGGCCTACTCAAGCATGCTTCATCAAAGGGAAAAAAGGTCCTCATCAACTCTCACCTGGTCTACTGCCTCAATAACCTTCTTGTTGGATTTCCTGTTTCAAGTTTGGCTGTCCTCACCCTACTATATCCTTCATATAGCTTACAAAATGATTATACTCAAACGCAGTTCTGAAAATGTGATTCATCTGCTAAACTGCAGGGACTCCTTATTTCTTCTAGGATCAAATACAAACCCCTATTTAGCATTCAATACTCTTTGTCCAACCTATTTTGCTAGTCCTCTTGTACATAACTTATCCTTCATATTTCTGTAACACAATACTCCTCTGTCTTTCAAAAAAAAAACCAAACTAAAAAGTATTCACCACCACAAAAAAATTGCTCCAAATCACTAAAAAGAAGAGAAATGCAAAGTAAAGCAACCCTGAGGTTTTACCCTTCACTATGCAAATTGGAAAAATGACCAAAGAATGGAAACACTGCACATTAGAGTAGTTGTAAAAAGATAGGCATACTAATCCATTGTTGGCAAAGCTGTGAAATGCTACAACCATTTTGGAAAGCAATTTGGACTTACACAAATAAACTGACTATCCTTTGGAGAAGAGGTTCCATTACTGGTCTCATACCACAAGGAAGTCATCAATAAGGAAAAAAGGTCCCATAAGACTCCAAAATATTAATAGTAGTACTCTTTGTGAAAGGTAAGAAATGGAAACAAAATAAATGGCCAAAGTAGATTAAGGAATGTCTAAACAAATTTTGGTACATGAATGTAGTGGAATACTTTTGTGCTATAAGAATGATGGGAGTGATAAATACAGAGAAGAATCTATATGAACTTAAGAAAAGTGAAGTAAGCAGAACCAAGAAAACAATATACACAATGACTTCAAAAATGGAAATGAAAAGAATGATACACCAAAAAACTAAAGTAAATGTAACAAAATTATAACTGTTTGGTGGGACTCAAATGAAGAGATACAAGGAAACAACCCAAACTACTGGAAGTAGGAAGTTTATAAGTGTTACATGTTGCACAAGGTTTTGGACTTTTTCAATGTATCAATCAGTAGTGCTGGTAATTTCTCCTTCTCCATATATGTCACATGGGATGAATCTCTAGGGGAAAGTGAGGTTGGGAGTGCGGGAAGGGGAACAATACAAGGGATACAATGATGTAAGAAACAGAAAATATCAATTAAAATATTATTAAAAAAATAAAAGTAAGCAAGTATCCTCTAATACTAACATCAGAGCAGCTAGGATAATGCAAGTTAATTATTTAGAAAATTTTTTCTCACTTCAAAGTGAGAAAAAATATTATTAATAAGCAATGATTTGGGGATATCTAGAGTTCCCCCTTTTTCTAAAGTTATGATTTTTAAAAGTTCAGTCTCTTGAAGAACATTGCTGATAATGAGATTGGATGAACTTTTTATTTAAGATCCCACCAAGGTAAAATAGCCATCTTGTTCTGTAGGCTTGGGTAGGCATAAATTCTTTGAATAAACCACCTAAAGCTAGGGTACTGAAACAGTCCCTCTGTCCAAGGATGACATGGTGTCAATCTCAGCCCTTAGTAAAATATCAGAGTTGATTGCCACTCCTCTTCCAAAAGAACATATAAAACCTGAGCCCACCCCCATGACTGTATCTGGTCTAAGAGAGATGGCCAAACGATCACTCTTTTATTAATAAACATGCTAGTCATTAATAAAATGATTAAATCACCCAGACAAAAGGAAAAAATGTGGGAATGGGAGGAGAGGAAGGGAAAGAGGGAGTGTAGATGTAAATAGCATCATTAATAAGAATGGCAGCATTTATAGAAAACATGTTATATGAAAGGCATTATAATAAATGTTGGGGATACAAAGATTAGTATGTTAAAAATGGAATACTGGGGAAAGCTGGAAAAAGGATTTATAAGAAGGTTTCAGATGATAGAGAGTATAGAGTTATGGCTGAAGGACACAATTTAAGAACTTACTAAAATTAAAAAACATAAAAGCCTCTTCAATAGTGGGGTTTTATACAATTTTTAGCAAAAATATGTATTGCTTTTTGTCAATGGCAATTTCTGCATGTACTGAGGAATTTATGTCTTTTTGCTTTTAATATGATTAAATATATTATTTTCCAAACTTTGGAACTGTACTAGCATCCCTGACATAAAGACAGATGGGCCATAGTGAATAATTAATTAGACAAATTATTGTGGGTTTTTTTTTGCAAGGATTTTATTTGAAAGTCTTGAATCAATATTAACTAAGAATATCTTAGAGTTCTCTTTGCTTTATCTTCTCCTATTTTATGGATTAAGATATTTACCTCATAAAAAGGGTTTTGATGGAATATATTCTTCCTCAGATTTTGAGAATAATTTGTGCAGGATAGGCATTAATTTTTCTTTAAAATGTTTACATAATTCTGTTGTAGTATATGTAGCACAAACTTCTGTTTCTTTATTTTCAGTGAGGGGATGGAGAAGTGGTTCCATTATACCTAGTTCAATTTCCTTTTGTGAAACTGGATTATTTAAGATCTTTATTAGATGTTGTTACTTTGGGTAGTTCATATTTTTGTATACATTTCTCTTAAAACTTTTTACTTTTGATTTCTCAGCTTTACTGGACTACAACTGTATAGTATGATCTAATGATTCTTTTTGTGTTTTTCTCTGTTGTAATTATACACAGCTTCTTTTTTATTGTATTATTTCAAATTTTGCCACTCTTCTTTTTTAATAAGGTTATCTTAAACAAGCAACTTTATAATATTTTCAAAATAAAATTTCTTTTGAAAACTGTCATTTTGGAAACCAAGATTTGTTCTTTTAGCAGACTGGCACTATTTAAATACAGGAATATGCTAACCTTCCTCATTCCTTCATATTTTTAATGAAATCTGAAATTAAAGCAGTTCACAGATTGTTTATTTCAGGTTTCTTTCTGTACCAGAACCTAGGGAATGTCAAAACACTACCCACTCTAGAAATCACACGTAATACATATTGCAGTATCAGTAGATACAAACAAGAAACACAGAAGAACAAACAGGAGAGAAACCATTTGTTTTTAAAAGCTTGGTTATACCCCAAAAATAAATTCTTTAATGTTCTAACAGCCTATAAAACTTAAATTCTTATTTATTTATCAATGGCTGAATTCTTTATAGCATAAGGGGGTATAAAATTATAGTAGGTTGTCCTGAGAGCAAGAGAACAAACATCCAGCAGAACATCCCATATTATGAATCACTAACCCTACCTGTAAAGAAGCAACAGAGTAAAGTGAATAGAGAGACCTGCGCTGGGAAACAGGAAGGCTGAGTGAAAGTTTTGCCTATGACACATAATGACTATGTGCTCTTACTGATCTGAATTGGTAGAAAAAGTTCCTCCCCTGGCAAAGGAATACTTTTTAATTGAATCTATACAGGTAGTTCATTTATTTGTTTTATGCATTTTGTAGTTCTTTTGAATAATATTTCCCTTTCTGATACTATCTCCTAAATTTTGTTACTATTAAACAGACATGTTGATGATTCTGTGGGTTTATTGTGTTGACCTTTGTCTCAAGGGTCTCTTACTATCTTTACTGATCTTCAGGATTTTCAAAATAAACCATCATGTTATCAACCAATAGGGATAATCTTATCTTCTCTTTTTCTAATGTTACCACTTAAATTTACTTCTCTTTTCTTTGCTATAATCTTCAGAACTACATCAAATAATAATGGGGAGAGAATAAGGTACACTTGTTTTACCCTTTATTTACTGTGAAAATATATGGTATATTGCTTTTAATTAGTAAGGCATTTTTTTATCCTCTCCCAAAGTATGAATGAGCTTATTACCCTATCAAAGTTTGGGGGGGGTCATATACTGTGATTTTGGATACTTTGGATACTTTTTGCTTTTAATACGATTATGTTGATTGTGCTCCCGATATTGAACCCATTCTTATATTCCTAATATAAATCTAATTTCGACTTCAATAGTGAATGATTTCTAGGATGAAAGGTAGATAAATAAAATACAGTAGAAAAAGGAAAACCAGAAACAAATGGAATTCAATAATCCAAGTGTTTGACAAACCTGAAAATTTAAGCTACTTAGGAAAGAACTCCATATCTGATTAAAATTTCTGGGAGAACTGGAAAACATTCAGACAGAAATTAGGCTTAGACCAATATCTTATAACATATTCCATAATCAATTCAAGAGATACATTATTTAAATGTTATAGAATAAAAAAATTGGAAGAGAAGCAGATCATATACCTTTGACTGTTAATAACAAAATATGTTTTTAAAAAAACAAGGGATAAAAGCTATTATAAAAGCAAAAATAGATCTGTATAAATAGAATTACTGTATGTAGGATGAGAAAGCATTCAAATGGTAAAATATTTGTTTCAAATCTCTTTTTAAGGGGTATATATACTAGACAACTTTGATTAAAGTGAAAAACTTTTGAATGAACAAAATCAATTAGAACTAGAATTTAAAAGGGAAGTAGTTGCTCATGGAAAAAATCTTTTTATTTGTTAAATATTTCTGATAAGGGTTTGATATCCAAGACACAGACAAATACATGAAACTGAAAGTTATTCCAATAAATAAGTGGATGTGAACAAACAGTTCTTAAAATAAGAACTGCAAACTATTAAAAAACCATTATGTCGGGGGGCGGCGAGGTGACACAGTGAATAGAGCACCGGCCCTGGAGTCAGGAGTACCTGAGTTCAAATCCGGCCTCAGACACTTAACACAAAAACTAGACGTGTGACCTTGGGCAAGTCACTTAATCCCAACTGCCCTCCAAAAAAAAAAAGGCAAAAAAACCCAAACCATTATGTCAGACTGTTTCAAATCAGTAATAATAAAAGAAACATAATTCAAAACAACTCTGAAGTTTCATTTCACATCTAGAAAACTGGCAAAGACAACAAAAGATGAGAATAATTGTTGTTGGGGGTGCTATGAAAAGATATGAATATCTATGGATTGTTGGGGGAGTTATTAGTTTACCTCTTTTAGAAATCAATTTGGAATTTTGCAAAGAAAGTAACTAAAAGTCCAAACCTTTTGTCCCAGAAATTCAGTTACTAGGGACATACCAAAAGGGGATTAACAACAAAAAGAAAGGATCCATACATTTAAAAATATTCATATAAGGGGCGGGTAGGTGGCACAGTGAATAGAACATCAGCCCTGGAGTCAGGAGGACCTGACTTCAAATTTGACCTCAGACTTAACACTAGTGAGCCCTGTGACCTTGGGCAAGTCACTTAACCCCAATTGTCCTGCCTCCCCCCCCAAAAAGAAAAAAAAATAGTCACTTTTTTTTTATGTGGTGGCAATGAACTACAAACAAAATAGACGCCCATCAACTGGAAAACTGGATAAATAAATCATGGTGCATGAACATCCTGGAATATCATATTGCTGTAAGAAATGATGGATATGATGACTATAGAGAAGCATGAAAAGATTTATATTATCTGATGTAGAGCACAGCATACAAAGCCAAGAAAACCATATATGCAATTAATTCAAAAGTAACATCTAATCTTCCATTGCATTTAGTTTCATTTATTTTTCCTGTTTTTAAAAAAATATCCATTACATGGGATGGCTTTATGGGAAAGAAAGAGGGAATATTGGAAAACATTCTTGAAATGCAAAAATATTTTTTAAAATGTTTATTACTGTATGTGTGTGTGCAGAGTTCAAGGCCAGGGGAATGGAGATTTACCAGAGAAGGAATATGTTTAGCCAAAGAAGAATTTATTTTTTTTAAATGAAGGAAACTGAGTATCACAGTATTTACGTACACATGCACACATCCCCATATACACTCCCCTAAACCTGATTAAATTTACTTGAATGGGGCAGGTTACTGTGGTGGAAAAAAGGTACTGGCTGGTGATTAACTAGGCTGTGTCTCTTTTGTAGAAAAAACCCAATGCTAATATTCTCTAAATCACAGGTTCCTCTTCTGTAAAATGAAAGTATTCGGTAAAATGATCTTCACTGTCACTTTTGATACTAACACGCAGTTTTTGTCTCCCCAATTTTCATTCATGGATTCTTTTCCTGGCCCTTGATTCATAATTAACTGGAGGAATCTCTTTCATTTTACTACTGTGAAGAATACCCAAACTAAAGACAAATGTATTTTTGACTGAAAACTGAGTTGTTTTGAAACTAGAAAAAAAATATTAAAGATTGAAAAAGACAAAAAAAAAAAAAGAATGTTACCAAGGAAGAGCACATTCCCAACAAATAAAGAGAGATGTGAAAAGACACCAGCCCTACTTTTCTGAGGTTAATAGGGGAGTGAGTGGAAAGTGGAATTGGAAGTATCGTAAGATTTGTTTCAATATATTGTCTTGCATTTACTGAATTTTCTCTACTTCCTCATAAAAAAAATCTAGGCTACAAGGGATGGCTCTCTGGGAAATCTAGATAATAGGAAAAAAATTCAACAAAATTTACTATTTAAAAAGGAAAAATAAATGAAGGTTTTTCATGGATTACAAAAACATTAATAAAACTTTCATGGAACTACATTCTCAAATGCTGTATCAATTATTGTAGATAGCTAATTTTTAAAAACTTTTCAAAAAAAATTAATTAATTTTCTTGTTTACATCATTCATTTCTGCAAGATTTTGAGTTACAAATTTTCTCTCCATCTTTCCCCTGACCACCACCCCAAAACAGCCCTATCCCATTGTATAACCCCTCCCCCAATCTGCTCTCTCCTCTGTCCTGACTTTCTGGAAGGGCAAGATGGATGTCCCTACTCCAGTGCCTGTATATCTTAATTCCCAGTTGCATGTAGTTAACAATAATAACTCTCTCTTTATATATGTATATAACATTTGATTATAGAACTTAAAATTTTTTCCCTTCCTCCCTTGCTACCCACCCCCACTGGAAAGACAAGCAATTCAATACAGGCTATACATGTATAGTTACGCAGAACATCTCCACTATGGACATACTGTGAGAGACTGATTATATGTTCCTCCTTCCTATCCCGTCCCTCCCTTGTTCTATTCTCTACCCTGTCCCTGTACCTTTACAGAATTGTGTGCTTCCAGCAACCCTCCCTCCCACCCTGCCCTCCCATCCATCAATTCCACCTCTCATCCCCATCCCGACTACTCTCCTGTGTAGCAAGATACCCAGTTTACAGTTTGTCATTCCTTCCCTAAGCTAAATTCAATGAGAGTAAAGTTGACCCTTTCCCTTTTGCCTTCCTGTTCTTCCCCTCCATTGTAACAGTTATCCTTTGACTCTTCTATAAGACATGAATATAGAACTCCATTCTGTCTCCCCATCTCCTCTCATTCTATTTCTCTCCCACTTTAGAATTTAACAAATATTGTCCTGTCCTGTTCAATTGATCCTGTGCCCTCTATGTACATATACATACACATACTCAAATATGTATTCATATGCATATATATACACCCTCCTATAAACAAATGTGTATGTATACATATATATATGTATATGTATACATATTTGGATTCCTTTCACTTATCCTCATACTGAGAAAAGTTTTATAAGTTACATTGATCGCTTTTCCATGTTGGCATGTAAATAGTTAAACTTTTATAAGTTCCTTATGATTTCTTTTCCATGTTTACCTTCTCACGCTTCTTGTATTTAAGTGTCAAATTTTCTTTTCAGTTCTGTTTATTTTTTTCCAGCAAGAATGCTTGAAAGTCCTCCACCTCATTGAATGACCATATTTTCCCCTGGAACATTATACTCAATTTTGCTGGGTAGGTGATTCTTGGTTTTAATCCTAGCTCCCTTGATCTCCAGAATATCATATTCCAGGCCCTTCTATCCCTTAATGTAGAACATGCTAGATCCTGAGTTATCCTGATTGTGTTTCCACAGTATTCAAATTGTTTCTTCTTGGCAGCTTATATTTTCTCCTTGATCTGGGGACTCCGGAACCTGGCTATAACATTCCTAGGAGTTTTCTTTTTGGGATCTTTTTCAAGAGATGATAGGCGAATTATTTCAAGTTCTATTTTGTCATCTGGTTCTAAAATATCAGGGCAATTTTCCTTGAAGGACCCTTTCCAGGTTCTTTTTTTGATCATGGCTTTCAAGTAGTCTAATAATTTTTAAATTGTCTCTCCTGGATCTATTTTCCAGGTCAGTGGTTTTTTCAAGGAGATATTTCACATTGCCTTCTATTTTTTCATTTGTTTAGATCTATTTAATAGTATCTTAATTTCTCATAAAGTCATTTGCTTCCATTCACTCCACTGTAATTCTGAAGGAATTATTCTCTTCAGAAAGCTTTTGAGATTCTTTTTCCATCCAGCAAATTCAACTTTTTAAGGCATTCTTCTCCTCACTGGCTTTTTGGGCCTCTTTTGCCATTTGAGATAATTTGTTCTTTGAGGTGTTATTTTCTTCAGTCAGGCTGCTGACTCTCTTGCATCATTTTAATTTCTCTTCCAAATGTTTCCTCCACTTCTCTTATTTGGTTTCCAAAATCCTTCTTAAGCTGCTCTATGGCTTGTAACCAGTCTACATTCTTCTTGGAAGCTTTTGGTGTGGGAGTTCTGACTGTGTCATCTTCCTCCTGTTCCATGCTTTGATCATTTTTGTCCCCAAAAAAGGAATCTAAAGTTGGATTGCTGTTCTTGCTTTGATTCCTTTGCCTGCTGAGCTGCCAGTCAATTGCTTGACTTTTTAGCTGTGTGGAATTCTGCTTCCAAGAGATTAGAGGTCTATCCTAAATCGCTGGGGTTTTCACAGCTGTCAGAGCTATTAGAAAGCCACTGAACCCCCACCAGTTTTGGCTCACAGAAAATACACCCCAGGACCACCACCCAGAACCACAATCTGGATCCAGACAGCTTAGGGCAAGAGCACTTACCCTGTGAATGATCACTTGCCCCCCTGCAATCTGCAGGCCGTGAGTTTCTGAAGCAGCCACGTGGAGGTGGCTGCAGGGCCTCCGCTTATAGCCCTGGGGCAGTTGACCAGATGCTCTCCCCCAAAATTTAGCCGAGTTCTACTAACCTTTCACTTAATCCTTATTTCCTATGGCTTGATAATTCTGGAAATTGCCACAGCTGCCATTGATCCACTCTCCTTTAAGCTTCAGCTGCAGTTTGTCTAGGAGGCTCCAGGGTCAAGACGCGATTTCAGGCCAGGCTATGCTTGGCACCCAGCTAGTTGAGATAAGCCCTTCCTGACCCGCCTGCCAAGCTGCCTTCAACAGGAGATGTGTTTTTCTGTAATTTTGTGAGTTCTAGAGCCCTAAAATTTGTTTGGAGTCATATATTATGAGTATCTGAGGTGACTATGTGAGAACTGTGGAGGTTTCCTGCTTCTATGCCACCATCTTGGCTCCAACCCCCCCCCCCCCGACTCCTAGATAGCTAATTTTTTTAACTTAATCATGGATTGACATGCATTGACCTTAGCATCACAAGTCACTTGGCTCTATCATATTATTCATTTTAATTCAACATTTATTAGGTACTCACTATATTCAAAACTCTTACTTTTGGGCAACAAAAAGAAAAACATGAAACTGAGTTATTAGAAGGGACAAATATGAATACAAAGCATGAAAAGATTTACACAACTTCAACAATGTAAAGGGAAACAATATCAATAAAACAAGCCTGAAAAATTAAATAACACAACCTGGCCCCCAAAGAAGAGATATGGAAAGACACCCTTATTTCACTCTTTTGTAGAAGACACTGGCTCATGGATGGGGAACATCTCATATGTTTCTGTCCTTTTTGCACTATTGATCATTTTTGTTGATTTTTTTCCCCCTTAAAATAGGCTATATGGGTTGGCTCTGTAGGATGGTGAAGAGGAGAGATACTAGGAGAAATTTTTACAATGTAAATGTAAAAATTATAAATAAAAATTCATGCATTAAGATGATTTGGGCAATGGCATAGAGAATAGAATGCAGATGGAGAAATTAGAAGTGAGAGGAGCATTTCTGAACATAACACAATAGCATATACAAAAAAACTGGTCTATAATATCAAAAAATCTGACTATTAAGTGCTTCAGTTTTTAATGAAAAAGATGAACATATGTGTTTAGATTACTCTTATATGGGTATGTGAGAATATATAGTTCACATAAGAATGATATATTTTTAATATTCTGGTCACTCGTAAAAAATAGCATTTCTTTTCCATGACAGAATAAGTAAAGAGCTGATTTTATATAATTATTTCAGCTTGAAAATCAAATTATCTTTTGTATAAGATGCCACCCTGCATGTGACATCATGGTACCAGTCAATGTGTAAGATGTCAGACTAAAAGATTACATCTTTTTTTAAAAATTAATCTTTTATGTATTTATCTATTTTTCATTTCCAACACTCATTTTCACAAGATTTTGAGTTTAAAAATTTCTCTCCATCTTTCCCCACCCCAAGGCAGTGAGCCTACTGAATCAAATATTCCCTCAATCTGCTCTCTTTTATATCCTCCTCCATCCCCCCTTAGCTTTCTTGTAGGGCAAGATGAATTTCTATACCCCTAGTGCCTGTATATCTTATTTCCCAGTTGCATGTAAAAAAATGAAAAATAAATCTTTTTTTTTAAATTTTGATTTCCAGATTCTTTTACTTCTTCCCTCATCAACGCCCCCCCCCCCAAACTGAGAAGACAAGCAATCCAATATAGGTTGTACATGTGTAGTTACTTGAAAGTTTCCATAATAGTTATATTGTGAAAGAATAAATGTATTTCTCTCCATCCTATCCTGCCCCCCACTTATTCTATTCTACTTTGACCCTGTCCCTTTTCAAAAGTGTTTGCTTCTAACTACCCTATCCTCCAATGTACCCTCCCTTCTATCATACTCTCCCTCTTATGCCCTTCCCCCTACTTTCCTGCAGGGTAAGATACCCAACTGAGTGTGTATATTATTCCCACCTTAAGCCAAATTCAATGAGAGTAAGGTTGACTAATTTCCTTTCACCTTCCTGCTCTTCCCTTCCCTTATAACATTTTCACTTGCCTCTTTTATATGAGATAATTTACCCTATTCTATTTTTCCTTTTCCTTCTCCCATTATATTCCTCTCTCACCTCTTAAATTTTTTTAGATATCATTCCTTCCTATTCAACTGATACTGTGCCCTCTATGTATATATGTACACACATATGTATTTATATACACATACATACATACATGTATATGCATATATTCCCTTCAACTATCCTCACACTGAGAAAAGTTACAATTATCATTTTTCCATGTAGGAATGTAAATAGTGCAACTTTAATAAGTTCCTTACAGTTTCTTTTTCCTGTTTACCTTCTCATGCTTCATGTATTTGAAAGTCAAATTTCTGTTCAGCTCTGTTTTTTTCATCAAGAACACTTGAAAGTCCTCTATTTCACTGAATGACCATATTTTCCCCTAAAGCATTATATTCAGTTTTGCTGGGTAGGTGATTCTTGGTTTTAATCCTAGCTCCTCTGACCCCTGGAATATCATATTCCAAAGTTTCAATTCCTTAATGTAGAAGCTGCTAGATCTTGTGTTATCCTGATTGTGTTTCCACAATACTCAAAATGTTTTTCCTGACAGCTTGTAATATTTTCTCCTTGACCTGGGAACTCTGGAATTTGGCTATCATATTCCTAGGAGTTTTCTTTTGGTGATCTTTTTCAAGAAGTAATGGGTGAATTCTTTCAATTTATATTTTGCCCTCTGGCTCTTTTTCTGAAGGGTAACATAAAGCGATAAAGTTTTGGCTCTGAAACTTGCTATGACATTTGTCTTAATTTCTCATGCCTAAAATGGGAGGAAATAATGCCTACCTGAAAGTACTGTTGTGAGGGAACCATTTTGTAAAACAATTAAATGTGACTGATCATCATCAACCTTAAAAGTCCTGACAACTCAAATGCTACAATTCTAAGTGAATGTTTATGGTACAGAATTACTATTATGTTACTAGACTAGCCTTATTAAAATGATTTTGTTTCTCATAACACATATTCAGTTTCATTTTTATTGGGATTTTTTGAGTATGAAGTAGCAACTCAAAGAATCACTTTACGGATTACGGAAGATGAATATGCAGTGTTCAATTCTGTATTAGTAAGACCAAGAAAACAAAAATCAAGAATGCCCTAATGTAATTTTAAAAATAATTTCTAATCACCCCATTTATTTATTTTTGTTTGTTTATGTACACGTTATTTCTCTGTTCTTTGAGATCAGGGACTCTTTTATTTTTGTCTCTGTTTTCCCAAAGGCAGGCAAATATTTATTAATGTTTATTAACTGAGCAAGGTACACTTTCCTTCTTGTTCATTTTTTCCAGAAAGAAACTGGGCCAATCCCTAATGCTTTGGGGAAAAGAAAAACTAGGGTTTACAGGAACATAGTATTTAGAACTGAAAAAACTGTTGGAATTATTTATTTCAATCCCCTCACTTTGCAAATGAAACAGGCAGAGAGAGGTTAAGTGACTCCACATCACAGAGGCAGTAAGTTACAGAACTAGTATTTGATCTCAGGTCTTCTCATTCCAAATGAAGTGCTCTCTCCACTACAACTTCCCTCTACTGCAGCCTAAGAAGAAAATAATGGGGAAAGCGAGGGAATACAGAAGAATGGAGATGTGTGAATTTATTTAAAAAAGAAATGCAAAGATCCCAAAAAAGTTCAGGGAGACAGAAGAAGGAGAGATTTAAAGTAACCTTGTCTTGACAACACAGTAGATCTCCAGAAAATATTTAGTAATCATCAGGAACAAAATATCAAACCAGGAAAAATGCTGTTAAAAGAAAGGATAATTACAATATGAATGGTAAAACACGTTAACAGGGAACTCTGCCCTGGAAGTCTGCCTTCAGTTAAGACAGGCTGCCAACAAAACAAACCAGTCTGCAGCCACTGAACTTCCACTGATGAAGGGCATCTGTCAAAGTCATCTAGATGCACATATTTTCTCCAAGACCCAGGGAGGGCACCAAGATGGAGAACAAGATGAAAAGCACTGCTAACATGTGTTGGCAATCACATTACTGAACTTGAATGGTACCTGATTTGATGACACTGGTTTTCTGTGCTTCTGTGAAAGAGATAAGAGATGTCTGTGCTCGGTTCAGTATCCTTCTCAGAGGCATTCTCCAGAGTTCTCTTTCTTCTAACCTCTTGACATTCTCACTTGGCAACTCACGCATAAAGTCATCTTACAGTTAAGTTTCCTTTAAAGTTTTCTGATTGTGACAAATAGTGGACTGCTTTGCTGCAGTGTACAAATGACTACAAAAAGAGAGATGAAAGCTCTTTTTTCACTTTTGACCTTCAAATAATATGAATGAGAAGATGGAGGGTGGAAAATCTAGTGCCCTAGCCCTCTGTGACACTTTGCCTCCTCTCAGATGCACAACTTAAAAGGTAACTCTGATTAATTATGGCTCTTGAGGCAGGGAAGGAAAGATTTGTTATTTTGTTACATTACAACATTTCAACATTTTTTCCAAGTTATTCATGTTCTTACCACTGTACAATCTCTTTGGGTATCATTCCCATCACCTCATTTATAAATTAGCTCCTAGTAAATCATTATTCATCTTATCCATGACTGGCAGACATTACAGAATTACTGATTTTTCCCCCCCTAGACTAGCCTTTAACATTTACAAAGGAAACAAGGGTGATTTTTTTTTTTTACAGAACTATTAGTTTGACTTGTTTTTCTCCTAAATCTTAATGCCAATGGAATCAAGTTGATTCAAACCCTGTAACAGGTAGGACCTAAAAAAATAGGAGCAATGGAATGTTTTCAAACCTCCTCCTTCAAGGTCTCAGTCTCAAAATTTTATCAAGGAACTACTGCTTTCCTTTCCGGTATGGATGGCTGTATGTATTGCTTTCCTTTTCTGTCTTTGGATCCCCTCCTTTGAGAAGTATATGAAATCACACTCAGCTCATGAAACACCTTTCTAACCATAACTACATGGACAATCTAGAATTATTCCCCAGTACACCCCTAAGTGAACTGAAAAATCTTAGAAAATGAAAAATTTGAGAGAAGTTTATAACTTGTTAAGAGGATGCAAATCTAGTCAAAAGTGCTACCAAATCTAGAAGTCAATGCTTTAGGCTACTAGTCTACTATTTCCCTGCTAATTAGAGCCTAATGACTGTGCTTAGGTTTTTGAAATAATCAAGAAAGATACATCTGAATTTCAGCATTTAAGTGCTGGAAGGGACCCTAAAGCCATATGAAAAAGGAATCCCCATTATAACCTCCAAATGACAATCCCATCTCAGTTTAAAGACCTCTATCTAAGGCTGGGGAACCCCTCACATCTCCAGGGAATCTATTCAATTTTTGGATAGCAGTAATTGTTAGGAAGTCAAACCCAAATGTCCCTCTTTGCAACCAACTCCTTTTGTACTGGAAACTGAACTGCAATCCATTTTAATTATGGTGTTTATGCTATACATACAGAATATAAATTTCTTGTTCTGTTTTGGGTCACTAATGGTCTGGAATGAATTCCAACCAAAAGCCTAATTGAGGCAACTCCATAGTTAAATCCTGCACGTTCCCTGGACTTTTACAAGTACCCTTATATATCTAGCAATTTGTTTGAATGTTCCTTTACTATGCTTCAGCACTGAAAAATATTCCTCAGTTCCCATATATGGGCACTGTCTCAAAGGACTCATAATATAAACATGTGCTTTAGCAGCAACATGCTTATTCATCAGGTTCCTAGGTTAGCTTGGATAATTAGAAATCAGAGTTGCTCAAAAAAGGATCAGTATAATTTATGTTCAAACTTTTCAGCTTAATTAGAAAATAAATACTTTCTTCAGCTTTAAAGATAGCTAAAAACAAAAACAAAAACAACAGTAGTAGCCACATACTGCCTGGATCTTCTCTCTAAACTTGTCTTGGTATAACAATATGTTCTCCATAAATGATAAATGCGGCAGATAAAAGGCAGCAGAAGGGTGGGAAGAAAAAGAGGGGAAACGGAGAATATTTGATTTCCTCAATTATATATATTTTTTATAACTTGCATGATGGCATTTATTTGCAATAAAATACATGTATTAGAGTTGTTGAGCAAGCCTAAAAATAAAAAAAATCAAAAATCTTCTGATTTCCCAAGAGATGGCAAGAATGGTGGCTATACTACCAAATGAGGTTTGATTTTTGAATTGAAAATCCCTTTTTGTCTTGATAATGTCTAGGCAGCATGATGCACTAGACTGTGAGTCTGAGGGCCTGGGATCAAATACTTCTTCTGATATTTACAACTACCTACATGACCTTGGGCAAATCACTTCCATTCTCTAAGCCTCAATGCTCTTAATGGCAAAGTGAAGGGGTGGAGGATCTATAGGGTCTAATTAATGCTCTAAATCAGTGGTTCTCAACCTTCCTAACACCAGGACCCTTCAGTACTTGTATGTAGACGTATCTGCATGTGGGTGGACCTGCCTGGAGATGTATACAAGAGCAGTGTTTCAGTTCCTAAAACCATTGGAAACATGTGTTTTCTGATGGTCTTAGGTGACCCCTGTGAACGAGTCATTTGACCCCCAAAGGGGTTGCAACTCACAGGCTGAGAACCATTGCATTAAATCTTATGATGCTATGATATGAGATAGTTTGGTAGGCTATTTACTACATAAAAGTTTAAATTCATAGACTCAGAGTAGAAAAGTACAATAAGTAGTCCTTTGTGCTTTGAACACCACATATAAAAGATAAATTGTTGGGTTTTTTTTTTAACTTGTGACAGCAGGAGCTGTCACAAAATAATTTATACTTTTGGTCATCTTTTTCTCCCACTGGTCAGAAAAGTTTATGGAAATCAAAACTATTTAAAGATACGACAGAGACATATACATTCACATGGCTACTGGCTCTTATTCTTCTAGTTCTACATGGTGACATGAAAAGTAGGAAATATTTTAGAAGATAGTAATTTATAATCTAGATTTTTAAATGACAAATATTTAGGTAGGTAGGGATCAATAACATGAGCAAATTCTGACTTTATCAAAAATCACTTGAACAAAAATCACTGACCTATAACTATATAATACACTAGATATTCTTTTAAGAACCTCTCTTTATAACTTCATGAGTGTTGGTAGATCACTTAACAATCTTCACATAGATTTGCTGAGGTATGTATAAACCTGACCTTACCAATTTCTAAGGTAACCCTGAATTCTTGAACACCATGCCATCAGAGTACAACCTCAGACAGGTCCAACAAAACCAAAAGGTTGTCAGGAAGAAGGCTTCACCTGTCACCTCAGCAGCCCGCAGCTCCAGGAGAGGTGGCAGCCGTTGGCACATCCTGCTTCTGACCTGTCCTGTCCAACAGTTTGGTGAGCAATGGCCTTGGTTGCTGCCAACATGATCTGTGAGCTAAATATTATTCTTAATTTCAAAAAGGCATATTATATCCTCTATGAGTTTATAATGGGTGGAAAAATCCAGGAAATCTCAAAGAAAACTACTTCCAGGGCTACAGAAGATTCTGATATGTTATAGGAGATGATGAAAATATGAGCAAGCCTACATTTTAACAGAAAAATCTACTTGACAACCCAATGATGCTGTATGTCATAAATCTGCAAAACTTCAGCTGGATGTGGTTCTGCTCTGCTGTGCCAGAGCCTCATGCCAAAAATAAATTAGGTGGACTATGTGTAAAACTTCTTCGACACTTTGGGATAATGTGCTCAACTCAGTAAGACTTAAAACTGTAGCATATTTGAAATAGGTGCATATCTATATTATTCTCCATACATGCATTCTCTTAATTGTGGAACTTAAAACGATCATTCTGTAGACTGCACATTTTGTTTGTACAATGATTTTACCAGAAAATAATAATTTAAAAATACTTTTTAAGAAATGAGCTATGTCACATTTTTTACTAGTATCCTTAAAGGACAAGTTGGCAACTATTATGTAAAAAATATTACAGATGTATTGCCTATCTTGGACTAAAATAATAATTTTTTCTAGCTTAAAAAAATAAGGTTTGTCAAATGGGTCATGTCAACAGACCAAGGTAAATGTGAAGAATTTTGTCCTTAAGTGAGCAGTTGTAGAGTGATGAATTTTGGGGCCACAGCAGCTTTTAAAATCTGTCTACTAATGTGCTCTATGGTTTGGATTATGATCTATGTTGTACAGGGAAGCATCTACACAGATGAAACCATAGATATTTGAAGAATTAAAAATTATTTATATTGTCATTGTTTGAATATAGGGGGTTTTAAATAATTTTATGCTCAACTCAAATATTTTTGAGAATTACTATTATAAATTTTGTAATTAGTTTTGCAAGCTATTTTTCAGCGTCTACATGAAAGTAACTTTTCAAAAAATTTTTGTGTCTAATTTTGTAAAACTATTGATATATTTGTAAAACTGATGATATAGTTTATGAAATTTCTCCTTTTTAAATTTATAATATGCTACACAGTATCCAATCAAAAGATGAATTTTTATAAGCAAACTATGAGAACTTGCATATCTCTGCACAGACCTGTCCATGCTTGCAGTGTTTCACTCCTTCATCTTTGCCTCTGAAAAGCCCTAGATTTCATTCAAGGTAATGCTCAAATGTGTCTTCCTATGGAAACCCTTTTGCGATGCCCCAATTTTTATCAATTTCCTCTTCAAGCTACTGTCTACGTATTCACCTGTTTATTCACTTTATCCCCTCAATATTAATTGATAACAGGAAAACTACTGATAAAGAAAAAAAGTAGGAAGAGTATGTATATCATTATCACTTTCCTTTCAGCTACTAAAAATGGTAGAAAATCAAGTGTGCCCTTCTAGTTATGCCTCTTATTATATAGTTATATTATGATTTGTTTACAATGGTAAGATAGGTAATATTTGGGGCAGCTAGGTGGAGCAGTGAATAGAGCACCAGCAAGTTGGCAACTATTATGTAAAAAACATTACAGATGTATTGCCTATCTTGGACTAAAATAATTTTTTTTTCTAGCTTAAAAAAAAAAAAGATTTGTCAAATGGGTCATGTCAACAGACCAAGGTAAATGTGAAGAATTTTGTCCTTAAGTGAGTGATAAATTTTGGGGCTGTTAAACCCGGCCTCAGACACTTGATACACTTACTAGCCGAGTGACTTTGAGCAAGTCACTTAACCCCAACTGCCCTCCAAAAAGAAAAAAAAAAAAGAGGACAGGTAATGTTAATCAATGTATAGATTTAGCAATAAGAGAGCCATGCTTAAATGGAAGGTATTTCCACGGGGTTCATCATTAGGAAAGAAAATTATAAGCGAAACTGAGCATTGAGAATTCTCATAAAGCCGGTAAAAGCCAATAATTTAGGAAGTTAAAGCTTTGCTAATATTATGTTTATATATATCATATGGCCCTTTTAAAATGTGTTCATGTTAGAAACCTAAATCTTTATATAACTTCAAACTGCTATAGGTAGCATTTAATGATTTTGTTAGATAATAATAATAATTATTATTTTTTTTGCTTTTTGGAGGGCAGTTGGGGTTAAGTGACTTGCCCAAGGTCACACCGCTAGTTTTTTGTGTTAAGTGTCTGAGGCCAGATTTGAACTCAGGTACTCCTGACTCCAGGGCCGGTGCTCTATTCACTGTGCCACCTAGCCGCCCCTAGATAATTATTTTTTAACCATCTAAAGTGTTTGAGTCTAATTGAGGCTAAAAGACATAAAATAAGAACAGATAATCAAATAAAAACACAGCAATGCTAAATTCTGGTATTTTAGAAAACTATGCTGTCAATTAATATGGATGCAAAATGTAACAGGAGGTAGGTATGGCTGTTTGAGGTTGTTCTTGTAAGATGCCTTGTCCATTTTATTTTGCCAGACATATCTGTGAAAGGGGGTCATGACGGCAATATTCCTCAGCTAGTTAATGATACAAAAGAAATCAAAATGATGGATGCCCTCTGTCAGTTTTAATGTAAAAGTGATTCAAGGAAATTGGAGCTCCATTTCTCTCATACAGGAGAAACATTCACTGAAACGAGACATAAGGGAATATCACCAAACCAATTATTCCCCTCCTCCCCTGCAAAACCCCTAAACTGAATTCACAGCTATTCTGATAGCTTTGTCAATAGTGTGTATGTTTCACTAAAATTGCCCCACTATTCAAAAAAGGCTATAAAAAAAATAAGATGAGGTTCTCTCAAATTTCAATCTAAATAGAGAAAAATTTCCTAATGACCCCTAATCCTCAGTCCCTAGTTTATGTGCACCAGGTGGGCACTTACAGCTCTGTTATTGTGACCAGAGAGAAGAGAGAATTAGCCCACATACCAGGGATGGGGCCTAAAGCTGAGCAGCCAGGTCAGGGAGTGCTAACCAGGGATGGGCCTATAAAGTTCAAACCACATGAGCATTTATGAGGCCATACTCTAGAGCAGACTGTTAGAGCCCTATGAAAATTAAAATACAGTATTTCTAACAGCAAGTTAGATATAACCAAGCATATTTTAGCAAGCAAAACTTAGTTTATTCATAGAGGAGACTATTACTGAAATTAAATCATTAATGAAGCTTTCTCAGGATTCCTGATAAAAAAACCAAAGTTGAGTAGAAACTCTGAAATATAAACAAAGTAGTCAAAAGAAATATAAAAACGTAAATTGTGAGCTATCAGAAGGGCTATCAATAAAGATCTACTTTAAAAAAAGTACAGGTTACCCTTTAATTTATCTATTTTAATATTTGAAATTTTCTTAGGAGTCAGTTATACTCATTGGAGTGAATTTTACAAATCTACTTTCTCTTTTAGAAAATCAGGAAAACTTCACCATCTTAAGTCATATGGCATACAGTACTTTCTATACATTTTTTTCAAAGATCACAAGCAATATTTCACATTCATGTCTGCAAAAAAAAAAAAACCACAGAAGATATCATCTACCTCACTTCTAGAGTCCCATTAGCCACATTATCATCTTACTATTGGGATTCTGTCCCAATTTTTATTTCATTTGGTTCAAGATTATTGTCTTTGATAGAGAAAACAGGAGAAAAGAAGTTTGAATAATTATATCTTCCCTTCACAGGCCATTTATCAGTTTCCTAGCTACCAAACAGCAGTCCCATTCTTTCTTTTGTACATTCTTTGGATCATTTATAGTATAACTGTCCCTACTGTGCTAAAACTTTTGTATTTTTTTTTAAATAAAGCATACCCTCCCATTGACATGTTCCAGCTATGAATCTACCAAGACTTTGAGCAGGATAAGCATCAGTGTCTATTTCTTCATTTGTGTCCCCAGTACTAGTATCTCAGCATCTGAATTTATGTCCTCATTGCCTCAAGGAGACATTACCATAATTGCTACAATGGTCTTTTCTTATCCTCTCTCTCACCACTTCATTCTAGATTAATCTTGAGAAAGATTTTTACTATATAATAACTTTCATGACATCATCCTTAGCATATCCCCATCCTCCCAACGAAAACAGTGTGGTATAGTGAAAAAGCATGAGTTGGTGTCTGAAAAGCCTGGATTCAAATTTCACTTTAGAAACATCCTGGATTTCACTTAACTTCCTCCAGGCTTCAGTAAAATGAAAGGCTAGGACTCAATGGCCTCCAGGGTCCCATTTAGCTCTAAATCTATGATCCAATGACGGACAATACTGAATGTTCCTTGAATTTCAGGCCAAGATATATCTCAAGAATCCTGAAGAGAACAGCACTATTGCTGTTACACATGCAGATTGTAGAGAGTGAATTCAAATAAGTGAATAGCAACTAATACAGAATGTTGCCCAATTAAATTGAGAAAATTGCTTGTACTAAATGATACAAAACTATAACAATAACCTTCAGGTAGGTACATGATGAAAGGTAGCAACACAATGCTAATTTCCCCTGTCTCTAATACTGCCCCCTTAAATTTATTTATTTTCACTGTTGTATAGGTTAATAAAAAAAATAATATGAACTAAGAAATTATAATTGAAGACAGGTGATCCCAAATGATGATAATCATCAAGTAATAACTTCTACTTATAAAACGCTTTTCTTCCCAACTACCCTGTGTGACAAGTAACATAAGTAATATTAACCTTATTTTACAGATAAAGAAACAGAGGTACTCAGAGGTTGTTACCAGCCGACAGAGATAGAGCTAGTAAATCTGAAGCTAGGATACAAACCCAAATTATCTGACTCCAAGTCCAGTATCACATTTTTTTCCCCACAAAGAAAATAAGGAATAAAACTGACTGTATACTGAAACTACAAATATTCAGTGAAGGATAACATAAAAATATTTTTGAATGCTTGTGAAAAGGGAATATTAATTTTTTCATCTTTTTTTCACATACTCTAAAGAGTATTTATGATCCTCTGTTTCACTATATTATTTTGTGTATGTGCGTGTGTGTATGTGTGTGTGAAAATTTCAAAAAAGGATTCTTTAAAACTGTTAACATATTTGTGGTCTCAAGCTATAAAACCTATTTTTATTCACTGTTTTATCAGATTTTGTCTTAAAAGCCATATATACAATGATGGAAAGAACAAGTCCCTTACCTCCTTCCCCTGCCTACAAAAATTAAAAAACAAAACAAAACAAGAATGACTTCAAACAAGAGACCCCAGAGTCCACCAGTTCACCCTTTGCATAAGGGGGAGTTCCAGGAGAGGTACCTTGCAAATTTCAAATTTCTCAATGAATGGATCAGTTTCGCTGATTTTTTTTTCTTCTTGTTTGTCTTTAAAAATATCATTTGTCATATGGGATGATACACTTGGAGAGGCAAACGGGAAAATTTGATGAAGAAAACAATGACATCAATTAAAAAAAAAAAAATATATATATATATATATAGGCTAAGGGCTAGGTGCTGAAGAGGATACAGCACTAGCCCTTGAGTAAGGAGAATCTAAATTCAAATCCAGTCTCAGACACTTAGGAGTTTTTTGACCCTGGGCAAATCACTTAACCCACTTAACCCAACTGCTTCAAAACAAAACAAAACAAAACAAAGCAAAACAAAAAAAGACTGCATAGAACTATTCTATAAATCAATGACAACATATGGGGACTTAGTTTATTGAATCTGCTTGCAATTATATACTCTTTGTGTGTGTGTGTGTATAAAATAACATACATATTTATAGATACAGCCATATTGTATTTTATTATATATGTAATTGCAGGACCAAAAACAAGTCTTCTTTTTTAATGTTGCTTTCATCCCACTAGCCAATAAATTGGCAGGCAAAAAAACCCCTACTAAATATTATGTTATCATGATAAAATTTTGTTGGAAAGGGAGATGCTTCCAGGTAAAACATGGATGGTAAAAAAAATTACACAGCTAAAACTAGAGGTAAAGAGTTTCTTTTCTTCTTTTAAAAATAATTTGGGTAAGCATGGATTAAAATTTTTCACTGGTAAATATAAAATGGCTGAGAAAATGAACTGTCACCCTTGAAAATGGTTAAACTTTATTTAGCATTTCTACAATTTATTATTTGCCATTTCTCAATGTGCCCTAATACACAATCATTTTTGTTAGAGTATATAATGACAGAAATACCAACAATAGCAATAAGACAGTAGAAAGAAATATAGGAAATAAAACTATCTTATTTGCTGATGACATAGTGTTAGAAAATCCCAGGGAATCTCACAGAAAATCCTAGGGAATCAGCAAAGATACTAATAGAGAAAGTAGATTCAATAAGGTTGAAAAGGTTGAAGGCAACAAAATGACACCCCCAAATCAGCAGCATTTCTACATAATAAAAATATCCAAGACACAATAATAGAAATAATAGTAGCCTTATTAAAAAAACAAAACTACAAGATGAATAAAATATTTGGTGATAAATCTACTAATGAACACAATGGTTTAGCAGCTTCCATTACAAAGTACTCCTTAGGCAAGCAAAAAAAGAAAAAGAGCAGGAGTTTCAGAAGGGGAATATCTCCAAGCAGAGCAGCGTTGCTACTGTCCTGTTCAATTCAATATATACTTAAAAATTTAAAAAAGAAACCTGTACATAAAAGAAATTCATGGTTTCATACTTAGTCACCATTTGCTGTTCTTTGTATTATGGAAATGTTTATATGTACTGACATTTTGTATGTTCATAAGTAAAAACAAAAAGTGGGGAAAAAAAGAAAATCATACAGAGTCAGGGAAGCTGCTGAGAAAATGAATAGTTTTAGGAAAATTATGCGTTATAATACTTATAGGCATTACTAGAAAGGGAAATCCTATAAGTACAAAACTGATAAAATTTTGGAAATCAATTGAATAAAGCACATTAAATATTGGTATAGACTGAATTACAAGTGATCCTTAAGGAAATAAAGAATTTAAACAGTTGGAGGAATATTAGGTGCTCATGGATAGGCCATGTAGATATGATAAAGATGACAATACTAACAAAGTTACTTTACAGTTTTAAGGCTCTGAAAAGCAAACTATCAAAAGAATACTTTACAAACTCAATAAAATAAGGATAAATTCATTGGGAGGAATAAAAGCTCTAGACTATCAAGAGAAATAATGAAGAAATATAGGGAAGAAGGCAAATAACACTTCCAAACCTCAAAAATATTTTGAGAAGTAGATGAAATGACTAGACTAGGGAAAATCAGAAATAATGGAACTTAATAAACAAGTGGTCAATGAACTTAAGAACTCAAAAAACTAAGAAAAATGAAAAGCAGCCTGACAAAACTAGGCTTAGATTAACATCTTACATCATAATCCACAATAAATTCAAAATAGATACATGCTCTGAATATAATAATAGTAAACAGAAATAATAAGTAATATGAATATATGCTTGCTTTGGTAGGATGATTTTCTTTATATATTTTATACATTTTGTGCATTATGTGGTTATGTGAAATGCTACATGACCACTGTACCTTATTACTTGACAAAAGTTGATTCTGATAATTTATTTTTTCTTTTCTACTTCTCAAACTGAGAATTAACAGCCAAATGAAAAGTTTAATGAAAAGCATAAATAATGAACAAATAATAAGATAATTGGAAGAGAAATAGATTATATTCTTAATCAAACAAGGCACAGAAGCTATTACAAAAGGTAAAAATAGTTCATTTTGATAATATGAAACTGTTAAAAGCTATTGCCCAAATGAAATGAAAACATCTAGGATAAGAAAGATAGTGATCCAATCAGGGGAAAAAAAATGTTTTATCAAATTTCTCATACAAGAGTTTGGTATCAAATATATACAGAAAGCTAACTGATAAATGTATAAAAGACCAATAGTCACTCCTCAGAAGAAAACTCATCAAAAGATATGAACAAATAATTCTCAAAAAGAAGAATCACAAATTAGTAGTAACTCTACAGAAGAATAGTCCAAATCACTAAGAGACAATTCAAAACACCCCTGGTGTCTCAGTTCATACTCAAGACCACTGGGAATAATGACAACAGATAGGAATAATCTATGCTGGAGGAATTATGGGAAGATAGGCCAACTAGTGAATTGTTAATGAAGCTGTGAATTCTGGACATTCATTTCTAATTATGCAAACAAAGTACCTAAAATATTTATATCCTCAGTACCAGTTATTCCACTACTAGGTACAAACCCCAAGGAGATACATACACTATATATGTCAGATTATTTATAGAAGCACTTTTCACATTAGTAAACAACTAGAAACAAAGTAGAAGTCTATCAACTGGGGAATGGCTAAACAAACTGTGGTACATGAATGTACTGTAATATTAATGTGCTATAACAAATGACAACTATTATGATTACAGAGAAGCATGGAAAAACTTACAAAATGACCACAGCAATATAAATGGAAAAAACAACCACAAAACAATGGAAAGTGAATGATGCGAACTATCAAAGAACAAGCACAGACTCAAATGACAGTTATTAGAAGAAACTCTCCCCAGCCCTCCTGCATGAAGAAGTGCATATATCTTCAGATTTTTTTCAATTACTGACTGGTTTTGCTGATTTATCTCTCTTTTTCTCTTAAAAAAATCATCAATAAAAATTTTTTTAAAGCTCATATAATGTCAGGTCCCATCCCCATTTCATTGATTGGTCTTTTTCTTCCTACTTGTTTTTCTTTTCAAAAATGTATTTGATATAAAAGTTGGACACTTTAGCTGAAGGTGGAGGATGGTCAGGGACAGATATGGAGAGAAATGTACACAATGTAAGAAAAGATCAGTAAAAAACAGAAATCTTTTCATTTGGCAGTTAAGTATCAGTTTGGGAACTAGAAAAGAAAAAATTAAATTAAATTATCTAAATCAACTTTTGTCAAGTAATGAGGTACAATGTTCACGCAGCATTTCAAATAAGCATAAAATACATAAAATATTTGGGAATCATGCTACCAATGTATATTAAACACTTATGTAGATTTTACTACAAAATGCTCCTTAAAGAAATCAATCACTCCAACAGTTGGAGGAATATTCTGTGCTCAAGATTGAGCTGTGACTTTCAAACAAAAATAATTATGTTACCAAAGTTAATTTATAGATTTAACATACTACCAATCAAACTATCAGATGAACAGACATTATATTCATTTGAAGGAACAAAACATTTAGAATGTCAAGGGAAATCATGAAAAAAATAAGAGTAAAAGGAATATCAAATTAGATTTAAAACTATATCATAAAGCAGAAATGACAAATTTGGAAACACTAGACAACGTATATATTCTAACGTGGTTGACTAAAGAAAATAGAAGGTGGTTTTACTAGAGTACTTAGAGAAACATTTCAGTAACCAACCATCTTGTCTACTCTAAAAAAATGCATCTCAAATCTTTACCATCTTTCAAATACTCACCAAATAAACTTCCCATCCTCATTCCACTGCCTAGAAATGAGTTCTAGATATTGGTCAGAAGTCCAGAACCTATTATCTCCCCAGATTAATTCTGACAACAAGCATTTCTAAAACACGGAAATCCCTGAAATCTGAATCATCTTTTAAAATTACTTACTCTGACTTGGGTACTCTGTTCAAGAAAGCAGTGGCATTGCTTGGACTGAATAAAAGAAGAATCCTTGTAAAACCCATTAATTTCTTACCCTGGAATCTTTAACTACAAAACAAAAAGTCTTTGAAAACATACAGCACAGTACCAACTATTCTTACCGGGCCTTCAGGAGAAGTGGTTGTTTGTTAGGTAATAAAATGTGAGGACAGAATAATATTTTTTAAAGCCATTCGTGTTCCCAATCAAGTTGCCCTTTGAAGACTTTATACTTTATGACTACTGAACAAGAGACTGTCTGAAAAGATCTAAATGGAAGTTTAGTGGTATGAAAAAAATCCCAAGTAACTAATTTTAATACAGTAGAAAATGAAGGAGCATTTACTATATCAAATCAATGCATAACAAAGATAATAAAGTAATATTCTGGCATTTTTATATCACTCTAAAAAGTGCAGATTACAAATATGAAGATGTTTCTTAAAAAACTTTTCTTACTATAGCACCCTTCCTTTAAAGTCAATTCACTTCTCTGTGTTTCAGTTTCTTCATCTGAAAATCGATGGATTGGACTAGAGGATGTCTAAGGTCCCTCCAACTTCAACATTCTTATGGTCCTTATGATCCTACACCAAGTATAGCTGAGTGAGTTTCAGACTTAGTTCTGACAGAGCAGAGCCTGATGAGTCAGCAAAATCATCAAAGTAGATTAGGTTAAACAGACAAAAGGATGGTTTATTATATTCTTATTAGTTTGTAAGTTTTTTTCCCCAATTCTCATTAAGTTATTTCCATCCTCTAGCACAGGAATTTGCAGATAATAAGTGTTTAATATTCCATGAAAAAAAAAAGAATAAACATAGTAATTTTATTTAGCTTTGGTAGTTTTATAAATAAGCAATTGTCAGAATTGGTTTTGAGTTATTTTTGGAACCTGTTATTTAATATGAGTTTAGCCAGATGGTTGTCAACAGCAGGCACCAACTCAAACCTAATGGCACACCAAACTAGAGTAGAATGTCTCCAAGAAAGTAATTTTAAAATTCTAACTAAGATTTGCCTTAAACCCAACAAACTCTAAGAAGCCTAAGAAAACTAGTCATACTCATTTTCACTTTTCAAATTCCCAGGACTAACTCTGATCATGACTTCCTTATAATCATACCCACAAACCCTTCTGTCTCACTGAGTCTCACTAGGAAGTGCTCTTATATCACAGTCACTGTGCTAAGTGTTGTGAAGTCAAAGTAAGGCAAAAGACATTCTCTACTCTCAAAGAACTCACTGTCTAATAGGGGAGACAACATGCAAACAGCTGTGTACAAATAAGCTAGATACGTGGGAGATAAACAGCAAAATGGAAACACTAGCCTTAAGGAGTATTAGGAAAGGATTCTTATGAAAAGTGGAATTTTAGCTGGCACTTGATGGAAGCCAAGAAGCAAAGAGGAAGAAGGAGGGAATTAGAGCCAGTGAAAACGCAGAGTTGGGAGGCAGAATGTTGAAGAGGAAGGATGCCAGTGTCAGTCACTGGATGGTAGAGTATGTGGAGAGGAGCAAAGCCTCTGGCATATAGTGACACTATTAATGAAGAGATAGAGAGAAAGAGAAAAAGAAAAGATAGAGAAGAGGTAATGGTGAAAAAAATTAAGTAGAAAAGGTAAGGATGGATGAGAGGAACAAAGGAAGAAAAGGGGGAACTAAGGCACTAAGTATCCTCACTAGGGTATTGTAAATGTTGTATTAGACCCAAGCCTAGCATCTGTCGGCATTAAAGACGGGTAGGTAGAATTTAGTCTCTTAGGGTAGGAGTAATATGGCATGTGACCTGATCCTGAGACCACTAATCGAGCTGTATGGATAGATATTACGACTAAAAACAATAAAGCTGAACTAAACTCTCTAATGAACGTTTAAGTAACTCTTTTGGTATGTGGCAAGATCTAGTATGCAAATATAGTTGGGGAGGCAGAGGAGGGAGAGACCTCAATATAGCATAACCAGAATTAGTTTATTATAAACTCTCATTCTATTCAATTTGGAAAGGATGTGGCTGGAAGGGAGGGGTAATGATAATTGATAAACAGCTGATGGAATAGCAAAAAAATGATAAATATTCAGTAAATTTGGGGAAATTTGGTTAAAATATGGAAAATAAAAGGTTAAAAAGAGAAAAGATCTAAGTCGACTGGATTGGGGGACACAAGGAAGCCGTCAGAAAATGTTTGATGGAAATGGCACCTTTTGACTTGGGCCAGGGAGCCTATTCCACAAACTTGTCATGCCTGTCTCTTACCTGTGCCAGGCCCTTTACCACCATACTTTTGCCCTACTGAAATCATTCCTTTTCTTTAAGGCCCAAATCTAGTAGAATTTCCTGCAGCAAGTTTTCTCTGATTTCCCCTGCAGAAAGTACTATTTCCCATCCCACAAGTCTTCGTGGCATTCCATATCAGCATATGCTCTGCCCTTACCTGGGATTTAGACTTTGATAACTGGCTTCACATCCACTGCTACTTCCTAACTGTGTGACCCAAGCCAAGTCACTTAACCTCTGGACCACATCTGTCTAATCTGTTAAAGCCTGGGGATGATCTAGAGAACCTTATTCATCCCTTCCAACTTTAATGTCTCAGATCCTAATTCTAGTAACTATTTTTGTCAAGAAGGTGAATGGGGAAGAAATTAGGAGGGGCATACTTTGTTCCACTGTCTCTTGGGTCATCATTCTCTGTAAATTTTGTGTTAGGTTTACACTCTTTGAGGGAAGGGAAGCTCTAGTTTTCTACCTTTATATCTCAGCTACCTAGTCCAAAATAGGCACCTGATAAATTTTTTTTAATTAAGTGAATTGATGAAAAACATGTTATACTTTCTGCACAAAAACCCTCTGAGGCTCACACAGATTACAGGGCTCAACTCAATTATTCTTTCTCAAAGGGTTTGGAGGGGAGGGAATAAGTGCTTATAGAGCCCCTACCACGTGCCAGACAGTGTGCTAAGCACATTACAGATTTTATAAATTTACACTTTACTCTCGTGTAATCTTCACAATAACCCTCTGAGGTAGGTGTTATCCCCGCTTCTACAACTGAGACAAACTGAGGTTAAGTGTCTAGTCCAGAGCTGCGTAGCTGATAAGTGTCCCAGGTGGGATTTGAACTCAGGTTTTCCTAACTCTAGGCCCAGAGCCCCGTTCATTCACTAAGCTACTTAGCTACTGCTGACCAATACTATCTCATTTCATTCTCACAACAACTTTTATGGAGGCAGCTGGTTGCTCAGATAATGATGATGATAGAATGATAAAATTATATTCTTCTCTCTGTATACATTCACCCTTGCTGATGTCAGTATATTACTACTGCCTCAAATACCGTTAACTCCACAAGTGACGCTCAAATCAATAGGTCCAACTATAATATCTGTCCTGAATTCCAGTCCCACATTGTCAACTGCTGGGGGAACATCATCTACTATAGTAGGTATCTATAGGTTATCTTAAATTGAACACATCTCACTTTGGACAAATAATCTTATTCCCACAGCCTGTTCTTACTACAAACTGCATTATTTTTGTTGAATTACCACCATTCTCTAATTCATATTTTTGTAAATTCAGCATATGAGTTTAGACTCCTTCCCCTAGATCATATTATATTCTATCCCTAGACCATGTAACATTCATCTTCCTTTTACTCACCTAGTCAATGACCCTAATTCAAGACCTCCTGCCTAGATTAAAATCATGAGCTATTAAGTTAGTCTTTATCAGTTATCTTCTTGCTTCTACTCTGTTTTCCTATAAATTCTCAAAACAATGTTTTACCCATACTTATTTCATATGACTTCTCTTTCATTAACTCTCACATTATTATTTTCATGTCAGATGAAGCAGAAAATGTCTTTCGATATAAAAGTCTTCATGGAAGAAAAAAGATACAGAAATAGATTTTTTTTTTCCACTGCCTTAATTTTTAGATTGAAAAAGGTTAAATAGAATTCAGAGGTCATGTACTGCACTGGATGGAGGGCTGGTCTCAGAGTCAGGAAAACACAAGTTTTCTCTGACACAGGCTAGCTGTGTGACATGGAGCAATTCACTAAATTTATGAGGGCTCCTGCTAATTACCTATGGACGTAAGTGAAAGAGAATTTACTGACTTGGACTGGTAGAGTTTCCTTATCTGAAAGCTCCATATATTACTGGAATCACAGGCCCAGGCGCAAACCCGTCTCTTCATCCTAAATTATTCTGAGAGTAAGCATTGATACTTCACAAGAACTGGCCTTAATAACAGTAAAAAAAAACAGGAGAGCACAGGTAGATGAAGGAGAAACAACCCCACATTAACAGAAAAAAAGATTCCTACAAATCAAATAAAAAACAATAGGAAATAACTTCCCACTTGTCTTGAAAATCAAAGTTACTTGAGTATATCAAAATCTTGCTTACTTCTCTATCAAATCCAGTGTGACTCCAGGCACCAGACTGACACACTTCTGCATGCAAAACCTGTATAAGAGAAAAGAAAACAAAATCACAATACCTGAATATTAAGCCTGGAGAAAGCAATAGCATCGTGGAAAAAATAAAGAATTAGAGGTATTTGCAATTAGTTCCTCAGATGCAGTGCAATGGAAAAATTATTGGAGAGTTGGGAAAACCTGGGTTGAAATAAACAACAAGCATATATTAAACATATACTATATGACCCAGTTCAGGTCCTGTCTCAATCACAGGGTCAACTAAGACAATGGGAAAGACAGTTCAGGCTTTCAGTTAAAATGGCACAAGTGTGGAAAAAGTTCCCCCCCCGCCCCAGGGATGACTCCCACATCAAATAATGTCTGCACTTCTGCCTCCAATTTCTTCTCATCCTTCTCTCTCCTTTTCCACAAAAAAAAGGAACTGTTTAAAAAATAATATATAGCTCTCTTTATCTAGTTGCTCTTGAGTTCATATCAACGTTTTGACAGGCTAAGTGTCAAGCTGATAAGTATTTCAATATAAAGAGGAGCAGAGAATTTGTAGTCACACACTGTAGAGTCCTTGGGGAGGAGCACCAAGATACTAAACATGTGTGTATGTGTGTGTGTGTGTGTGCGTGTGTGTGTGTGTGTGTGTGAGAGTGAGAGAGAGAGAGAGAGAGAGAGAGAGAAACAATGTGAGTACTTTGAGTTTCTCTTAAGAAATTAGACACAAAAGATAGGAATAAAATTTATTTAAAATGAGAGTAAAAAAGAAAGGTGCAGTGTAAGTGTTGGAGGAAGGAGAGACTGAATGACTATAAGGGACTCACAGAAAAGAAAAGGAAAGTTATATATGGGAATAGACAAAAATGTAAACTTAAATTATATCTTACTAATGCTCATAAAATAACAGAAATAAGAACTAAAAATGACTTACTAGCTACTGCCAAATCTTCCATTAGTAACCATTAAAAACATTTCTTAATACATAGCTTGTCTGTTATTCCTTAAGCTAAGAAGTATTATTTCTTTTAGGGCCACTAACCAACAGAATAACATGAAAATGAGGGCCAAAACATAAATAAAAGTCAATTAGTTTTCTTTTTCCTTTTGTAGACAAGTATTAAAATTTCAATCACTAGCTTTCAAAATTAAGAACACAAAACATTATGTGATTTAATAAATGGGCAGGAATGGAACACAGAAAAGATACACAATTGTAACAGATGAGGGGGGATAGAGAAAGGGAGAGGGGTGACAGGAAAAGATAGGAAAAGGTTCATAGGTCTCTGAGCTTTGTCAAAGTAACTTTTACAGAATCAGAAGTCCCACTAATTGACTTCATCAGATATTCATGGGCTCAATTAATAGTACCTCAATGCGGATGACTCTTATATAACCAATTCTGGTTTCTCTCCTGAGCCTCTGTTCTGAACCACCAATATATTGAATTACATGTTCTTTATGTAGGCATAAGATCACAGATCTATAAGCCTAGAGCTACAAATGATGCCAGAACTGATAAAGTCCAACTCCTACAAATCAGAAGAAAAGCTTTGACTTTCTGAGGTCACATAGGTAGTAATAGAGATGGAATTTGAACTTCTAATTCCAAATGACTTTTCAGTTAAACATTTTCTTTATTTCATTAGGCTTTTTATAAAATGAATTCATCTTTCGTCCCAAATATACCACTGATCTGAATGTCTCTATCAATGGTGAAAAAATAAAATGTCTTTTTTCATTTTTTGGTGAGAACATAATTTTCAATCAGAAACTCTGGTGTTGTCTTCCATAACTCCTGTCTCTCATGCACAACTCCCATATCTAGATTGTTTTCAAATTTTATCTGTTCTTTCTCTAGAACATCTCCCATATGTGTACCCTCCACTAAGCTCCTACTACCTCCCTCCAAGTTGCAATAGTCTCCTATTCAGTCTCCCTATACCAGGTGATTCCCCACTCTAATCCATCCTGTACAGAGCTGCCAAAATGATTTTCCAATGCACAAGTCTGCTCATGTCTTTCCTCCGCTCCCTCAATAAACTCTAGTGACTCCTTATTTGATCCATAAGCTCAAATGACATTGTTTGGCATTTAAAGATTTTTAAAACCTGGCCCTTTTCTACTTTTTAATACTTCTTACAAATTTCTCTCCCACAATCCAGCCAAATGGGCTTACTTTAGATTCTGCATCCACAAATGATCCGTCTCCTCTCTTCAAGCCACACCACCAAATGCATATGCTATAGCACCTTGCTATTACTGTAGGTTCACATATAAACTGTTTCATTTGGCATTTAAATTTCTGCACAGCCAGGCTCCAACCCACCTTTTTACACACACACACACACACACATACACACACGCGCGCACACTGCTCTAGCCAAATTGGTTTTGCTATTCCCCATACAAGAATTATGAATTCATATGAATTTAGAAACAGTGTCAGTTTACTATCAGTATTGGCACAATGTTTATGATTTCATGCAAAATATAATCACCCTGTTTAGCATTAAAATAAGCAAGGAGGTATAAGCATACAACAGAATAGAAGAATATTACAATATTGGTTTTATATGGAAAGAGTTTTTACACTAGGCAGTCAACTTCCCTGAGAAAATTAGTTGCTGATTCTCCATGAACTGTTTTCTGATGCAACTGAAGGGAGGTGTGCAAGTTACAAGTGGCAGATAGCACTCAGACTTGTCCTGGATATAGATTTTAACTCATATTCCTGATAATGTGATTTTATATTTTTGTTTTGTCTTACAATATGAATGGAATGCCAGTTTTTTTTTTTTTGCACTGAACATGGTGACTTTATTGATGGTACACAATACAGGACTCTAGGCTTCTTCCCCTACTACAGGGATGCATTGGAACAAGGATGTAGATGGGACATGGGATCCCTAGTATAAGAATATAGGTTAGGAATGTGGGCTCCTCAGTGGTGGAACAGGTCTTTTTGGCTGAGGATGAAGATCCATGGCTTTCCACTTTACTCCTTGGAGGCCATGTAGACCATGAGGTCTACTACATGGTTGCTATAAACATACTCATTGTCATACCAGGAAATGAGCTTGACAAAGTGATCACTGAGGACAATACCAGCACCAGCATCAAAGGTAGAAGAGTGAGTGTTACTGCTGAAGTCATAGGATACAACCTGGTCCTCTGTGTAGCCCAAGATGCCCTTCAAGGGTCCCTCTGATACTTATTTCACCACTTTCTTGATATCATCATATTTTCAGGTTTCTCCAGGTAGCAGATCAGATCCACAACAGATACATTGGGAGTAGGAACACAGAAGGCCATGCCTGTGAGCTTCCCATTCAGCTCAGGTATGACTTTGCCTACAGCCTTAGCAGCACCAGTGGAAGCAGGGATGATGTTGTGGGCAGCACCATGCCCTTCACACCACAGCTTACCAGAGGGGCCATCTACTGTCTTCTGGGGAGCAGTAATGGCATGGACTGTAGTTATGAGTCCTTCCACAATGCCAAAGTTGTCATGAATGACCTTGGCCAAGGGGGCCAAGCAGTTGGTAGTGCAGGAAGCATTACTGACAATCTTAAGGGAATTACCATATTTCTCATGGTTCACTCCCATCATGAACAATGGGGCATCGGCAGAAGGGGCAGAGATGATGATCCTCTTGGCTCCACCCTTCAAGTGAACTCCAGCCTTTCCCATGATGGTAAAGACTCCAGTGGACTCTACAACCTACTTCGTTCCAGCACTTCCCCATTTAATATCGGTGGGATTCCATTCCTGGAAGATGGTAATGGCTTTTCCGTTGATCAACAGCTTCCCATTCTCATCCTTGACAGTGCCCTTGAATTTGCCATGAGTGGAATCATATTGAAACATATAAACCATGTAGCTGAGGTCAATGAAGGGATCATTGATGGCCACAACGTCTACTCCACCTGAGGTGAATGCAGCCCTGGTCACAAGGTGCCGGATATGGCCAAATCTGCTGACTCCAACATTCACCACTTTGTTTCAGGGATGTGACCGAAGCAGCAGAACCTGGCACTGAGCTTGGGAGAAAAGCCTGAATTCCAGCTTTTTAAACAATCACTTGGTAGGTAGTAAATTTTGTTATAGCATTTGCACTAGGTGTTTTTCTTATATAAAACAAATTGTTTTTGCTTTCTTACCCATTTTTTTATTTGTTTAATTGCACTATTTAATCAATTCACATTTAAAGTTATGATTATTAGGCTTGTAACACCTTCCATTCTTACTTTTTACTCTCCTTTTTCCTTTAAATCAGAATTTTATCCCTGTGATAAATTTCTGCTTACATTGCACTGACAGTAGTCTATTCCCACAGGTTCCTCCACTACCATTTGCCCATTGACTAAGGAATGGCCAAACAAACATGTGATAAACAAATATGATATTATTGTTTTTTAAGAAATAAGCAATGCTAAATGCAATGATGTAAAGGTATGGAGGTCAGAGAGAATCACTGTATTCAGTTTACATTTGAAACTGAATTAAAAGCACATCATTTGGGGTTCACAGTAGAGGGTATCTTCCTAATCTACATATTTTAAGTAGCTACACTTTTCAATGCAAGGAAAAATAAGTTTTCTTCAGGAGTTCCTAAGCCAGAAACCAAGGTAAGACACAAATTAAGTTTAGGCATCTGCAATCAAAAGAAATGAGCTTCATCACACCTGAACCATCATCAAGGCTATCTGCTATCTGCTACAATAACTAAACAAAAAAACTAGCTACATTGACTTTCATGTAAACAGAAGTGGGACTACGAGGCCTATGTAGAGAGGATGACTTAAATCCTTTCATTGTAAAGATGAGCAAACTGAGGTTGAAATAGGTTAAGTGACATCCCAACCATCACACTGTTACGTAATGTCTAAGGAAGGATTTAAACTCTGGTCCTGCTTTCTCTAAAGCCAGCATTCTATCCACCACTGGAAAATAATTTAAGGTGGAAGACCCATTAAAACAAATTTTAATGGTTGAATTTTCCCACCATGTTTGCAGAGGCACAGGAAACCAATGAATCTTCTTCCTTTTCTTAATTTGGAATATGCTGGTGATCACTAATGGCTCTGAGATTGCTTCAGTGTGATGATAGTACTGAATTGTAATAAGGCTGAAAGAGTCAGGAAAGAAATCAGTACTGAACCATATACTGAAAATAAAGTTATTTTCACACACAAAAGAAATCATAACTAATACCAACACAGGAAAAATGCAAACCAAAAATCCAGTGAACTTCAACTGAGTTTCATCAAATACTAACAGATTTTTTTTCTCTGCATCATAAGAGCTTTTTAGATCAAAGGTTTTAGAGTATATTCAAAACCACTACTCATCCATGGCAATTTCAAACTCTCCAGCCTCTAAACAAAATAAAAATACAATTTATAGATGAGTTTAACAAATCCCAAATAGTTTGGGATATGCTTACATTATAGTTTGGAAAAGATCAAAACTCTCCAATGAAGATGAATTTGTACAGAGGAGTACCAATCCACTGAAAAAAGGGGGAAGTACCCCAAATAAAATGCATATACCTAGAACTCTGGAAACAGTATATATTTGTAACCCTAAAGGTTCTTTCCTCCCCAGTGTCACTATGACATGGTGTTTCCATTTTCCATGCTGTAGTAATGCTGAACATTGACAAAAGCTACAAGCCCTTGGGACTTTGTTTTATAGTTGTATAGATGGAAGATAGTGCCAAATAGTTGACTTGAAATAAATTCCAACAAATGCATCTGTTTACTTTACACGAGGCAGCCGGGGCCTCATCTATCCTTGTCCCAGTTGCTGGATGTTGTCCTGACATACATACAGAAAAGCTAGATTTATAAAAATATGTATAGTATTTCAAATTTATAAGGTGCCAACCATTTTAGTTTGTGTCCCTTGGCATAGCCACTGTAGCCACACAGGTTTCTTCTTGCATCATGGCATAATGGAATGAATGCTGCACTGAGGGAATCAAGAAATCTGGAAAAAAATCTTGCCTAAGACAATGAGTCATGTAACTTCTCAGAGAATATGATTGATTAGTCAGCTATTGAAACAGAAAGATACTACTTCCATTACCTACCTCATGGGACTGTTAAAAAAAAAGCAGAATAAAAACTAAAAATAATGATACAAATGTGAATTGTTAATAAGCTAAAGAGTTATGCCTGCCCCAATAACCAGAGGTTTCCCATTAATACCAGTATATGAGTAACACATATCACCCTGTTCATATTGACTCAGAAACCTCATCTACAACACAGCCTAATAAGATCCTAGTCTAATAAGTTCTAATATATCTAATAAAGGCAGGAAGAAGATACAAAAACATTGACTTCCTTAACATTTACAATAAAAATGATCACTTCAAAAGAGTTGATTCTTTTAAAAAAGACAAGTATAGAGAAGCAGTACTTATACAGGACATGGTCCACTTTCAAGTATCATTTTAGAATCAATCAGGCATCAAACTGATGTTACTGCAGAGATCTAAAATCACTCAATGTTTAGTGGCCGTGGGTCAAGTTCTCACTGTCCTCTCAAATTCAAGTTATAGAAAAAACCAAATAATCCAAGTTCTTGCCTAGTTGGAAAGAATTTTAAACAGAATTGGAAACTAAGATAAGTCCTGAAGTATCACGGCTCTTTCTGCAATCAAAAGATACAAACAAAAAACCCCTCCAGTGTATTTCACAGATTTTATTTGAATAATGTGGAAATTAATTTCTCTTTCCTTTATAGTCTACAGGGTTTATCCTTATAAAGAAATATTCCTCAAAACTGGGAGGATAGTCTAAAAGTTACCTACATTATTGGATACTGCATTAGTGATAGAATACCCAACCAGCACATATTCAGATATCAAATTCCCCCACAGAAGAAATTCTATACTTAATGCCATTTTAAAAGTTAGATAATTCTTAATTCTAACAATGTATAAAATGTACCCGACTTACTTCAAGGGTGTAATTTATTATTAAAAGCATCTAGAGAAGGAACCTCAATAATTTCCTTGTAAAACTGTCCCACAGTCCTCAACATTGAGATACTTTCCCTAGTTGTTGAATCTAAATCCTTTCATTCAGTTAAGCTTATAGGCAGCAAGAGATAAGACTTGCTTGGGTATTTAGACTATGTTAGACAAGTGAGATGCAACTGAAATAAACTACAAAAAATAACAGTACTCTTTGAATTCCAGCTTTTGAAGACTAGAAAGCAAAACCAATTAAAATATGCCCAACTCCATCCCTGTGACCTCCACATCACTCCAGAGTCCATCCATCCGAACACTCTAAAATATGAAATTAAGTAAAGGGGACTCCTTATGCATTTCACGTTTTTTTTTAAATGCAAAGGACAGAACTAAAAGTGAACTAAATAAATGTTATTGTAGGGACAAAGGGAGCAGAAATTAGATGAGAATAGCAGTGTTATATATAATGACTCTCTAGAAGGGAATAGGGGTAGGGATACATGAGAAAATTCAAGCAATGAAAAAACAAAAGACATCTATTTAAAAAGCTTATTGTAAGAAGAAAGGGAACAGAACTTAACTAGAAATAGCTATGGATATGAACTAAAAGCAGTATCTGCAGGATTGTGCATATTATGACTGTATCTAGGTTATCTCCTTATTTCCTATACTGTGTTTACTAATCTGTAAAGGTAATTCACTATTGATAATCTCTATTAATTTATCACAATAGAGTAGGAAAAAAATTATAAAAATCACGCTGCAGATTGGGTACAAGCATTACCATTCTGAAGATTAAATTGTTCCGCTTGAGTGAAATATGAAATTTTAAAAATTATGTCTCAATGTGTTATGGTAAACCACTCCAGTATATTTGCCAAGAAAAACCCAAATGGGGTCATAAAGAGTTGAACACAACTGAAAATGAATGAACAACAACAACATACTTCTAACCAATTTAGGAGGATCATAGACTTAGCTTCCTGTGAGTTAAATATATTCATCAGTGAAAAAAACTATTAAATCATGGAAGCATAAGATGCTTATCAACTGTCTGGTGCCAATCAATCCAATAGGAGTGGATGAGTGTACTCATAATTTTTAATGTTGTTGATTCAAACAACTTGTTAGGAATTCTGTGAGAGAGACCAAAAGGCTTTAAAGAAAAAAAAAACTTGATGTTTTCCACTGCCACATCAGGTCAGAACAAGTAAATTAATTCTGGATATTGTAAATGAAACTTCCCTGCTGTAAAATGTGATAAAAATCACCAAGAAGATTAAACTGATAATATATGAAACCAACTTATTTCATAGAATTTTTGTAGCAGAGAGGATAAGTCAATTCACATGAAGTTTTCAATTAATTTCAAAAAGTGAAGAGTCATGTTTCAGTCATTTGAGATACTGTCTGCTCTATTCTGCACCAAATTGCAGATTTGGTATCATGCACCATGAAATAGATATGTACATATATAAACACACAAAGTAAGTTATATGCTAGAGAAATAGGAAAAGATTATTATAGGGAAGTGATTAGAATTAAGAGGGGTTGGGAAAAACGAGAGGGCAAAATAAAAACGAAAGACTTCACTGACTGCCTTTCGAAAAAGATTGTTTTGTGCCTTGTACTTCCTACTGTGATGCCCATTCTCATTCCTATTTCAGTCTCTGTGTCCTAGAATGATCTGCCCATGGTACATTTCTGGACAAATGTGGACTTCAACATCCACAGACCATTGTCTGATTTCCTAAGCCACTGTGGGTTGAAAAATGATTTACTGTAACTTTTTTTTTGGCCTTTCCTAGTCAGAATTGAGTGTGATGCATTTTCAAGATATTTGTGGAGATTTGATGGGGGACTAAGCTGCTTCCCCTTATTCTGAAAACTTCTAGTCAATACATTCTCATCAATATAGTTATTAGAGCTGATTTTTTTTCATTCAACGTATATCAAACTAACCTCTAATATTTCCTGGCATATTTAAACATATAATACTAAAATGTATACTGTTGAGGCACTGTCAATTTGCACAAATGAACAGAGCACATCATTATGTTGTTTTCCTACCCATGGCCATGGTAGAGTTGGTATTTGAAAGGTGTATATGTTTTAATTAGATTATGAGCTTCTCAAGAGCAGGGACTATCTGTTGGCTTTCTATGAATATCTCTAGCATTTAGCCCAGTAACTTGCACAGAGTAGATACTTAATGTTTATTGACCAATTAAGTACAATTAATATTTACAAATAATGTTTCTCTAGCATTTTATAGTTACAAAGTATCTTCCTTCTAACAATCTGGTAAGGTTAGTGGTATACATTTTCCACTTTTACATACAAAGAAACAGAATTTCAGAGGAGATTGTGACTTGCCTAAAATCACACATACAGAATGTGTTACAAAGAAAGCGCAGGTCTCTCCTGATTCCAACTCCAGGTCTCTTGCTTTTCTTTTTGTAAATTAAAGTATATTTGTTGTCAATGAGCCATAATCTTCCTTCTCTCCCTACCACCCTAACCCTAATTGAAAAAGAAAAAAAAACTCCCTGTTAATAATATGTGTAATCAAGAACAATAAATTTCTGCATTAGTCAACCCCTTCTCCCCCTCCCACCCCCACAGTGACTGTCCCTCTGCATTCTGAGACTTTCATGTATCTCTCAGGAGACTGTTAGGTTTCACCATTAGTCCTCTGGAATCATGGTTTGCAAATATTGTTGATCAGAGTTCCCAAAACATTCAAAGTCATTTGCCTTTAGTATATATTATTGTCCTTGGATAAACTTTTCTCCTGGTTTTGTACTCCTCAATTCATACATGTCTTCCCTGGTTGCTCTGAAACCAACCCTTTCTTCATTTGTTATAGTACAATAGAATTCTAATCACATTTATCGGCAGTAATTTGTTCAGGTAATTGCCCAGTTGATGGGCAATCTCTGGATTTCTAAATTTTTACCACAAAAAGAATTATAAATATATGTACATCCTCAGAATTCAAGTCTTGCTCCTGTCCTCTGCTTCCAACATTCCTATTGAGTATCATGGACCTCTGTCTTAAACTCTATTTGTATGTACACTTCCCTCTAATTTGACCAACTAAGATGTAGGTGAGGTTCCAGTGTTAGCCAGTCTCCCTAGTCCTTTCATGTTTATGAGCATACATTTCTGAATTCTGAGATCATTTATCCTAATCTTTCTTTCCCTCCCAGAACCACTCCCAGGCCTTCTGTCCAATTAGACACCCTCTGTGAGCAATGATGATGACAGAGCTCAGAAGGGACATAATTTCCCTACATGAGAATGTAAGTTGTTTATCCTTGGTTATTCCTTTATGATTGTTCATGCCTATCTTCCTTTTTAAAATTTTTTTTATTTTTAAACTATGTGCGTGAACTTTAAAGATTCTGCAAACCTCTGGTCATTTAATCAAGCAAGAATGCTTAGAACTCATCTGTTTGATAAAAGGTCCATTTCTCCCCACCCTTGTAGGATTATACTCAGTTTTGCTAAGTTAATTATTGATTATTATGCTGTATTATTTAATTCTTGGAATATTTTGTTTCATGTTCTCCCCCTCCTTATAGCAGTGGCTAGTAAATTGGGCATTATCCTGACTGTACTATCTTGGAGCTTGAATTTTTTCTTGCTGGGTGCTTACATTTAATTTTTTTTCTTTGAACAGAAAGCTATGGATTTTGGCTAAATATTCCTGGAGGATTTCATTTTAGTGTTTCTTTCAGGAGGTGAGCAGTAAATTCTTTTTTTTTTTAATTTTTGGGAGGCAATTGGGGTTAAATGACTAGACCAGAGTCACAAAGTTAGTTAAGTGTCTGAGGCTAGATTTGATTTTCCGTCCTTCTGGACTCCAGGGCTGGTGCTGTATCTATTGCACCACCTCACTTAGCTTCCCAAACCTGTGGATTTTCTTTAATACTACTCCACTCTCCAGATCTAAGAAATCTGACATTCTCTTTTATCATTTTAAAAAATATGATGTCTAGGCTCTCTTTTTGCGGTGGGGAGGAAGTCTTGATTCTTAAATTTTCTCATCTTTAAAGTCAGCTATTTTTATGAAATACCTTAAAATTTCTTCCTTTCTTTGGTCTTTTGACTTTGTTTTAATATTTCTTGTTGTCCTGGGAGTCAATGGTTTATACTCAGTCCCTATTAATTTTAAGGGAGCTTGTTATTTGGACATGGTTTTATACCTTTTTGCTAAACTGCTAATTGCTTTTCAAAATCTTTATTTCGTAGCACATTAGTAAAAATGGTTTTAAACTATTTTTTGAATGCTTGCTTCATTTCTTCAGAAATTCCAGTTGAATTTGTACATAAGTTGTACTGTTCTTTGAGGATCTGCTTATAGATGCTTTGGAATCTTTCTATTCTTTTTGGGTTTTTGTCTTGAGTGTCTCTGTCACTATAACATCTTTTTATGGAGTAATAATTTCTATATAGGGTGAGATTCTTCTTCTCTTCTCTCAATTTTCCATCTTACCTCCTGTTATGGCCAGGTTCTAGAACTCTAGGTTGTTTTTTCTGCTACTGTCCCAAAGTATTTGAGTATTTTCATATTACAAAACTTGAATTGCAGATCAGGCTGGGAAATTCTAAGTTAAAGTAATTGAATCCAGGCCCAAATTTAATCTCTGTCCCCTAGTTCTGACCTCTACAAGCTCTTGACCTTGGATTGGGTGAAACCAACAGGCTTGTAGGCTTGCCCATTTGGGAGTTGCAGTAGACTGCTAATGGAGTCAACTACTACCAAAAAAGCAGAAAAGCTCTAGTGGTCCAGAATGATAGAACTGCAGGCTCCCCCTTGGCCTGGGATTTGCATTCTGGCTATTCCTCTACAAATTTCAGGTTGGGCTGGAGGCTGGAACTGAGACCCTTGGCCTCAGGGCTGCTCAAATGCTGCTTACTTTTCTGGAGTTCTCCTTCTACTGAATCGCAATGTCTCTATTCTACAGATGCTATTATTAACAAAACTAAACTCAGGATGGCAACGTTATACATGTTGTCCCTTTCCCTAAAGGCACAAGAACAGGATATTCACCCATCTCAAGAGTTCAGGAATACTTCAGTCATCTACTGGGATGTAGCTTTCTCTGTCCTGAGGCTCCATGACTTCACCATTTCTTATCTTAATCAGAATTCTATTCATTTGTGTCTAGATTGTGTGACAGGTTAAGCTAAATGTTAGTCATTTTTCTCTCATTTTTAAAAAGAAATTGAGGGGAGAGATAAAAATATTTCAATTATTCTGGGTGTTATATTCAAAACATATACATAAGTCAATTCTAAGCCTAACATAACATTACTTTTTCTAGTACCTTTTCCATAATCAGTAATCTTTCTCTGTTCCTACAGACTGGCATTTATGACATTTGACAAGGCAAATTTATGCACTTTTAAAAAAGAGTGATATCTGATTCCAAATTTTACGTTACCTTAAAACAAAATTCTAAAAGCTATCACCTTGAAAACAAAAGCTTTTAGGTTCTAAAAAAAAAACCTGATGGTTTAACAAAAAAAGTGATTAATGTTTTATAGTATGTTATTTAAATTTTAAAACATTTGAGATTTTATTTGCTTCATATATGCATATTTGAAATATCTAGAGTATTTATTTCTTAGCCTAAATATAATCTGTGTGTTTTGATGTATTACTAACGATACAATTCCTGAATTAACTGATAACTATGATTACACACAAGAATTTCACTGCAGTTGTATTTTACAAATTATTTGTAATACAATTTCCCCCAAAATTTGGCTTTATATTTTTTTCAAAGATGGTTCCTAATTTATTCCCTTTTTTTCTATAGGCCCCATATTTTTGGTGAAACTGCAATCTCAAGGAGAAGCAAGAAATGGTACTCTAAGAGTACTATACAGATTTATGACTTAAAACAATTTCTCTTTAACTTTTAGAATTAGTGTCTTTTTGCTTTAGCTTCCAAGTGGGGAAAAAAAAAAACTTCCAAAAATTTCTGTTAAAGACTGACTAAAAAAATAATGTGACTCTATTTTACAAAACACAAACAAACAAAAAAACTTCTGAGAAAACCAGAAAGTAATTTGACAGAAACAAAGTATAAACCAGTATCACATACAATACACCGATTTCAGCTTCAAATGGGTATATGATTTAGAAATAAAGGGTGATTAGAGGAGCACAGAAGAAATTGCCTGTCAGATATATGGATAAGGGAAGAGTTCATGACAAAATAAGAGATAAGAGAGATTCACACAAGGGGCAAAATGGATTATTGATGGCATTAAATTAAGAAGTTCTTGAAAAAACAAAATAAACAGTCAAAATTAGAAAAGAAGTAGAAATTTGGAACACTTTGCAACAAGATTTTCTGGTAAGGGTAATAAATGAGTCAAATTTATATAAACAAGAGCTATTCCCTAACTGATAAAAGGTGAAATGATATAAATACCCAGTTTTCTTTTTTTAAAATTAAATTTAATGTTTATTTTTAGCTTACATCATTCATTTCCACAAGATTTTGAGTTACAAATTTTCTCCCCATCTTTCCCCTACCTACCACCGCAAAACAGGGATCCCACTGTATACCCCTTCCCCCAATCTGCTCTCTCCTATATCCTCCCCCAACCTCCCTCCAACTTTCTGGTAGGGAAAGAGGGATCTCCATACCCCAGTGCCTGTATATCTTATTTTCCAATTGCATGTTTATAATAATAATATTATTATGATTATTATTATTATTAATATATGCATATGTGTTTTAAACATTTGATTTTAAAACTTTGAATTCCAGATTCTTTCCCTTCCTCCCTTGTCACTCACCCTTACTGGAAGATAAGCAATTCAATATAGGTTGTACATGTGTAGTTATGCAAAACATTTCCATAGTGGATATATTGCAAAAGACTAACTATATTTCCCTCCATCCTATCCTGTCCTCCACGTGTTCTATTCTCTACTTTGACCTTGTCCCTTTAAAAAAGTGTGTGCTTCTAACAAGTCTCCCCCCAACTTGCCCTCCCCTCCATGATCCCCCCTACTCTCCTGTAGGGTAAGATACCCAATTTAGTGTGTGTCATTCCCCCCCTAAGCCAAATTCAATGAGAGTAAGGTTGAACCATTCCATTTTGCCTTCCTGTTCTTCCCCTCCATTGTAACAGTTATCCCTTGCCTCTTCTATATGAGATAATTTACTCCATTCTGTCTCTCCCCATCTCCTCTCATTATATTCCTCTCACCTCTCAATTTCACCTTTTAAATATCATTCCTTCCTATTCCATTGATCCTATACCTTCTGTCTATATATACATATACACATATATATACACACACACTCATCTGTGTATTCATATGCACATATACCCCCCTATATAGACATAAATGTACATATACATATATATACATTTATATTCCCTTCAACTATTCTCATAATGAGAAAAGTTTCATAAGATACAATTATCGTTTTTCCATGTAAAATAGTTCAACTTTGCTAAGTTCCTTATGATTTCTTTTCCCTGTTAACCTTTTCATGCTTCTCTTGCTTCTGGTATTTGAATGTCAAATTCAAATTTTTTCATCAAGAATGCTTGAAAGTCTTCCACCTCACTAACTGACCATATTTTCCCCTGAAATATTATACTCAATTTTGCTGGGTTTTAATCCTAGCCGCTTTGATCTCTGGAATATCATATTCCAGGCCCTTCAATCAGTTAATGTAGGAGCTGCTATATCCTGTATTATCCTGATTGTGTTTCCACAATATTCAAATTGTTTCTTCTTGCCTGCTTGTGATATTTTCTCTTTTGTCTGGGAACTCTAGAACCTGGCTATAACATTCCTAGGAGTTTTCTTTTTGGGATCTTCTTAAGAGGTGATCAGTGAATTCTTTCAAGTTCTATTTTGCCCTCTGATTCTAAAACATCAGGCCAATTTTCCTTGAGAATTTCTTTTTTTTTTCTTTTCTTTTTCTTTTTGCTTTTTTGGAGGGCAGTTGGGGTTAAGTGACTTGCCCAAGGTCACACGGCTAGCTTTTTTTGTGTGTTAAGTGTCTGAGGCCGGATTTGAACTCAGGTACTCCTGACTCCAGGGCCGGTGCTGTACTCACTGCGCCACCTAGCCGCCCCGAGAATTTCTTGAAGGATAATTTCTAGGTTCTTTTTATGATCATGGCTTTCAGATAGTCCAATAATTTTTAAATTGTCTCTTCTGGATCTCTTTTCCAGGCCACTGGTTTTTCCAATGAGATATTTCACATTGCCTTCTATTTTTCCATTTGTTTGGATCTGTTTAATAGTAATTTGATTTCTCATAAAGTCATTAACTTCCATTTGCTCCAATCTAATTCTGAAGGAATTATTCTCTTCAGTGAGCTTTTGAAATTCTTTTTCCATCTGGCAAATTTGGCTTTTGAAGGCATTCTTCTCCCTCATTGGCTTTTTGGGCCTCCTTTGCCATTTGAGTTAGTCTATTTTTTTTAAGGTATTATTTTTTTCAGTCAGTTATTTTCTTCATTCTCTTCATGATTTTATTGCATCACTTTCATTCCTCTTCCCAATTTTTCCTCCATTTCTTTTACTTGGTTTTCAAGATCCTTCTTGAGCTCGTTCCATGCTTTGATCCATTTTGTCCCCCAAAAAAGGAATCTAAGGTTTGATTGCTGTGTTTGCTCTGCTTTCTTTGCTTGCTCATGTTGCCAGTCAATTATATGGATTTTGACTTCTTTGACACAGCAGAGCTCTATTTCCAGAAGAGAGAGCTTTGTCCCAAATCCCTGCTTTCAGTGGTAGATGTTTTTCTCTGTCACTTTGTGGGATCTGTAGCTCTAAAATTTTTCAGAGTTTTATTTTATAGGTATTTGAAGTGGTTATGGGGGGAGTTCATGGAGTTTTCCTGCTTCTATGTTGCCATCTTAGCCCCGCCCCCAATTAAAGAAATATCTAGTTTTCAGAGAAGATATAGAATAGAAGCTATCAACAGCCACAGGAAAAAAGGATGTTCCAAATACTACTAATTAGAGAAACGCAAATTAAAACAACTCTGAGGTACAACATTATACCCATCAGATTGTCAAGACTGATAAAAACGGGGAATGACAACTGCTAGAGGGGCTCTGGGAAGACAAGTATTTTAATTCACTGACTTGTTGAGAGTGTGTTACTTCAGGCATTCCAGAGTGTAATTTGGAACTCTTCCCCCAAAGCTATTAAAGTGTACATAACCTTTAACTCAGAAATACTATCACTAGTCTATACTTCAAAGAGATCAAAGAAATTGAACAGCACCTAAACACACATATTAACAGAAGTTCTTTTTCATGTTAGCAAAGAACTGGAAACTGAGGTGATGCATATTAATCAGAGAATGTTGAATATTGAATATGAATGCAATGGAAGATTAAGAAATGATGGAGATGGTTTCAGAAAAACCTGAGAAAACTTGTAAAAACTGATAGTCATTTCCTAATTGATAGTCAATGGATATAAAAGGGCAGTTTTCAAATGAAGAAATTAAAGCTCTCTATAGTCAAATAAATAAATGTTCTAAATCACTATTGATTATTAGACTCTGACAAATGCAAATTAAAACAACTCTGACATACCACATCACACCTATCAGACTGGCTAACATTATAAAAGATGAATATGATAAATGTTGGAAAAGATGTGGGAAAATTAGAACAATAATACACTGTTGGTGGAACTGTGGGCCAACCACTCTGGAGAGCACCAAAGTGTAATAAAACTATGCATACCCCTTGATCCAGTAAGACCATTACTAGGCCTATATCCCAAAGAGATCATGAAAAGGGGAAAAGGACCCATATATACAAAAATATTTACAGCAGCTCTTTTTGTGGTAGCCAAGAATTAGAAATTGAGGGGATGCCTATCAATTGGGGAATAGCTGAATAAGGTGTGGTATATAAATGTAATGGAATACTATTGATCCATAAGAAATGATGAGCTGGAGGATTTGAGAAAAACCTGGAAACTTACATGAAATGATGCTGAGTGAAGTGAGCAAAACCAGGAGAACATTGTACACAGCAACAGTAACACTGTTCAACGAACAACTTTGAAAGACTTAGTTCTTCTGAGCAATGCAATGATCTAAGATAATTCCAAAAGACTCATGATGGAAAATGTTATCTACATCCAGAGAAAGAACTATATGAATGCAGATTGAAACATACTATTGTCTCTCTTCTATAGTGTTATTTTTTTCTTTCTCGTAGTTTTCTCCACTTATTCAGATTCTTCTTTCACAACATAATTAATGTAGAAACGTTTAATATTTAAAGCTATTCAACTACATAACCTATAACTCAGAAATACTATCACTAGTCTATACTTCAAAGAGATCAAAGAAAGAGAACAGTATATGTATAGCCTATATTACATTGTATGTCATCTTGTGGAGGGGAGAGGGAAGGGAGGAGGAAAAATTTAGAATTGACACTCTTATAAAAGTGAATGATGAAAACTAAAACTAATTAGCTAAAAAAATTTTAAAACTGATGCAAAATCAAATAAGGAAAAGAAAGAAAATTTTATATAATAATAACAAAATGATAAAGATAAACAACTTTGAAAGACACAGGAACTCTGATCAAAACAGTGATCAACCACAACTCCAAAGGGCTCATAATGAAACATACTGTTCAACTCCAGATAGTTTGTTTCTTTCTTTCTTTTCTGGGATATGGTTAATACAGGAATTTCTTTTACTTGATTATGCATTTTTTGTAATGGGTTTTGGTTTTTTGCCTTTTCAATGGGTAAGGGAGCAGAAAGTGAGGGGTGAGTTCAGAACTGAAAATAAAATAAAATTGAGAGGACAAAGAAGTAATGTGATTAGAAACCTCTATCTTGCTAGCAAGTAACCTAAAATTCAAACAGTTATTTTCCCAACTTGGCAGGAAGCATGATTTGAAAAACCAATAGGTGCAAACCATTCAAAACTCTAGGAACATAAAACACAAAGAAATTATCTAATGGCACCTTACACAGTTAGTTAACAAATATATATATTTAAATCCTGTGATCTTATGATTAGCATGTTCTTCATAGGTTAATCATATAAAAGTGATTCTATTTTATATATTATTTAATTGACAATATACTTGAAGTTATACAAAAATGAATTCTTATAGAAAACTCATAAGGGACAGGTAAACATCCCACCCATTCATAATCTTTTCTATCCCAATAACTCTATTTAATTCATAGAATCCTAAGTGTAAAGGAAGATACCTTAGAAATAATTTGTTTTATTGATTTGGAAAGTAAGTGCCAGAAAGGTTAACTGGAATTTCCACGTTATTTCTTCAGCTTGTTGATGAAACTATGATTTCATTAATGTAGGCATTCTTTTCACTAGGGCAGAATTCGATACTTCCAAACTTTTCCTTCTTATGTGCTCTTGCTCATGATCTTCGTAGAAATTATTCACTGTGCTGGAGGCCTTGTGCTAGATCTATATGTGTGGGCACTGTTATCTCATCACAAGACCAGTAACCATCCTTTTCTGATGATATTTTGTCTCATATGCTTTATATTTCTTATGCAACTTCAGAAGTGTACTGCAGTATATTGACACCACCCATGCAACTTTCTATCTTTTTTCCTTTGGTTAAATGTAATTTTGATTCCTCCGAAACTATAATGCTCCATAGTTCACAACTATGCAACACTTCTCAGAGAACATTTGCTTTAAAAGGGTGGCTTTGTGCCAGGGAACAGCTTGGCATCATTAAAAACACTGCACAATTTCTCAAATGCAATTCAGCTGCTCTCTTTTTCCTGTTCAGTTTTCACTGTTCATCTGCAGTGCCTCTCCTAGATATGTAATCAGTCTTCTTTAGTGCTTGATTAGTGGACTAGCTATCGAACTACATAGTATGGGTTGGACAACAGGCATTTTTCTCCATGAACTATTAGGTTGATTTTTTTTTTGAGTCTTCATGGATGTCACTGAAGGACCCTGTATTATTTGGAAACTGGATACAATCAATACAACAGCTTCAGAGAGAAGCATTTAAAGGACTTTATCATCTATAGGACATTACATTTGGGTCTTACTCAATATATCTTAAGTCAGAGAAGATATCCTTTGGTAAGTGGACACATCTGTTTTAAAAAGTCTTAAGTGACAATAGGTATAAGGTTTTGAATAGGTTATCTCTTTACGTTCCTCAAGGCATAGTAAATGACCTTAAATTATTCCTGTGTCAATAAGCCAATGGATATGTATATTTCCTCCAACAACTCAGGTCATAATCTCTGCCTGCTTGCACATCTTGCATGGCTGTTTTTTCATATTCTCCCATATTTCCTCGCCACAGAAAGTCCATCCAATTTGCGTAGGGCTTTCCTCACCTTTTCTGGATATCACACAGATTACTAAAGACAATAGGAGAGATTATCCTTCTTTCTGGTCTGTAAATGGCCTATTTTTTAAATGAGTTAAATGTGTTTTACATCCATGGAACAAGCACAGGAAGAATACTTAACTTTAAAAAAAAAAGTATTTATTTTAGAATGAAATTTGAGTCATTTAAAAAACTGCAATTTTCCAATGGCAATCTATTCTTTTTCACCCATCAAATTCTGGGCCCCAAAGAACTGAAATACCTCTAAGTTTTCGATCCAATGCTCATGATTTTCTAATCAGCATTTTTCATCCACTTGATTTTTCTGGTGTGGAAAGGTAGGCCAAAGGCTTTAATTTAATTATGGAGCTCATTTGGCAGTATCTACAACATTTCCAGTCCTGAAGCACTCAGTACAATGTAGAAATTTAATGCACGAGTGGGTAAAAAACTTCATTAAGATGAGCCTTAAAAACCGAGCCAAGTATACTGGGTCACATAAACAAATGAACAGAGAGGATACTTGAACTTCTATGTTATCTATATACTCACAGCCAGGTAAAGATGTAAAGACGAGAAAGTAGACCTATAGAATGGTATTTACTGAAGTTCTCGATGCATTTTGGCGGTATTAATATAATGTGTTTTTTTTTAAAATTCATCTGATATATTCTCTTCCCTAGAATATACTGTAAAATGACCCCTAAATGCTTTCAAGATGGTGTTGCCTCAAAAAATACTTATTCTTCCACATCCCTACCCACATTTTACAAATGGTTTTGCATTTTAAACTCCCATGTAGAAGAATGTAATTTCTTTGTGGACGGGAACCACCTCATTTTTATATTTGTATTCCCAGTGCTGACACATAGTAGGTGCTCTATGAAAATTTGCTAGTTATTGACATCAACCTTGGCCTCTGTATTTCTGCTCAGGAAGAAGATGAAGTATTTGGTTGTTAAAATGATTCCTGGGCTACTTTTACCTCCTTGTAGTGGCTACAGTTCTACATCAGTTAAGGTTTTGAAGGAAACAGTCATTATCAAGGTCTATATTTGTCTCTTTTATTTCTCCATTTTAAGCACTGATGGTTCATTTGAAGAAAGCAGAAAAATATCTTTTTTTTGTGAAAGAGGAAATTTTTTCCTAAATAATTTATGTTTTCTGGTTTATTAGACACCAGGTCATAGACTCCCATTGTTGATTCTCCTTTTTCTAGTGTGTTCCACTGATCTATTCTATGGAAACAGGGATTACATTGCCCTTCATCACTGCATGCATTTATACCAATACAGTCAAGAAACCAGTGCCTGCTCAACTCGATGTCAAAATAAAGACCCCAGGTAGCTGGGTTATCACATACAGAAATAAGAAACATTGAGAAGTAAGAAAATACTATAACTACAAACATTGTTGCTTTGTCCTCAGCACTAACTCTATTTTCTCACTGGGATCTTGGTGGCAAAGAATGAACTAGTCACTCATTGCTAAAGGTTAATGGCTCCTTCATCATGTGATCATACCTGCTATCATTCTTTTCAACATTTCAGGCCTCAGCACCAGCCTATCATAAGGACTGTGATGAAAAGTGGTAGAAAGACAAAATGTTTACCTACTTCAACTCTCCATGATTATGAATTTTCTTCAGCATATGACTTCCTGATTAACATTATAGATACATTGTCCCACCCTTGGATCAACTAGGTAACTACAATCAACTGCAGTCACTGTCCAAAGGATAAAAAATATTCTCTCCCCCTGTTACCCTAATCCCCAATTCAAGTCATCATATGTTAAGGTAAAAATCTTGTTTTCCTGCTACCAGTCTCTGCAATTTTATCCCTGACTTAAACCTATGTTTCCCAAATCCCCAATGTTCCCTCAGTCTTGCAGTCCATTATGCCCTCTTTATCACTGACCTATATATAGATATATCTAGATAGACAGACAGACAGACAGACAGACAGATAGATAGATAGATAGATAGATTAGATGGATGGATGGATGGATGACAGAGAGAGATAGATAGATAGACAGATAGACAGACAGATTAGACAGACAGACAGACAGATGTACACATTCTTATTACCTAGCAGTCTGGCAAATAATAGGAATTAATTAAATCTTTATTGAGTTGAAAAAAATTCTAAACCTGTTTTTTCTCCAAGTAAATTTAGATATTACTGTTTTGTCTGCTCAAGCATGCCCCCAGTTTAAAAAAAAATGAATCAAAAAGCATTTATTAAATGCTTACTATGTGTAAACCACTCTTCTACGTGCTAAGGATACAAAAGTAAAAGAAAAAAACAGTCTCTACCCATTCTAATGTGGGAGACAAAATATACAGGATATTTCAGATGCAAGTAAAAAAAAAAGATCCCAGTGGTTCTTAGGGTACAACAGTAAAGCACATATAGGAGCTAGGTTAGAAGCAGGACTTTTAGTCTAAGGAGCACTAGCATTCTCTAGCCTTTTGGAATTACCTGCCCATCAGTGGCAGTTGGTCAGTAGTTGATACTGATGGTGGTGAGGAAGATGGACTCCTCCATCAAAATTGCTTCCCTTGAAGATGACTGGAGAAGGCCAGACTGGAAGCAAGGTTAGTAGGTTTGATGGGGAAGAACACTTACATCCCCTAAGCTCTTGGGTAAATGGTATGAAGCTATCTCCATGGGTTTCTATAAGGAGATGGTGGCCAAGGTGATGGAAATGATCACCTGGCATATATGGCCTTCCTCTCTCTCACTGAGAATTCTTTGCTGCTTCAATTTAGCTAGCCTGCCTATTCCTTTGAATGGCAGTTGGTAAGAATGGGTGGCCCCTTCTCCACAGGAATTGCTTCCCTGGATGACAGACACAGAGCCTAGGCTGGAGGCAAGACTGGTAGTTTGGGGGCATTGCTGTCTTTGGGACTCCTTATTTCATGTCATGATTTCCACAATGGGAGCTGGACAATAATGCCAAGGAAGGTGGGTTCCCTGTCCACAGGGATTGCACCCCTCAGTGATAGCTGTTAGGCCCAAGGTGGATGAAGGGATGATGGATGGAGGTCACTGATAATTCTAAGGATTCTTGGATTCAAAGTCCTGAGCTATCTCCACTGGGGACTAAGGGGAAGTCATAGTCAAAGTAATGTAAGTAGCTTGACTCATCTGACACACAGCCCCAGTCATTCCCTCCTTCAGGTTGTTTTCTGCTTCACTTAGGATGGCTTGCCTCCCCTCTGATTAGTGTAGCAGCAAGTCTACAAATTAAATGTAGGAAGCAATGTCATTTTTTATTATATTGGCATGGTCCAATTTGAGCAGTGAGAATCTCTACAATCATTGTCTGTCTTTATTTCTATTAGAAGTATTTAGCAGTTGTATCCATCCAAATCTTACAAATCTCTTATTAAGTTAACTTCTTGATATTTTATACATTCTGTAGTTATCTTGAATGGAATTTTTAAAAACTATTTCTTCCCTGGTTGTTAGTACTACAGACAAAAACTAATATTTTTATCCTGCTATTTTTGTTAAATCTGTTGACTGTCTTGGTTTCTTCACTCATTTTCTGGAGTTCTATAAGAACACCATCAAATTAGTTGAAAACAAGTAATTTCATTTAATCTTTATGTTTATAACTTCAATATTATTCTTTTGTCTTAATGCTGTAATTTATATATATATATATGTATATATGTGTGTATGTATAAATCTATGTATCCATACATGTACACACACATACACACAAAATTTGAAAACCATGCAGAACAATGGAAAGGAAAATTCTTGTTTTGCATTTGTTTGTTTAGCAAAAGTTTCCATTGATTTTATGTAAATGATTCTAATCATATTTAAAAAAAAAAGGTTTCTTGCATATTAATGTCTTTCTATGTTCCTAATTCCTTTCCTTCCTACCTTATGATCAATTCATATAAACCTACTGAGGGATGTTAAAAAGTATGTATTTAATTGAGAAATAGGTCAAATTAAGTTTATCTGTCATTGCATTCAGTTTTATATTTTTCTTAATATGCATATTATTGTTAGATTTATCCTCCTCTGAGAAGGTACTATAACTATCTTATTATTATTGTATTATTACCAATATTCTTTCCAATAGATTCACCTTTCCTTTAAAAGAATTTCTGAGACATCTACTATAGAAATATTTAATACTATTATCTACCATGCCTTGAACACAAAGTAGCTTCCCTATCTGTTGTTCAGGAAGTTATCGATATTTATTGTTGCCTTATCTAAGATCATCTGTCCAACTACTATTTTTTTTAGAGTTACCTGAAGCAGTCAACTGATCCAGATGGAAGGATGGAATTAAAAAAACAAAACAAAACCACAGTATGTAAAAAAGACACACACACAGAGTCTCATTCTACTTATTTTAACCAAAACTCTTTCCTCTTCTACTGAGTCACCATGTTCCAAAATATTAATAGGCTTACCATTAAAAGTCTGAAATAAATAGTCTAATTTATTATGACATACCATTCTTGTGACAACATTTTAATTAATGATGTTCAAGACATTTAATATTGAAAACAAGTTTAAGGTTCAAGAATACAGTATCTTATCTATTAACCTGGACTCTATATCCTATCCAAACAACACTAAAGCAAGGTAATAGATATGAGAAATGCAGAAAAAAAAATGGCAAGATGTAAGGAAACTAACACTGAGACTGATGTTTCCCAAACTAATTTACACTATTTAAAAAACCGTACTGAGGACACTGTGTTACCATCTGCTCAAATTTGAAGAGTAATAGGACTAGACGGATCATTTGTGAAAGAGACAGCTGTTTCCAAAGGGATTTCTAATGCTATTTCCCAATGTTCCCAAAGGCCTATTGGCACAGGGGGCAGGATGCAGATGCGAATGTCCTAAGCTGAATTACCTCCACTAAATAATATTTCAGTACCTCCATCTTTAAAACCCTGCTTCCCTGCTCTCCTGACAATAGTGAATCCCCATTAGACCTGATGTTGTCAGTACACCAGCTATTTTTGAAGCAATGTGTACTTAATATTATTGACTCTGCAGTAATGCACACAGTCATACGCGCAAATCACAGGGGAAGCCGAGCTAAGCAATCACACCCTGACTGCCCAGCAGTCCAACAAGACATAAGCAGGGGAAAAGATATTTTAGTTGATTTGTAGGTTGTAATCAGTAACAAACCGCAGAAATCATTTGCAGGATGGTATATGACGATATCAGCATAGAAGCAACAATTATTCTTCATGAATTAACCAGTAAGAAGAATTTGCACATTTTTAGCCTGTTTTCCCATACTTCCAGAATTACATTAATAACTCACATGCACTAAGAGTTCCCAAACAGTTTAAGTTACATATGATCTCTACTCTACTCAGACTGTTTCCCCTAAAAGTCTATCTCATAAAATAAGCTTGCTAGTTTTCCTGCACATACACTAATACTAGTAAACTCAAAGTCTTTCATACAGAAAGAATTTCAGATTCATTTGACTGCAGAAATATGCCTTTTTGTAATATGCACTGCTCTACCATGGTCCCAGAGGACAAACTACTGCAGGAAAAATAAGCAGAAGTAGCAGAAAGGTCATTTTAGGCTTGAAGTAAGGAAAAACTTCCTAACAATTAGAGGGTCCCAAAGGGGTCTGGGCTGCCTATAGTAATAGTGAGTTCATTTTCTCCTGATGAAAAGCTGAGTACACAGATCTGGTAGCTGAGCCAAAGCATTATTCTTTATCAATTATAGCTGAAATTGAGGGAACATTTCAAACAAAATCAGATTAGGGTGGTAAAAGTTGGGGGAACAAGTGACAACGCTAGGAGACTGATCAAGGTTTGCAAAAAATGGAATATAAATGATGGAATACAGAATATTCAGGGAGGTTTAGCAGTGGAATGGAAACTTGCAGATTATCGTTAAAGGGATAAAATAAAATAAGAATGTCTAATTGATTATCAGAAGTTGCAGAAGCACTTTCATTATTTCCTTGTCTCATTGTTTCCTTGCCTGAAAATAACAAAGTTTCCTCTTGGAAAAGTCCTTCAGCTCTCACAGTCCTTCTGGATAGCAATAACTAAACAACCCATAGTCATTTGCCATAATGTCAAACTTCTAAAAGCACAATAAAGACAAGGCTAACATGAGAACATTATTCCACATACCTGATGTCTTCAAGAAAAACCAGGTTAACTACTTGTTTAATATATGATAGAGTGGGTTTTTATCCAGGAAATGAACTCTGCAACTCTATGATTCAGTGACAGTTTTCTCGCTATTTGGGTATAGTGAAGGGGGAGAAATGAGATTTGATGGTTAAAAAAAAAAGAGTCAGCAAACTAAGTAAAAAAGCAACAGAAGAAGCTATAAGTGTTTTTTCTTTTTTTTCTTTTACAGTATAAAATGCATTGAATTCTGAGTAATATTAAACAAATGTTATATTCTAGCTTTGTTAAGAAAAGCTACAAGTCCCTAAAAATCTATGGTCTGATTAGTCAATGATTTAATAAATTTAATAAATTCAATGATTTAGTAAAAATCATTTTTATTAGTATTAACTCGAGTGGTTCTATGGATAGAATAAGCATTAAGTACCTATAATGTGTGAAGCAGCATGTTAAATGCTTTACAAATACTATCTTATTTGATGAAGAATAGTGCACATACTATAAATGGTTGATACTGAAGAAAAATATGTATTCCTTTGAAAAAAGAGTGAATATGCCTATTAAGTAGTTTGTAATTCATATTCCCAAAAATAGCACCGTGCTTTCAAAATGCCTTTTGTTATAAATATTTATTAAGTGTCTACCAAAGATGTAAGACCATGATGGCTACAAAAATGAAAAAATAATGGGAGAACCTGTGTCCAAAAAGCTTGAATGTTGCACTATGAGGAAGGCAAAGAAATGTGAAAAAGTAAATACAGCACAAGCTAAGAGGAGGAGATAAAAGTTTGTATTTTCTCCTATATTTAATAAGGGAGTCATTATAATTTTTTTTTATCCACGGGAGAGGTATGTTCAGATATGTAACATTAGAGAAAATTAAATTGGAAGGAACATGAGAGATTATTGATGAAGAGCGAGGATGGGGGCAAGAAGATCAACAAGGAGACAGAATAAACCTCAAAGAATAGCATTTGTTGTTCATTCATTCAGTTGTCTCTGACTCTTTGTGACTCAGTGGACTGCAGCACACCAGGCCCTTCAGTCCCCCACTGTCTCTCAAAGTCTGTCCAAGCTCATGCTCCCTGCTTCTGTGACACTGTCCACTTCATCCTCTGCTGTCCCCTTCTCATTTTGCCTTCAACTATCCCAGCATCAAAGTCTTTTCCAATGAGTCCTGTCATCTCATTATGTGGTCAAAGGATTTAAGCCTCGATATTTGTCCTTTCAATGAGTAGTCAGAGTTAATTTCTTTTAAGTATTGATTGATTTGATCTCTCTATCCAAGAACTCTCAAAAGTCTTCTCCAGCACCAGAATTTGAAATCAATTTTGTGGCATTGCTCAACCTTCCTTATAGTACAACTCACAACTATACATTATTCCTAGATTTACTATGCAGAGCTTTCTTGGCAAGGTAATGTCTCTGCTTTTTAATATGCTGTCCAGATCTGCCATAGCTACCGTTCCAAGGGGCAATTATCTTTTAATTTCATGGATTCAGTCGCTATCTACAGTGATCTTTGAAACCAAGAATATAAAATCTGACACTACTTCCATTTCTTCTCCCTCTTATTTGTCAGGAAGCCCACTTGGTATATAACACAAGGAAGTAAAAATTTGAAATGTATGTCCCATGTATAATGAGAAAATATAACATCATTCTGTAGGGTGGTAAAGAACTAAAAACAAAATAGGTATTCATTAACTGTTAATTGCTGAAAAAAAAACCTCCATATAAATATAATAGAATATTATTATGCAATAAGAAATGAAAAATGAAAAGCATTCATGGAAACATGAGAATAATGTTATGCACTGATACACAGTAAAATAAGCAGAAATGAGAATATACACAATTAATATAATAATGTAAACTAAAAGATAAAATCTCTTAAGGAACTGAATAACCAATCAAAACCATGGAGAACATGTATCCTCAATAAATAATAACATATCACCCTTCCCAAGGGAGAGAGATGATGGAAAGTGGGATCGATAATAGAAAGCACTATATGTATGCATGTGCAATGTTTTTGCTTATTTTTTTATATTTAAAATTTAAAGCTCAATCTAGTGGGCCTGTTGATTATTGACTGAGGCTGAAAGATTGTGACATACAAAGACATCAGCAAAAGATTTTTAAAAACAAAAAACAAAATTAATTTCTAAAAGTAATTACTGCTGTCTCCTAGTTAAGACATAAAGAAAAATTACTTCTTGGTGCATCAGTGAGGATTTGAACAGATAAGTAAGATTAAAAATTGTGCAGTCCAGCTAGATAAAATGATACCAAGATTCCTCATAATTTTGTATCGCTATTCTAGGACAATCTTGCATTTGTTATATGTCAATCACTAGGTAAGGTAAACATAAGGGGAAAACTTTCCATTATGACAAAAACACATTAATACTTTGTCAATAATATTTAAGCACCTTCAAATCCTTCTACTTAATTGATGGGAGGAAAACAAGTCTCTTACCCTCTATCCAATACAAAATAATAGCTATCATTTTCATTAATAGACAACAGAAATGCATATAGCATGCTGCAATAGACATCAATCTATTTTACAAGTAACCTAGTAAATTAAGTGCCAACTGAATTGTAATTTTCTGTTGTACAAAATACACACATAATAAATTCAGCATTGTGTTATATTATTCAGAAGTAGGAAATGGCTAGAAGAAAAAAAATTCGCTTTGAATTGTGATATTATGTTGAAATACAGTGAGAAAGGCAGAAGAGAGTAGTTTAATCACTCAGATCAGGGTTATTGAAACCATAGATTTCAGAAGAGTGAAACTGAATGAGCCCAATATTAAGCTGACAGGGCCTACATGTTCTACAAACAACTTCATCACTACACAATGGATTTATTGATACATTCATTGTCATTTTTGCACAAATAAGTAAACAGCATCTCCGTCAAGTGAAAATGTGGTTATGCTCAAGGAAGGCACATCATTCTTTGATCACTACTTTCCCATCCTTACCTAATGAGTGAGTATATCATAAGAGATGATATTTCATACACAAAACACGAAAGCATATTTATTAGTCAAGTAACTATAAGACTTAGGAATAGCTCCTTCATCCTGTCATAAATCATCAATGTTGTTTTTTACATTTCACTACCCATAAAAATGACCACCACCTGCTTCTCTAACTTCTGTTCATGTTGGGGGAATGAAAGACTCTGAGATCATTTAAAAGCACTAAGCATACTCATTGCCTAAAACAAAACATCTACTTGCAGCTCAGATTCTGGTTGCTTGCAATAAAGATAAAAGTTTCTGATCATCATTAAAATGCTTATTCCAATGTTACTGTGCTCCAAAATTTCATCCTTAAAAATCTCATTGGTTTTTACAGGAGGTGGAGCCAAGATGGTGGCATAGAAGCAGCAAGGTTCCGCAGCTCCCACACATCCACCCTAAATACCCATAAAATATGACCCCAGACAAATTCTAGGGCTCTCAAACTCACAAAAATACAGAAAACACATCTCTCTCTGAAGGCAGCTTGGCAGCAGGGACTCATCCGGCAGGCCGGGAGCCTAGGCCGGCCCAGCCTGAAGCCAAAATGCAGCCAGGCCCCAGGGCAATGGGGGGAAGCCAAGCTGAGCCGCAGCGGTCTACAAGAGAGAAGATCTACAACACCTCCAGCAAACTCCACATCTACCAAGGCCTGAAAAATAGGGATTAGAGAAAGACAGCTCCGCAGCAGGGGCTAATCACAGCGGGAGCCGAGGCCAGCCCAGCAAAAAACCGAGGCCATGGCCAGGCCCCAGGGCAGGCGGGAGAAGCTGAGTCTCCCAAGCCACAGTGTGAGTCTACTTCAGAGATCTACAGCACCTGAAGGGATCTTCACATCCAGCAAACCAGGATTAGAGGTCAGTGAAAGTGGAACTTTCAAGCTGAATTTGGGGGAGGGAAAGAAGTTCAGCCAATCTGCCCCCAGGGCAAGGAAGCAGTAGGGGAAGAGCAGGAACTGCTGTAACTGGCAGCTGCCCCCACTGGGCTGCTTCAGAGCCCTTGGCCTGCAGATCCAGCAGGGGGGCTGAGTCGATTGATCAGGGCTAAGTGCTCTTGCGTTGAGCAGCCTGGATCTGGATCCTGGTCTTCGGTGGTGGTCCTAGGGTGCACTCTCAGCAAGCCAAAGCTGGGGCGGGGGGGGGGGGGAA
>CM053593.1:182186991-182213943 GCA_028646575.1 Pseudocheirus occidentalis
CGAAGAGCCCTACCTGCTGCGCTGCCTGTAGTGCTTTCTGTCTTGTGGAGAGTTTTGGAGCTTGAAAATCTGTTTAGCGTCCCATTTTATGAGTTTTTTAGCGTGTTTGTGTGGGAGCTGTGGTGCTTTGCTGCTTCTGCGCCGCCATCTTGGCTCCGCCTCGATAATAACTTTTTAAAATGTAATATGGGAAAGGGAACTATATCTATAGTTCTTCCAATGCATAAGTAATGTATATTTATTTTGTTTTTGTTTTCCAGAACTATACTCAATATATTCCACTGTCCATATATGATCTGCAGACTTGGATGGGCAGCCCTTCGATTTTCGTCTATGATTGCTCTAATGCTGGCCTTATTGTGAAGTCCTTCAAACAGTTTGCACTACAAAGGGAGCAGGAGTTAGAGGTGAGGCATTCTGAAGCAGAAAGACTTCTCTGAAGTTTGAGGTGGTTGTTGTTGTGGTTTGCCCCAGGTTGGTCTCTAGGAGACAGTTTTTTGTTTGTTTGTTTGTTTGTTTTTGGAGGGCAGTTGGGGTTAAGTGACTTGCCCAAGGTCACATGGCTTTTTTTGTTTGTTTGTTTGTTTGTGTTAAGTGTCTGAGGCCGGATTTGAACTCAGGTACTCCTGACTCCAGGGCCAGTGTTCTATTCACTGCGCCACCTAGCCGCCCCTAGGAGACAGTTTTAATTTTATTTTTCTTCTTTTAGGGATAACATTTTTTCACAGTGCCCAGAAAAGCTTATTTAATGGAGGAGCCCTTGTTATTGAAATGGAGTCATACCAACTTATTTTCACAGACTGTTGTACTTAATGTCATTTTTAATTTGAATCTCAATTAAGTAATAACATTAATAGAGTCAGTTTGTGCCCCAGTGGTCTATACCAGTAAGATAAATGTGAAAACAGAGCAGACACATTTGTTTTACAACAACTAGACCAAAGTCTGGATAGATGCTCTGATTCTATTAGCAATTTGCTATTGCACCAAATATGTTGGGGTTTTTTTGCTTTTTAAAAGAAAAAGGAACATTAAATGATATAAAGCCAACCTAAATGGAATTGCCATTAGTGGCTTTTAAAAAATGGATTAGAGAATCACAGTTGTGTTCTGATAATGAGGAAACATCTCGCTTGGTTGTTATAGTTAATATTTGATGTCTGTATTAAACAGTAAATTCTAAAGAGAAATTAAAGAGTTTGTTTCAATTAAGAGCCTTTCTCCCTGTGGAATGCATAGTAGTGCCACCATAGGGATGAGGAGGAATAGATGAATTCTGATTGGTTGAAGAACAAATAATTATATGTTTAGGAGCAAAAAAACTTATGGTCTCACAAGTATTACTATATAGATTCATTTTTAATGTGATTAGGTTTTTTGAGTTCCATCAGAGAATATTTTTCAAATAATCTGCTGATCACTTGAAATTCTGTTTGGTCATATATATGATTCAGGTTTTTGAAATGTCATTTTATTTTTGTAAATTAATGCTTCATGCAGAATTATTATATAAGATTGACGGACAAATATAAAGCTCCTCATTTAAAAAATCCCATCAGGTGCTGCTAATAATTTTTTCCTCATTTCATGACATGAAGAAAGATCAGGTTTTCCCTCTTCAGATTCTCTCACAGTTAGGCACTAACCCAAGAGACAGATTATCTAATGAACACAAAAAGAAGGCAAAAGCTTTGGACACATTTGCCAACACCCCCCACCCCAAACCCCAAGCATTCAGTAAGTAATAAGGAGCATATTAATTTATCTCAAGTAAATAAAATGTCAATATAGTTGACCTAATTTTGAGCATTGACATTTTAAAAAATTCTGTGTCAGGAATAAATTTAAAAAAAAAAAAACTTATTGCTTTGCTTATTTCATTTGTATCTTTTTTTTTGATCATCATTCTTTCATTTATAACAAGTAATATTTTTAAAGAAAAAGAGGAAGAGGCAAAAATCAGTTTCACTCTATTTAACTACTTCACCAAGGTCCCTCGTATATGTGTCAGTAATTACCATGTTATGTTATTTTACATATGATGTGCATAGCAACACAAAGATAGTTGATCCTTTGATATATTGGATTTATATTGAGTAAATGCTCTATTTGTTTACTATGTATTGTTGCAGTTCAGGATGGTCAGACACTTAATTTTTTCAGTGAAAAATCTTGAGTTAAAGTAAGCCACTGTGTGGTTTTGTTTATTTTGCAAATTACATATTTAACATACCAAGTGTACATAATAAGTAAAAAGCATATTAAATTATTTAGCAAAATTATTTTCTCTGTAATTATTTAACATTCAAAATTTTGATCCATATTATACTCTTTGTGAAGCACTAAATTTGATGGATTAGGTTTACTAGCATTTTACTTAATTGATTTACATCCAATTTAGAAAGCTTTTATATGTAAGAAAGAAAAAAGGAGAGACACAAGCATTTATTAAGCACCAAGTATATGGCAGGCATTGTGCCTGGGGCAAGAATGTAACCTCTGTTATTTCTATTGAAAAAGTTTGTTCTGGGGGTGGCTAGGTGGCACAGTGAATAGAGCACTGGCCCTGGAGTCAAAAGGACATCAGTTCAAATCCACCCTCAGATACTTAACACTTGACCTTGGGCAGATTACTTAACCCCAATTGCCCTGCTCTCACATCTCCAAAAAGCAAAAAAAAGAAAAAGAAAGAAAAAGTCTGTTCTAGTTTGGATCAGTCTTCAAATATATAATTACATAATAACTTTTTTAGAAATATAATTGTCTTTTCCATAATATTCAGCCCAAAGGTCTAGTATTTCAGTAATTAGACTGTGTATGTGTATGGCTTTCCCTTTTTGAAGGGACAGCATTATACAGTGAAGAAAATGGAATGAGAAGATCAGAAGAGAAGGAATCAGAATCAGATCCTCTGGGTTTGAATCCTCATTGATATGTGTATGTCCTTAACCTCTTTACGCCTCAGTTTTCTTATCAACAATATAAGAATATTGTAGTTGCTGACTGCTGAGGCCCTTTCTTACTCTGTATCTATGAAACCAAAACTTCCTTTTGGCTAAATATAGTTCTTTGGGATGGTACAAAAATAAGAGGGAACCTGAAATAGTTACAGGCATCTCCTCTGATCCTAAAAATTCTGGAGCTAAAATTGTTCTAGGTCTACTGCATACCATTTAAACAACAAAGGGTTTTATGAACCGCATAAACAGTAAAGATATGGGAACAGACCTGACCTGTGATTTCAGTGATACAGGGATCTCCCCAATAGTGACTTTCCATATACCAGGTGCTGATCTCCACTCTCTTTGTAACTCGGGGTATTTCCTTTTAAAAAACTCAAACTTAGCATAGTACTTTCTAGTAAAAATGAAGGAACTTGTTAGCTTGTGGTTTTGATCTCTTTGTCTTGAACTGAAATTAATTTTTGAAGGCTTGAGCCATAAGGATGGTCTCTCAGATAGAGTGTCTGAATTTTATTTTACTTGCATTTAACGTCCATTTTAAGCAGCCAGTGGTTAATCATAGAAAGTTAGAAAGAATGATGAGAGTTTAAAGTGATTTGATCTGCACTTTTCCTCTGTAGGAAGAGTGGGAAGGAGGCTTACTTGTGTAGCTGAAATACCTAACCACCACATTAAGAAAATTGAATCCCAGTGAATTCAAATAACTTGTACAAGACCTCACAAATCTTAAGCCCCTGTTTTATTTTTGTTTTTTTGCTTTTTATCTTTTTTTACCTTCTATATGGGAATATTTTGATTTTTTTTTTCTCTTCCTTCCACTTTAGCTCTCTACTTCCTCTTATTATTCTGAGAATACATATACCAAGTTCAATTTTTGGGATGTAATTGCTTTTTAGGCAAGTTTCCTTAAAAAAATTTTTTTAATGTCTTTTATATTTTCCTTATGTAAGCTTCCTTGTTCTACTTCAAGAGAGCCATCCCATGTAATAAATAACATATTTTAAGAACAACCAAAAAAAAAGGAAAAAAAATCACCATAAGTGATATTTCAAAACGTCTGAAAATATTTGCAATATACCACAGTTGTGGGTCTCCAGCCTCTGTGTAGAGGGTGTTGTCTCATAATTCTTCTTTCAAGACATGTTAGTTAATTAGAACTTTCCAACATTCACCTTTGAATTTTTTTTTTTTTTTTGGTGATTGTTCTTTCCATTAACATTGGTTTAGCCATTGTGCATATTAATGTTTTCTTGGCTCTGTTAACTTCACTTTGCATTACTTCATATAGATCTTTCCATGCTACTCTGTTTTTATCATTCATCATTTCTTTCAGTGCAGTAATATTCCATTACATTCATATACATAGTTTAGACATAACCTTATCTTCCTTCATGTCCAGTGTTGAATATTCCTGTTTATTGTCATCTTTGCCATTTTGCAGGATTCAAAATAAAACCTCAATGTTATTTTGATTTATATTTTTCCTTTTAAATGGTAACCAGTTATTGGATTATAGGTATATCCATTAAAAAATTTTTTGGAACATGTGTAGTATTTGAAAATGGCGATATTGGGCTCTTTTTAGCTTTTAGAATTATAATTAGAATCCATAATTTCCAGATGATTGATTTTTCAAAGAATCATTTTAATTTGAGAAAATGACATAGGATTTGGTTTTTTGGGTATACTGATACCAGCATTAGATAGGGATATCATATTCTTGGTAAAACAGAAAATATTTCAGGTATTGCTTTCTCATGTCAGGTAATTATTACTGTCTTAAAAAAAACTATGATCATTGGTAGGATTTCAGTTAAATAGGTATGCCTTGCATTGAACATTACCCAGGTTAGAGCTTTTCAGTTTATTATGAATGAGTTTAAGCCAAGATAGTATACATGTCCTAAAAGCCCTCTATGTTTCACGTCTGCCATGACTTTCCTAAAGAATTTTCCTGGAGAAAAGATTGTTTTTCTATTGACAGAATTACATGAACTTTTCTGAATTTTTTTCTTGGTTTTTCCAAATTTAGACTGGATAGAAAAAACAGTGTGAAACCTGTGACCATGTATGATTCCTTGGCACATGGTTAAAATCCCTGGGAAAATAATTTCAGAGCAATTTTCTGTTACATAGTTTTATGGTATATAAAAGTTTGTTTGTGAGTATAATCATGAAAACCTGTATATGTCAAGATTATGTAATTCTTTGTATTTGACCGTAGCTACTACTGATCACAGGCCTTTTAAAGAATGGGCCTTTAGCCTTTTGGTGGGAGGGGTATAGACCCCTTTGACAGGCTGATGAAGCCTATGAACCTGCTCAGAATAATGTTTTTAGTCTATTTTTTTAAGGTCTTATTTTGTTCAGTATTTTTTTGGGTCTCCTTTAGCAGGCTATTGACTCACTTTTCATGATTCTCCTGCATCATTCTCATTTCTCTTCCCAATTTTTCTTCCTCTTCTTTTACTTGATTTTCAGAATCCTTGAGCTCCTCCATGGTCTGTAATCAGTTCATATTTTTCTTGGAAGCTTTTGTTGCAGGATTTGTGGCTTCATTGTCTTCCTCCCGTTCCATGCTTTGATCCTTTGTGTCCCCAAAAAAGGAATCTGTGGTCTAATTACTTTTCCTCTGCTCACTCCTCTAGCCAGTCAATTACTTGACTTTTGAGCTCTTTGCCACAGTAAAAACTCTGCTTCCAGAATGGAAAGAGCTTTGTCCCAGATCATTGGGGTTGTTGCAGCTTCCAGAGGTATTAGGAGCGCTCCCTCTCTATAGTGCTCCCAAGTTCTGGCATGCTAGCCATATGCCCCAGCACTATGCTATTGCGCTCAAGACCGCAATCCAGATCCAAGCAGGTTAAAGCAAGAGATATTACCCTCTGGATGGTCACTTCGTCTCTCTACAATCTGCAGGCCAGGCACTGGAAGCAGCCATGCAGTAGCAACTCAGCCTCCTTCTCTGCACCTTCGCCAGTTCTCTCCCCGGGGGCAGGAGCCAGACCATGCTCCTCAGTCCACCTATTCCAACAGAGTTCCACACTGACCTTTTACTTTGTCTTTTGCATTTATTGGTTGAGAAGTCAGGAAACTGCCACAGCTGCTGGTGATTCACTCTTCTAGAATAATATTTTTAAATATATAAAATAAAGTACTTGGAATTACAAAGAAAAATAATTCTATTAATGTAAAGATGTAATTTTTTTTCCCATTGAGAGTCATGGATCCTCTACATTCTATTCCAGGATCCCTTGCTGAACCATTAACCCCACATTAAGAATTCTACTTTTGGTAAAACAAACAAATAAAAATACTTACCTTGTGGCTTAGTTAGTATAGTATTTGGAAAATAGACATTACCATTGCAAAGTCCGTACTCCAAACCTGTGTTCCATTGGCATAGGTTTCTCGAAGACAGAACCACCTTCAAATCATGTCAAGGCAGTAGAGTAGGAAATGAGTCTATAAAGTCTCATTAACAGAATAGATGAAGTTGAAAGAAAAATGGCTCCATAATTAACTCTGCTGACTATAGGATGATTTTTTTTTCTTCACAATGCCCACTAAAAAATTATATGAAGAACGACAAAATGAGCAAACAACATGTAAAATTTTAAGCCTTCATTGAGAAGGTGTGTGTACTTATATAACTCATATATACCTACATGTACACACCCATATGTACATACATATAAACATAGTTGTGTGTTAAATATCTATTTCTGGACATTATTGCATAAAAATATTGAAATTTTCTCTGGAGAATATAAAAAATAGTGAATAGTGGCTTACTGTGTGAAATGATAAATTGAATCAGAAGTTCTTGACTCCTCCCCAATTATTTTCTCTAGTTCTACTATTCTTTCAAAGACTGCCACAATTTTAAAATGTTCTGTAGTCTGAAAATGCCCAGCTACTCCAAGTAAATTCGCAAATTCATGCCACCTCCTAATAAAAGACAGGAACTACAAACAGTATTACCACTAAGTTGGTTATAAGGTTTTGGGGAATCTAGATATACCTAGGGAGAAACCAGCTAAAATGTGAGGGAGGAAAGGAGCATGAGAAAGGGATTTTATTTCTTGCTAAAATATTTATTTTGATAAAAATATAGTTTTGTTCACCTCTTTTAAAGAGAATTGGAATATTTAGCCTTTTCCCTCAGAGTATTTACTATAAAAATTGAATTTTGATGCTTATGGAAGGGTTGAATTAACTGACTTCTAACATTCCTTCCAGTTTCAATATTTATGATTATGATGTGCAATTAAAATATTTACATAGTTCTAATTAATGTGTGCCATTGGGAGGTCTCTTCTTTTTGCTCTATATTACTTCATGTAGAACTTTCTATATTTTCTACATGGCCCTTTCAATATTTCTACATGGATTCTGTCTTCCAGAAACCTATACCAATGGAACACAGGTTTGGAGTATGGATCTTGTAATGGTAATGTCTATTTTCCAAATATATAACACATATATACCTACATATACACACCTATATGTACATACATATAAACATAGTTATGTGCTAAATATCTATTTTTGGACATTATTGCATAAAAATATTGAAATTTTTTCTGGAGAATATAAAAAAATAGTAGTGGCTTACTGGAGAGGGCCTCTACTTACTATATGAGGCCCTCTACTTACTATAGGCCCTCATATTTGTCATTCTTAATGGCAGTATAGTAGTGTATAATAGCACACAGAATAGTCTAGATGAGTGGTTCTCAACCTTCTTAATGCTGTGACCCATTAATACTTGTATGTGGGTGTATCTGCATGTGGGCAGATCTGCCTGGAGATGGATAGAGGAGCTATGTCTTGGTTCCTAAGACCACTGGAAATACGTGTTTTCTGATGATCTTAGGTGACCCCTGTGAAAGGGTCGTTTGACTCCCAAAGGGGTCATGACCCACAGGTTGAGAACCACTGGTCTAGATGGTAAGCTTTTAGGGATAAAAATTTTCATGGTATTTAAAGTATTAGAGTCCCTAGCTTAGTTGAAGACTACAGTCAGGTGGTACCATAGGAGAGCACTGGGATTTGGAAATAGAAGAACCAAATAACACAGTGGTTGTGAGAACCTGGAAAAGTCACTTAGCTTTTCTTAGACTTAGTTTACTCAATTGTAAAATTAGGATTTTAATATTTATTACATTATAGGGATTCATTGGGATTATATTTTAAAGCATTTTAAAAACCTTAAAGTATGACATAAATGTTCATTGTTGTCGTAATTGTCATCAGTTATGTTATCATCATCTTAAATTTGGCATTTAAAAAGCTTAATAGACCTGCAAAGAATTGATTAATCTAAATGACTAATAACCTAAATCAATTTAAAATTTTTTTAAAAAGTAAAAGACTCCTATCAGTTGGATTTTGATTCTCATATTTTTGATGACCCAGGGCTAGTAAACTAAAAAAGAATCATTTACCAGTGAGTGCTGTTGCTTTACATATCAGAATGTTGAAGTGTTATTGGTTATTAAGTATCACTAAAATAAAGGTCTCCTATACCTGTCTGCTTTAGAGTTTATAAAAAGAAATGAGTAAATGTAAAAGCACACATTCAGTTCATTCTAATGAAAGGTGCTAGATTAGTCTTAAATATTATTATTATATATAATTATACTTAGGGCTCAAACTATAGCTAAAATTATTTTAATTTCTTCATTGACATTCACTTTATATTGAGGAATGTACCAGGCAATCAGAGTATTTGCCAGTGATCATTTTGGTAAATTTATTCATTTACTCAGCAATTATTTACCCAGAAAGCACCATTGGGAAGGTGTTCTTGGTTGCTAAGGGGAACTGCAGTCAAGAGTAATCTGCAGATCAAGGAAGCAAGCAGACAAAAAATAGAATAGAAGGCATAAATTTGTTAAACTTTACATCTTCTCCTTTCATTCTTAAAAAATAAGAATGTGGTGGGACATCTAGGCGGCTCAGTGAATTGAGTAGGGGCCCTGAATCAGGAGTACCTGAGTTCAATTCCAGCCTCAGATACTTGACACTTACTAGCTGTGACCTGGGGTAAATCACTTAACCCCTATTGCCTTGCCTTCCCCCCTCCAAAAAGAAAAAGAAATAAGGATGTGGGAAGAAGATTTGAAATTGGATAGTTAAAAAAGAATTATACTCGAGTTTGGATATTGAAAAGAGTTGGTCAGGAGGGCTGTAGCATGGTTTCTGTTACTTCACAATAGGAGAAGTAGAATGCAGGCAGCTAAATGAAACCAATTATCCATAGCCACATGTTATTCAAACAAACCGATTTTCCTTTCCCTCTAGCATTCTCTCCTACCAAACCCACCCCCCAGTATTATACCAACCCCAAACTTGTAAGACCTTTTGTCTTGTCAGAGTACAGAATTTCTTAATTGTTACTCTTGGAAGTAATTTAGTTCTCTTTAATCTTAGCGTCCTCTCTCTCTCTCTCTCTCTCTCTCTCTCTCTCTCTCTCTCTCTCTCTCTCTCTCTCTCTCCCTCCCTCCCTCCCTCCCTCCCTCCCTCTCTTTTTTCCTTTTTGGAGGGCAGTTGGGGTTAAGTGATTTGCCCAAAGTCACATGGTTAGTTTTTGTGTTAAGTATCTGAGGCAGGATTTGAACTCAGGTCCTCCTGGCTCCAGGGCAGGTGCTCTGTTCACTGCTCCATCTAGTGGCCCCCATAATGTCTTCTCTCTTAAAATTATCTCCAGTTTATTTAGTCTAACTTATTTGGACATAGTTGTTTTCATGATTCCTCATTAGAATGTGAGCTCTTTGAGAGCAGGGACTGTTTTATGCCTTTCTTTGTATTTTCTACTCCTAAGTATAGTAAAGGACCCATATGTACAAGAATATTTATAGTATTTATAGCAGCTCTTTTTGTAATGTCAGAGAATTGGAAATCAAGAGGATTCCCGTCAACTGGGAATGGCTAAACAAGTTTTGCTATATGAATGCAATGGAATACCATTGTACTATACGAAATAAGGAGCAGATGGACTTCATAATAACTTGGAGAGACATATAAACTTATGTTGAATGAGAAGAGCAGGGCCAGGACAGGGCCAGGAGAAATTTGTACGCAATTACAGACACATCTTATGTGTGACAACTGACTTAGATAGACTGGGCTTCTGTCAGCAATGCAAGGTTATAAGACAACTCCAAAAGACTCATGATGGAAAGAAATATCCACATCCAGAGAAAGAACTACAGAGTCTGAATGCTAATTGAAGGAAACTACTTGCTCTCTTTGTTTTTGTTTTATTCTTTCTCAGTGTTCACTCCACTGGTTATAATCTTTCTTTACAACTTGACTAATGTTTAATATGAGTGTATTTGGAGATCCTATATTTGATTGCATCCTGCCATGGGGTGGAAGGAAAGGGGATAGACAGAAAGAGGGAGACATTTGAAACTCAAGGGACTGTGGAACTGAATGTTGTAAACTAAACTAAAAAAAAAAATAAATTTAAATTAAAAAAACCCATTTACTTTGAAATCTTCTCCTTGGGTCCATACTCTCCTACTCCCCCAAACACCAACTGCCACCCACAGGTTATAACTTTGTTGGTACCCCAAATGTGGGACATTGGAAGCACCAAATCCTTCAGGCCACACCTATTGTATGGTGCTCATCTCTTTTCACACATCCTTACTTCACTCATAGGAGTATACACCCATTGTAATTCCCTCTCACCATCCAAGAAAGCCCTCCTTCCTCCCCTCCCCCCATTTTTCTATAGGCTCTTTTATTTCTGAGACCACAAAGATCACCCTTCATGGCTGGCCCTTGATTTGACCCTTGCACATTACATATACTCCCTTTCTATCTCCCTGTTCCCCTCTGCCCCTTTCATGTATCCTCCCATGTTTTAATGCAGTCCTACATAAAACAGTGATTCACCTGTAGGCAGAGTGTTATCAGGTTCCATCCATAATGCTATCCCCTTGTCCACCACTTCACTGTTACCTCTACTGAATTTTCTCCTTTACCCATGTCTCCTTGCGTATACTCCGAAAGAAATCTTTCTGTTCTTTCTGTTGTCCCTGCTGTTGTTCTCCTTGCCTACAACATTTATTCACTCCTTCTGCATTTTTGTTGTTTGGTGTTCAAGAAGCAAATAATCTCTTTATTTCTGATTTTCTTTCTAAAAATGTTTCAAAGTCTTCTTTATTTTTTAATATCTTTTGCCCCAATCCCCCCACATATGACTAAACTCAGATTTTGCTGGGTAGGTCACCCTGGCCTGCATCCTGAGCACCATTTTCTTCAGAACACATTATTCCCTTCCCTCCTGTGTTTTCTAGTGTGTGCAGTATAGTCTTGTGTTATATAAATGCCTTTTCCTTAGTATTTTGAAGGGTTTTTTTTCCTGATGGCTTGCAGAATTTATTTCTGAATTGAATTGTTAAATTTAACCACTATGTATCTTGAAATTTGTAGCCTTGAGGTTTTTCTTTTTGTGGAGACAGTTTCTGAATCTTTTCAATTAAAATTTCATCTTTTCTTTTTGAAAGTTCTGGGCAATTCTTTATTTCCTTCACTATTCTGTTTTTTTGTTTTGTTTTTTGCCCTTTTGTTTTCTTCTAGGAAATCCATAATCCTTAGTTATTCTCCATGCATCTTATCTTTAACAAGTGTTTTGCTTGCATAGAGAACTTATTTTCTTTTAATTTTTTTTAAAATTTTAAAAATTTAAAAATTTTTAATTTAATTTTTTTTGCTTTTTCTAGATTGTTCTTCACTTCTGATTATTTGCATTCCCAGTCTGTTATTCTTTTTTTGTTTCATGGTTGATGCTTGCCATTGCAGATTATAGTATTTCTGTTTTCTTCATTATTTCTTGTGTACAGGCCATAAATTCTGCTCTCATGCTTTTCATTTTTATTTTGAACCACTCAGAAACTGAGTGGATATGATTATATGTTCTCGAATTCTACAAGGTCTTCTGTCTCATCAAGTGTTGGATAACTTTCTTTTGTTTTTCAGTATTTATTCATAGATGCCTGAACTAATTTACTAGATTTGGAGACTATATATTCTTGTTGTTGCTCTTTTTTCTGTTAATTTGTCTACTTATGTTCAGGGTTTTTGATTTGTCTACTTATGTTCAGGGTCTTTGAAGTTTTCTTCTGCCTTAAATCTGGTAATTTCAGTCTCCCTCCCCTTTCTTTCCCCTTATTTTCCCTATTACTCACTTGTTGTCTACTTCCCTTTTGGTTTTGGTTTCCTTGGGGGCTAGATCTTAAAGCTTCTCAGTCTCTCACTTTGGATAAATCATTGTTCACCAGCCATAGGCCTCTGCTCCAGCTGACTTTTGGAAAGTCAGAACTGGCCCAGGAGACAGCTGAAGTTGTTTTATGTTTTCTGTTATGGAAAGGTTATCTGGGTCAGAGAATATGTCTAGTCCTCTGTGTTGTTGCTGACGTGATTCTACTGCTATGTTTTTAATCATAAAATTATATCCTGTTGTTAAAGGCCACAGATTCTGTAATTGGGCTTGAGTAAAAAGGGTTAATTTCTTGGTCTTGTTGCCCCATATAGTGTCTGGCACTTAAATACTTAATAATAACAATTGTAATGCTGAGAATAGCTAAACTTTTCACAGTTCTTCATTATACAATATTGCTATTAAATGTGCACACTGTTCTTCAAGTTCTGCTCTCTTCACGTTGCATCAGTTCATGTAAGTGTTTCAAGGTTTTTCTGAAATTGTTGCTTGTCATTTGTTTTCCCTTTAGGTTTATTTATTTTTAGTTTACAACATTCAGTTCCACAAGTTGAGTTCCAAATCTTGTCATACTTCTTCCCTGCGGCCACCCCCCCACCCCCGGCCCTTCCCAAGATGGCAGGTAATCAAAATAGGTTCTACATATACCTTTACATTAAACATATTTTCACAATAGTCAAATTGTAAAGAATTATAACCAATGGAATGAACCATGAGAAAGAAGAACCAACCAAACAAAAAAGACAGCAAATAGTTTGCTTCCGTCTGCATTCAGACTCCATAATTCTTTCTCTGGAGGTGGATAGCCTTTTTCATCATGAGTCTTTTGAAGTTGTCTTAGAACCTTGCATTGCTGAGAAGAGACAAGTCTATCGAAGTTAGTCATCACAGATACAATGTGTCTATAACAAGATTATTATCATAAAAGAACATGGAGAATTGACTGTTGTGCAAGACCTCTCTGGAGATCTTGGAGGTGTCTCTGACTGCTACTGTTGTAGGGATGCTTATAACTTAATGTATTCCTTCAGTGAAATGCCAGAGTGTGACAGAGTTCAAGAATCAAGGATTTAAAAAAAAAAAAAAACTTCAGTATAATAATAGCAACTTCTCCATATTATGCTGAAAGAAGTCTCATTTAAGAGAAAGTGTTGAGGTGGGGGACAGGAAGAGAAGAAGGATAGAGAGAGAATTCTACAAGGGGGAGATAAATTTTTAAAAAGTTTCCAATGACTTGGCATTCAGCCAGAAATAGTGTACCTTATTTTGTCTTCCCAGCATTGCCATCAGGATAGTTTTACGTTGATTTTAGCAAATTAGGGACAATTTTCCACATTAGGATTGGTGTTCTGACTCTAAAGGAGTAAGGCTTGTACTTTAATTTCCAAAAAGCAGAACTAAGACCAAAATTTTGGGCAGAGTTTAACATAAAGAAAAAGTTAATAATAATTATAGCTATCTAAAAATATAATAGACTGCTTTGGGTTATATTGAATTCCTCATCATTGGAGGTTTTTAAGTGGATGTTAAATGACCGTTAGTGGTATCGTAGAAGGCAGCTCATGTTTTGGGTAAGTGTTATGCTTCATATTTCATTTTCAACTGTGAAATTCACTGATTAAAATTACCATAAAATTTGTGGTTTTTAATAATCTTAAAACTTTTTAAATAATATATTATTTTCCCCCAATTCTGTCAAGACAATTTTTAGCATTCATTTTTATGAGATTTTGCATTCCAGATTTTTGTCCCTCCATTACCTCCTATCCTGCAAAAATTATAGGCAGTTTGATATAGGTTATATATGTGCTATCATGTAAAACGTATTTCCATATTAGTGACAGTTGTGGATAAAAAGAACAAAATTAAAAGAAAAAACCCACAAAAAATAAAGTGAAAAAAACATGCTTCCATCTGCATTCAGAGTCCATCAGTTCTTTATGTGGATGTGGATAGCATTTCCTTTCGTGAGTTCCCTGTACTTGTTTTAGATCATTGTGTTGCTGTGAAGAGCTGAGTCATTCATAGTTAATCATCACCCAGTGTTGCTGACACTGTGTACAGTATTTTCCTGCTTTGCTTGTTTCACTTAGCATCAGTTTGTACAAGTCTTTCCAGGTTTTTCTGAAATCTGCCTGTTCATTTCTTATTGCACAATAGTTTTCCATTACATTCGTGTACCACAGCTTGTTCAGCCATTCCACAATTGATGGGCATCCCTCAATTTCGAATATTTTGCCGCCATGAAAAGAGCTGTTGGAAATATTTTTGTACTTGTGGCTCATTTTCCCTTTTTTATGATCTCTTTGGGATACAGGCCTTGTAGTGGTATTGCTGGATCAAAGAATGTGCACAGTTTTGTAGTCCTTTGGGAATAGTTCCAAATCACTCTCCAGAATGGTTGAATTGGTTCATTAACTCCACCAACAGTGCCTTAGTGTTCCAATTTTCCCACATCTTCTCCAACATTTATAATTTTACTGTTTTGTCATGCTTGCCAAACTGACAGGTGAGATGTGGTACCTCAGAGTTGTTTTGATTTGTATTTCTCTAATCAATAGTGATTTAGGGCATTTTTTCATATGATTATAAATATCTTTAATTTCTTCATCTGAAAACTGCCTGTTCATATCCTTTGACTATTTACCAATTGGGGAATGATTTGTATTCTTACAAATTTGACTGACTTCTCTATATATTTTAGAAATAAGGCTTTTATTAGAGACACTGGCAGTAAAAAATCGTTTCCCAGTGTTCTGCTTCCCTTCTAATCTTGGTTGCATTGGGTTTGTTTGCACAAAAACTTTTTAATCAAAATTTTCCATTTTGTGTTTCATAATTTTCTGTCTCTTGTTTGATTGTAAATCCTTCCCTTCTCCATAGATATGACAGGCAAACTATTCTTTGCTGTCTTAATTTGCTTATAGTTTCACCCTTTATGTCTAACTCATATACCCATTTTGACTTTATCTTGGTATGTGGTGTGAGATGTTGGTCCGTACCTAGTTTCTGCCATACTGTTTTCCAGTTTTCTGAGAAGTTTTTGTCAAATAGTGAGTTCTTATCCTATAAGATGGAGTCTTTGGTTTTCTTTCTGACCACTTGCATTATTTTTTCATTGAATTGATAGTTCTGTAATTTGGCTGTAATGTTCCTTGAAGTTTTTATTTTTGGATCTCTTTCCCGAGGTGATCAGTGGATTCTTTCATTGCCTATTTTGCCCTCTGGTTCCAGGATAATTTTTCCAGGGTAGTTTTTCTTGATAATTTCTTGAAATATGCTATCCAGGGCTTCCTTTTGATTATGACTTTCAGGTTGTCCAGCCGTTCTGACATTGTCTCTCCAGGATCTATTTTCCAGGTCAGATGTTTTTCCCATAAGGTTTTTTACATTTTCTTATATATATTTTTTCATTCTTTTGAACTTGTTTGATTAATCCTTGATTTCTCATAGAGGCATTAGTTTGCACTTGACCAATTCTGACCTTTAAGGTTTTGTTTTTACTAAATTAGCTTTTGTACTTTCTTTTATATTTGGCCAATTCTTCTTTTTAAGGAGTGGTTTTCATCAGTAGAAGGATTGTGTCTCCATTTCCATTTGGTCAATTCTTTTTAAGCAATTGTCTTTTTCAAGCCAGCTTACTTTTTTTTTTCATAATTCTCTTGCCTAATTCTCATTTCATTTACCAATTTTTCTTCTTCCTCTCTTATATGATTTAAAAAAAAACTCTCCTTTTTGAACTCTTCCATAAGTTCTTTCTGGGTTTGAGATCACGTCCTATTTTTCTTTGGTGTTTTACCATTTTTTCCCCTCCAGAGTTTGTGTCCTGCTCTTCTCTGTCACCATAACTTTCTATGATCATATTTTATTTTTGTTGGGTTTTGCTCATCTTTTCATTTTTTTAGAATTTGAACTCTGCTCCCAGGTTGAAAAGGCACTATCTCAGGCTTTTTGTACCAAGGGCTCTACTCCCTTACTGTTTACCTAGTGCTGCACTAGTGTTGCCCTGAGGTCCATGATGGACACTTGTGTCTGGTCCTGGTTTGGGGTGAGGTGGGGGGGTTGAAGGGTGCCTGGCACTGCTAGAGGCTGTAGGGATTCAGCAGCTTAGCTGGTGCTGAGTCATGGTTCTAGTTTGGCATATGCTGAGGCTGGTGTGGTGTTTCTACATTTCCCCAGAGATACATTGAAGCACATGATCATTTGGTCACTGGCAGCTGCTCATTTACCCAGGACTGCCACAGAGGCCTTGCTGCTAGAGGTTGCCTGTTTGCCTGAGGCTATGCTGAAGCAAGTGGCAGTTCTCAGAGCTGGAGTTTACTTGTTCCCCTGGGTATGCTGAAGACCATGGGAGGAAGGGGGTGTCCTAGGGTTGACTTTTGCCTGCTCCACTGCAGTGGGGCTCAGTTTCTACCACTAGATTGTCAAGGTGGGACTTGCTGCTGGCTTGCTGAGACACTTCTTGTCCTGGGCTGTGCTCCTCTTTTACTTGAGTGTGACAGGCATTTCCTGCCAGTCCTCCATTTCTTGGACTCAAAAATTGTTTCACCCCATCATTTTTCTGGTTCTGCTGTTCCAGGATTTTTTGGGGGGTGCTATTTTATGGTTGTTTGGAGGTAAATGTGGGCGAATTATGTCGATTTATTGCTTACTCCTCCATTTTGGCTCCCCAAAGTCGATAGTTTTTAATAATCTTGTAACCCATTCTTATTGTACTATCCTTCAGTAGTGGTAATGTTTTATTACTAATGGCAGTATGTTTCTTTTTAGACTAAGGCAATACAATTTCAAAATGACTCAGCTTCAGATTGGGGGCCAATAAACCTCATTCTCCTGAGGTTTGTCCTACTTTTCCCATCATCTTTCACATTCTTATAACATTTCCTGTTCATTTCTCTTTCTTAACACCTCCTTTTCTTTGTGTGTGTTTTGGCAGGGAAAGGGGCCACTTTGGGAGTGGGAGTAGAGGCACAGTGGCATCTATTCTCCTAAAGCATCCAGAGTGAAAGAGGTAGCATTTATGCAAAAACAGCTAACTCCCTGGATGCTGTTGCAAAGATGCCTTTAACTGAATGTATTCCATCAGCAAAACACTTGTGTGTGAAGCCTGTTCTCACACATCTGTTAAACTACACGAATATTTCTTCATGACTCAGATTTGACGAGCTTTAGACTCATATTGAGCCGAAACGAATCCTATTTCTTAGCAGGGTTGTCACAGTAGACCTAAGAAGTCATTTCCTGAGTGGTGCAGGTTGGATTTGCTGGTGCTCTTTCAGTTTGTATAGCTGGAGAAGAGCCTTAGTTTTAAAAAATGTTTCCTTTCTGCCTTTTAAAAGCTAATGTATTAAAAGTTACAGTGTTCATAACAAACTTTAAACCTTTATTCATTTTTGAGTATACCATTGTGCTCTAGGATTTGTTGTTCTTGGAATGGGTTTTTAATTAAACATGCTTAGTGCCCTCTATATGGAAAGTTGAATATTAAAAATATTGTATTGTAACACAGTAATATAAATATGATGCATTTATACACTTCTGAATATGTACAGTTCATTCTATATATGCATTCATCTTTTTTTAAGCAAACATTCAATAATATGTAGTCATTATTTCTTAAACTTTATAGCATATGTTTTGGGCAGATCATATTCAAAAGAGAAGCAGAATGTTATAAAAAACATTCCAACAGACCTAAGTTCTACTTTTGTTTTTCCAAGTAATTTTTTGATCTTAGGTAAGTCATTTAACCCTGCTGTCTATACATACCTATATATTCAATGGTGATAATCTACCTAAGGTATGAGAACAAAAATTGGGTGAGGGGAAGATATCTCCTTGATAAATGCATTAACAGTTTTAAGTGCTTGGTATATTAAAAAGGGTTTGGAGAAATTAACACACAAGTTATTTTGAAACTTGAATCATTAACAAAACTTTTATACCCATTAAAATGGGTTTGCATTAATGATTTGTTTTTATATCACTTAAGATTTTTCTTTCCCTACAAGAAAGCCTTTTTTTATAACAAAGAATATTTTTAAAAATAAGAAATGATCGATCAGTGGGAAAAAGTATTATATGCAATGTTACACCCTGTGGACCATCTCACTCCCTTAATTTTCTGCAAAGGAGCAAGGGGAGGTTTCTTCTTATATAACTTCTTGGGGGCCAGGTTTGTTTTTTATAATTTCACAACATTCATTTTAAGTTGTATTAAGTTCTTTTAATTTACATTGATAGTTATTTTTATATTGTTTTCCCAGCTCTACTTCATTTTAAATCAGTTTATGTAAGACTTTCTTTTGCTTCTCTGAAGTTATTATATTTCTCTTTTATTATAGCATGGTTAATATTCCATTGCAGTTATATTCCACAATTTGTTTAGCCATTTCCCAGTTGATGAATATCTCCTTTTGTCCAGTTCTTTGCTAACATAAGATGTGCTACTATAAACATTTTTTGTGTATATGGAGCCTTTCTTTTTGTCTGTGACCTCCTCAGGCTATATTATATCTAGCAATGACATTGCCTTTCCAGATGATATAGACAATTTTGTTTGCATAATTCAAAAACTGCCTTTTAGAATGGTTGTACCAGTTTCCAGTTCCACCACTAGTAAATGAATTGCTGCCATGTTTCCTCCAAAGGTTGTGAAGGGAAAACCCAGAGTTTTGATTTTTCATTTCTTCTTATCAGTCATTTCAAATATTCTTTTATATCATTGTTAATAGTTTGCAATTCTCTTCAGAGTGTAGCTTTCAAAAATGTCCTGCTTGTTTGTGATGGAATTCTGTAATGTGAGCACACTGATATGGATAAATGTAAAATGTAGACACATCATGAAATAACTCAGTATTTGCCAGTGTAACATGGTATTCCAAGTACTTCTTGTAGGACTACCCATAAGTATTATAATGATATCTTTCCAGTTATTTAAGTAATTCAAGCATATCCTTGGGGCCGGGGATGAGATAGGGAGTGGAACACAAATCTCAAGAGGTTTTATTAAATAACAAATTGGTTACTTTCAAATTTTGTTTTTGTTTTTTTCTAAATTGTCTGGCTCTAGGGGAAATGAAAATAAATATTTTGATTTTGTGTAAATAATGCTTACTCTTTGAATGTCAAAAGAAAGGTTGTAGGTTTTTAGTTTGCTCTCTCTAGGTGCTATGAAAAATGTTGCAGCAGATATATAGGTTTAGATATGTGGCTCATCCCTTTATTTTTCTAGCTTTCGCTTCACAGCTGGGGAAGAACATTCTATATATAGTGGGGAGGAGGGGAGGACTCTTGCTAGAGTGGTCTAGTAATTCAGAGGATGACAAAGGATTTAACTTACTGAAGGACTTTGTTCTATGTCTTTATAGTCTCATTTCTTCATTTCATTGTGATGCTACCATGTATTTATTTCATGCACTACATTTACATTTTGTGGCACATATATCTAGGGAGGTATTTTAGAAATTTATTTTCTTAGAGTGATTCCTGGGATTTTCCTGCTCTGATGGTGATCTTCAGATCATAAATTACCCCCTTTGTAGATCCCATATATCCTGATAGTGACTCAGAGGCCACTTATAAAGAGAATTACTTTTTATGTGTCTACCTTACTCTATTCAATTCAAAGTATTTCTTTGAACAAAACTAGCTCAGAAATTTTCCTCTTTACAATTATTTTCAGGATCAAGAAATCTCAGTACAGTATACTGACATGCCATGTATTCTTGTGAATCTCATTCTTTCTTGTAAATAAGAAAACCTGTTGTGAACTACCAGATTTTGTTCCTTGTTACTAGTACAAAATAAATGGTGGGCAAAATCAGAAATCACTGTACCCAGCAGATTTGTTTAATTTTATTAGTCTTTCATGTATCATTAATATTGTACTACTTTACGGTACTATAAATGGAATTTCTTTATTGCAGTAAACATTTTACTCATGGTAATGGAGTGACACTGTGGCACAAATGGAATTCATTGCATGATTTCAAAGTAGATTTACTCTCTTAATTATATTTTGCTTAGAAAATATTAGAATTTGTTTTCATTTTTTGAATGCATCCTTTTTGACTGCATAAGAATAATAGCTGAGAGTGTTTGGTAGTAGAGATTAACTCTGCTATTACTAAACCATAGGCATACTGTATGTATGTATGATTTAATCTACTAACTGAGCTTTGGCTTTCTAGAGCATTGCATTTGAAGCACCTGAACTGGTTATTGAGAACTAATTGTTTTTATTTTATACCTTGAGATTTTGTATCATGTAATCATGAGAAAATAAAAATAATAATTTGGATTTATATAGTGCTTTCTTTCTTGACTGGTTACAATGCTTTCAAACATACTTCCTATTGAAATAATTAAAGTACAGTCATTATTACTCCCAGTTTGCTGGTAAGTTAATTTTCTTCCATAACAAAGCCAATATATTACTGTATTATGAAACCAGAATTATTTTATTTGAATAAGATTGTCATTTTACAGTGTTTTCTATGAAATTTAAGATTTTTATTTCTTCCAAATCACCAATTTGGTGATAGTTCAAGCATTCAGCTTTACTACTGGAGTATCTGAACCAAACATAAATTTGAGTAATTGTTCTTTGAAGAAACTGCTAAAGGAGTTAGTTGCCCTATGTATGTCCCATCACTTTCAGGTTATAAAGAAGAAAATAGTTTTGCTTCTGGTTCCTCCATCTAACTTTTGAAAAAGGAAACATATACCATATTTTTCTCTAATGCACAATAGTGAATTACTCCTTGTTTTTCAAACCAGAAAGGCTGACCATAGTGTTTGTGTTTCAAAACTGAGATTTGGCATATTTGATTTTGATTTTAAATTTAATCCAGCTTCACTAAGAGGAAAGAATTTGGGGATGGTATGTTCTTATTCACAGGTCTGGCAATTATTTGTTGCCTTGTCATTGATTCTGAAATTTAAAAAATCTCAGAATCAATGTATAAAAAACTCCAGAGAAAAATCCCAAATTACCAGGGATAGCTAATTCATTCCTTTGTGCTCAGGTAGATTTGCCAAATTATTCTCCAAATGAGTCACTTTTTTTTCCTTTAACATTCTTCTGTGTAGGTAGCTGCAATTAACCCAAGTCATCCACTTGCCCAGATGCCTTTGCCCCCATCAATGAAAAACTGCATTCAGCTAGCAGCATGTGAAGCTAATGAGCTACTACCTATGATCCCTGACCTTCCAGCTGACCTTTTCACATCATGCCTTACAACACCTATCAAAATTGCGCTCAGATGGTAAGTGTTTCTAGTTGGTGAGAAGTGAGTTTTAGGTTAATGGATTTGTTGACCCACAATGGATTTGTTTTCACCATACTATGCTTCTTAGCATTGGTCAATTAGCTAGCTATAAGGAGTGGGACTTGGACAGCATCTCACTAATCAAAGTCACAAAGTGAAAATATTGTCTCCTAATTACGTATTTTAGATTAGAGATTGCTACTTATATCTTCTAAGAGTAAGAGATTTACTTCTAGAAATAAAGGAAACCTATTTATTCAGAGACCAGTTACATGTGAAGTTATATTTTTTTAATAGCATCAAGAATATTTTTAGTCTTATAGTTTTGGATCATTATAAGAGGGCGTAATAACTAGTTAAGTACCAAAAGGGATTGTTTTGGAACTTAGTTATATGTAAACCTGAAGGTTACAGTGACACACACACACACACACACACACACACACACACACACACACACACACACACTGATTTGGCCATTTGCTTCAGAGTAACATTTAAAAATTTTTATTGTTAATTTTTTTGTTGTTATTTGTAACATTTTTCTTAGAATTTCAGAACATTTTACCAACATTTTCTCCTATGATAGTCACACAGATCACATGCCTTTATGCCTTCCTTAAGATTCCATAAATCAGTGATAGAGTTGCCTATTTCTTGCTTTGGAATTTAGTTGGGTTTTTTTTTCCCCCTTTAACCACTGTGCTACTTTTTAATAATTAGCCTTCTATCTGTGTGGAGTTTTTAATATTTTTGTCCAGGAAAAGTATGTAATAGCTTGCTTTCTTGAGGAACCAAATACGAGAGAAAGAACTTAAGTAGTTCTCCTATTTTTTTTAATGAGTTTCATAATCATCAGCAAACATGATCATTTCCATATATAAAGAAGTATGCAAAAAAAAAAAGGCATGTCTGAGTCAGTCATTCTGTCAAGAAGCATTTGTTAAGTGCTTAATATTTGGTGGGGCCCTGAATTCTGGGAATGCAATGAAGATAACAGTCTCTTCCCCAGGAGCTTAATGGGGGGAGACAAATGTAAATGCCTCAGCATATAAGATTGTATACACACACAGAGATGGTAGAAGGTTATCCGAGAGCAGAAGAAAATAATGGCAGCTGATCTAAGAGGACTGGAAAAGGAGTAAGGAGACAATTTACAAAGAGCTTTAAATGACAGGAGACTTTTTTTCTTTTTTTTTATTGTCTTGGATTAGTTTATTACTTTTTTTAAAAAAATTTTAAATTTATTTTCTTGTTTATATCATTCATTTCCCCGAGATTTTGAGTTACAAATTTTCTCCCTGTATTTCACCTACCCCCAACCCCAAAACAGTGATCCCATTGTAAAGCCCTTCCCCCAATCTGCTCTCTTTTATGCCCTTCTCCAATGCCCCTCTAACTTTCTGGTAGGGCAGGGAGGGTCTCCCTACCCTAGTCCCTGTATATCTTAATTCCCAGTTGCATGTAGTTAATAATAATAATTTTATTTATATGTGTGTGTGTGTGTGTGTGTAATTATGCAGAACATCTCCACAGTGAACATATTGTCAGAGGTTGATTATATGTCCTTCCTTCCTATCCTGCTCCTGCCCCCCCGCCCTTGTTCTATTCTCTACTCTGTCCCTGTCCCTTTACTGAAGTGTTGCTTCCAGCAACCCTCCCCCAGACCCTGCCCTCCCCTCCATCATCCTACCTCTCATCCCCATACCCCCTACTCTCGACAGGAGACTTTTCATTTGATCCTATAGTTCATCAGAAACCACAGGAATTTATTGGTTGGGATAGAGATATTTTGATCATACTTGTTCTTTAGGAAAATCCTTTTGGCTGCTGAGGAGAGGGTCAATAGGGAAGGGGAAAATTTGAGAAAGAAAGAGCAAATAGAGGGCTAATGTAATAATCCAGGCAAGAGGTTTAATAAATTCCTTAATTAGGGTTGTAGATGCATCAGTGGAGAGAAGAGGACATATTAGAAGTTTCAGAGGATCTGTGGGGTGAATACAACAATGACCATCCCATATTCAGTTTTTTTCAGTATACATGAAATTTTACATAGAAATATTGACACTTGCCTTTCTTTGTCTGTTGCTGGTTGAACTTCATTCTACTATCTCTTGGACGTTTAAAAAAAATTTATTCATGGTCTTTGTTTCAAATTTTTGAAGCGTATCAGTCACTCTTCCCTACTTCCTGTACATGGCTCTTTCCTCCCCAAGCAAACACTTTATTTTAACAAATAAGCATTTTTTAATACTCACAAAACCTTTTCTTTATACATAATCTTGAAATGTATGCATCATTCTATACTGAGAGTTCATTAGTTCTCCAGTAAGAGGCAGGAAACATGATTCATCCTTAATCTTCTGAGGAAATGATAGGTCACTGCATTGATCAAATTGTTATAAATGGTGTAGCTAGTTAAATTGTGTAACTAGTTAAAAATTTTCTGCTGGTTTTGCAAAGCTCATTTTGTATCAGTTCAAGATTCTCTGAATCCCTTTTGTCACTTCTTACATCCCAGTAATATTCTTTTATATTCATATGCCATAATTTATTCAGTTTATCCTCAGTTGATGGACATCAATTATCTTTCCAGTTCTTTGCAGTAAAAAAAAGTGCTGTTAAAATATGTTTGTACATGTGGATCCTTTCCATATGTATTGGATCTCTTATATTTCATTCAAAGGATATATACAGTTTGGTGATTTGGGGGGTATAACCCCAGATTACTTTTGAGAACTATTGAATTGCTTGCACATTTGCCCTAGTACATTAGTATTCATTTTCCTAAGAAAAACAAAAATGAGCTTAGGATATTTTTAAAAAGCTATTTTGGGAGAAAAAGGACATTTACAAGAAAGGATAGGAACTTGCCTTGGGACAGTGGGGACAATGCCTGTCACTTAGAAAGCACTTTGAATATGCTTGTTGGCTAACTGGTTGACCATTATTTTGAAAAAAGAAATATCAAGAAAGAACCTAATCATATGTGCTGAGTTTAAGTCACCAGGCCAGATGTACCACCTCCTTGTGTCCTGAATATCTAGCAGAGTTATCAATAAACTGCTGTCACAGACATTTGAAAGATCATAGAAAAGAGAGTGGTGAGGGCTTCTGGCCTTATGTATTCCAGAGATTTCTCCTTTTACCTAGCACTCCTTAGGGATAAGCAATCCATTAGCCCCACAATTTATTCTACATTCCTTCCCTAGACCTTCCACCACTTTCTACTGGCCTATATATATATATATATATATATATATATGTATATATATATATATATACATATATATTTGTAGCCATAGAAATATACTCACACAGCACAAGCCCGTTCCCTTGTGTTTCCCCCCACCTTACCTGTTGCTCTTACCTGCTCCTCATTGTTGCTGCTGTTCTCCCAATGGCATTTCTACATGATCAGAACTTTCCCTTGTATTAATCTCCTGATAGCTTGAAATTACAGTGCAGTAGAGAAGCAAAATAGGACATGAAATTGGACTTTATATGTATGATGTAGCCTAATAATTCCTTATTCCAACAGTGTATTCAGTATTTTAACTGTGAAACCTGTCTTCACTGCATTCATTTCTTTCATCTTTTCCTATCTTGACTATTTTCTCAATGCACAGTCTCATAATAATTGGCAGAATCAGCTCCTACTGTAGTTTACACTTATTTCCCTCAAGTGGCAGAATTTTTACCTGACATCACTACTAGTTGATGCTACCTTGTTTGGTGCTGCCTGACACTCTTATCTATAAGATAAAAATATTTTTCCTATAGGAGTGTATCCAAAATCAATATGACAAAATTGCACACTACAACTGCTCTCTAGAACAATTAAACATTGTCCTACAAGAGAATATTTTTTACAATAAACCCTTTTCCGTTGAAAGGTACACCTTACTGAATGTTATTAGCCTAAGATGAGCAGTATATTGCATTTTGTATAATCATAATTAAATGAAATGTGCACTTCTCTGTGGAGTCAGCATTTAAAATCAATAAATATAACTTAAGAATAGGAGGAATGATGGGACTTGATTTCAGGATGTAGAGATCAGAATTAGGATTTCTGAGAGATGAGTATTTTTTTAAATTTGTTTTCTTGTTTACAAATTAGATTTTTGAATTATAAATTTTCTCCCCGTCTTTCCCCTACCCCAACCCCAAAACAGCAATCACACTGTAAAACTCCTCCTCTGATCTGCTCTCTAACTTTCTGGTAGGGCAGGGAGGATCTTCCTACCTCAGCCCCTGTATATCGTAATTCCTAGTTGCAGGTATTGCAGAGCTTTAGATTCTAGATTCTTTCGATTCCTCCCTTGTCACCCTCCCCCACTGGAAGGACAATCAGTTCAATACAGGCTGTGGATGTTTGATTATACACGACATCTTCATAGTGGACATATTGTGACAATGATCATATATCCCTCCTTCCTATCCCTCCCCTCCTTGTTCTGTGCTCTACCCTGTCCCTGTCCCTTTACTGAAGTGTGTGCTTCCAGCGTCCCCATGCGCCCTACTCTCCTGTGTGGCATGATGCCCAGTTTAGAGTTTATGCCATTTCTTCCATAAGCCAAATTTGCTGAGAGTAATTGAAAGTAAATTTGTAACAGTTATCCCTTGCCTCTTCTATATGGGATGATTAACCCCATTTTGTCTCCCCCTGTCTCCTCTCATTCTAGTCCTCTCCCACCTCAGAATTTCGCCTTTTAAAGTATCATCCCTTCATATTCAGTTGATCCTATATCCTCTATATACATGTATACACACATGCTCAGATATGTATTAATACGCATATATAGCCTCCTATATACACATATTTGGAAGTGTATACACACACACACACACATTTGTATTCCCTTCACCTATCCTCATACTAAGAAAAGTTTCATAAGTTACTATTATCGTTTTTCCATATTGGCATGTAAATAATTCAAATTTGATAAGTTCCTTATGATTTCTTTCTCATGCTTCTTGTGTTTGATTATCAGATTTTCTGTTCAGTTCTGATTTTTTCAGCAAGAATGCTTGAAAGTACTCCACCTCATTGAATGACCATATTTTCCCCTGGAATAATATGCTCAGTTTTGCTGGGTAGTTGGTTCTTGTTTTTAATCCCAGCTCCCTTAATCTTCAAACTATCATTTTCCAGGCTCTTCATTCCCTCAGGGTAGAAGCTACCAGATCCTGGGTTATCCTGATAGTGCTTCCACAGTATTCAAATGTTTTTCTCTTGGCAGCCTGTAATATATTCTCCTTTAACTGGGTATTCTGGAACCTGGCAATAACATTTCTAGGAGTTTTCTTTTGGGGATCTTTTTGAAGAGGTGATCGGTGAATTCTTTCAAGTTCTATTTTGCCCTCTGATTCTAAAACATCAGGGCAATTTTCTTTGAGGATTTCTTGAAGGATGCTTTCCAATTTCTTTTTCTGGTCATGGGTTTCAGGTAGACCAATAATTTTCAAATTGTTTCTC
>CM053593.1:182214443-182266474 GCA_028646575.1 Pseudocheirus occidentalis
AAAAAAAAAAAGTTATTATCAAACTTAAATGAGTTTTAAATGTATGATTTTGTAATATTGAAAAGAATAGTACATAAATTATTCATTTCAGTTTTCATTAAGTCAAACAAGGTCCCTATTATTGTTTTGCTAGGCTAGGCTCTTGGTCATAAGGGACTTTTTTTTTCCTGATTTACTTCTTGGGGATGGTGACGTCTGCCAAGTAAGGAAGGGAAGTGTCTTCCTCTTCCCAATCTAAGACATTATAAATTCCTAAGACAATCACAGAAGATGCGGTGTTAGTGTGTTAATACGGACAAAGAAAAAACTGGCCATTGCCCTATTGTCCTGGAGAAAGTTAATACCTTGAGTATTCTAGGCCAATAGTAGATCTAAGTATAACTATCATGAAAAAAAAATATGTTTAAAAGTGGAGCGATCTGTTGAGGAAACACCTCAAGCAGTAGCTGAAGAGTCAGTTTGAGAGGTGTTGAGGCCTAGAAAAAGGAGCAGAGACATATACTCCAGCCAGATGTGTAACTGGAGGCCAGAAGCAATTTCAAAGTGTAAGACCTCTGAAGAAGACAGAAGAGAGAGCTAGCCCCAGAAACTGAGAATTGGGCTGAAATTAGGAGCCGATCTTGGGAGCAGGGTTGAATGACTAAGCCAGCAAAGCCTCTGCAAAAGGGGGAGACTTTGAGAGGACATGACAGCAGAGAAATGACTTTTGGGCCAGCAGAACCTTAGTAGGGAGTAGCCTCAGTCACATGTGTTCTGTACATTTATGCCTCACAGCAACTTGAGTCCATGTTTGTGACCATACTTCCCACAGGCTATGCATATTTCTAGCAGAGTACACCTCAAATTTATGGGTGGTTTTTGTAGCTATTGTTTTTGCTATGCCATGTTAGTAATAAATTCCTCTGCTAAGAATTAATGGGGTCAACTGGTGGGCTGTTAATATAAAACACACCAGTAGAGGCTTGTCAGGGAAGGTGATAAGCCTTTCTATAATATCTACTACATACCAGGTGCAGTGCTAAGCACTTGATTCTCACAATAAACCAAGCTATTATCTGCACTTTATAGTTGAGGAAACTGAGGTGAAGAGGTTATGTGATATGCCCAGAGTCATAGAACTAGTATCTTAATCTAGATTTTGAATTCAGGTCTTCCAGATTCCAGACTAAAGGCTCTATCCACTGTGACAATAGTTCTGTGATTCCCAGTACCTAATAAAACACTGTGCATTATGCTGAGTGCTTAATAAATGAATTGTGACCTATATTATGTATACCAATAATAAGCATTATAACACAACAGTAAAATGGTTCCCTCCCCCCCAAAAATAGAAGAAAATGACAATGAGAGACCAAATGAGAAGAAATTATCTCTTAGAATAACAGAATTATAGAGCTTCTCTAACACTTTCAAGCATTTTCTCAAATGTCACCAAGTTTGTTAGTAGTCAGGTTCTATGGCCATGGCCTACTACATCAGACTGTTTCTTGTTGTTTAAATATTTTCATGTGTGAGTTCTATGTGCCTATTTTGTCTCTTACCATATTACAAACTCCTTGCAATTGTAGGTAAGACTTTTTACTTCATTTCTACCATCCCTTCAATAGTGCCTAGTAAAGTCAAAAAAATGTTGTTTTTGCAGGTAATAAATGTAAAGAAGCTATAAGGAAGAGGATCACTACATAAGCCAAAATTCTTAAGGAAGTTTTTATGATGCTATTTATATAAAATGGTAGATATTATACAAATTTTTCAATACTTTGTGCTCTATGATTCTCCAACATGACATCTCATTAGTCACAAACATAGCTTCTGAGATGCAGTCAAGTCAACTGCCTAGCTTGAAGCCCCCAGTCATTATCTTTCTCTGGTACACATTAAGAATTTTACACTTATTGAAGGCCAAATGACATTCTGAAATCATTAGTGTATATGAAGCAATTAATAAGATACTTGGTTCTAATCCTTCTTTAACTCAGAAGTCATGTTTGTCAAAATTTAGGTGAGATGATAATGAATTTAAAGATCCACAGAACCATAATGTGCTTAAACTGCTTCCCTGAAAAATGTCACATTTAATATTAATTTTCTTGACATTACGATGTTAGCAATGTTTTAATTGTTTTAAAAGAACATTTTTCCACTTGGACAACAAATATATGAGCTTAACTATATTGGGTCTACTGTATATATTTGTGATACATGTATATTCCATATGTATGTGCCTGAGACAAAAACTTGATAAAAATTAAGAATGGGGAGAGTTATCATACTTATGGGTAGCTTTGCCAGTATTTATGCAATTAACAACAAAAAAAAATCAACATCCTTGGAACATGTCAAACTTTTTGCAACATCCATTTCCTTCTCAAATAATATATTGTTTTCATCAATTTGTTTATTTTTTGAAACGATAAAATTTTGAATGCTTTGTTTCAAGTACATTTACATATAACTGAACTATATTTGGAAGGGCCACTCATGCTCTTGTTTTTTGGTAAGAAAGGTGAGAACAGTTTTATATCAGAAAGAAAGTTGGTAGAGTACTTTGCTAGTATGTAATAATCACTGTGAAACAATACTATAAATTATTCAGCCCTTTAAAATAATACTCATAGATCTTAATAAGTAAGGCAGGGTTTCAAATCTGTTGTTCCATATGTTAAAGATGGTGCATAAGCTTACTATTTCTTAGTTGATTTAACTTTTTCCCCCATAATCATAGATAACCAGAGATTTTCTACATCCTTCATCCTCTGGGGTTTTTTTCCACTTTAATTTTTTCTAATGCCTCTATAATCTTTTGAGAGATGCTGAAATGTTACTTTGTCCTATGCATTGCTTTTATTCTTTACATATTGTAAAATTTTGAAACTGTTACTTTCAATAGCTGAATAAGGGAATTTGGAATCTCTGGCAAATTTTTTATTTTCCAGATTTCCTGCCATGTTTCCTTTTTTGTTGTCTCCTTTAATGGAGGAATATCATATTCACTTTTCTACTATATGTACATCTAACTAGATGTGATTGGTATTTGCAATGCAATCATCTAGACCTTCAATAGCTTTCTCAAAATTCTTCTGCTATGTTGCTCTCTTTAGTGGTATTTCTTTGTCTACCACCTTTCATGCAATGATTCTTAAGACTATAATAGCATTTTTAGCTTAGTCCATTAGTTGGATTCACATTGTCAAATGCAAAAAGGGCTTTGCAGATCAATAATTTTTTCATGCCCACTTCTTTATAAAAATCAGGTGCTGTTTAGCATCTTCTTAGTTATTTAGGTATACTTATTGTGATTTACATTTTCAATGACCTCAAGACTTCCAATTTTATAGAACCCTTCAACTTCATCCCTTATTTCATCTAAATGGGATATAAGGATGAAGGTATTACTCTACTTACACTTGTTGGCAACCTGTTGTGTGACTTACAACTAACGTTATCCTTTATTAAAAACAAAAACAAATATAAGGCCTTTGTCTATAAATAGTGAGAAAATTTCCAAATTTGTGAACTCTTTTTGGAATGGATCAGTGATTTTACCTTTATTGGGAGCAACTTCTACAAAACAGGTAAACTTTGCCTACCAGTGTATTTCAGCACCATCTCTGCAACTACTAGTCTCAAGGAGTTGCAATTGATCAGGTATCCCCTCTTTGTCAAACTGGTCATCATAATGGCTTCGAGTGTAGTTATTTGGAAGCTTATACCTTTTCGTCTAATTCTTAGATTCAAGAGTAACTTTATAACACAAGCTAAGTGCTAATCTAATTAACATTAAAACTTTAAATTAATTGGCCAGTATTTCAGGGTTCATACCAAGTTAGTTTTGTGGGAGATAGTGTTATCACAAAAAAACTAGCTGGAATTTCCTTACTATGCCATGCTCTCATGCTCCCCCCACTCCCACCCATGTCTCTGTCTGTCTCTTGTCTCTCTCCATGGACAAAGGGTTGGCCTTGAGAAAATTCTCATTGTCATTACTGTACCAGCTGAAATCTAACGATACATTAAAAATAGATGTTTTGAAAGATTCTTTTCTATGTTCAATTCCCAATGCTTCTCATTTATTTTCATTGCTGATCTCTCTCTTGATATTCTTATTATAAGTGTTGAAGCTGAAGAGGAATCCAATGTACTTAGACTTAGAGTAAGGGTACAACATGGCTAAAAATGGGTATTTACTTTTCTGTCACCTGGTACATACAGCTTCTTGCACTGCGTCAAAGATTCTTTACAGCTTAGTAAGAAGAGTGGAATGAGTACAGCACTAATATTAGTGGAGTTAGTGTGAACTAGTCCAGGCATTCTGGAGAACAATTACTACTAGTTCTGTATCAGATATCAAAGAAAAGGGAAAAGGACGTATTTGTACAAAAATATTTATAGAAGTTCTTTTTGTGGTGGCAAAGAATTAGAAATCAAGTCAAGGGAACATCCATCAAGCAGCGAATGGCTGATTGTGATGGAATGCTACTGTACTATAAAAACTGACAAGTAGGACAATTTCAGAAAAACCTAAGAAGTCTTATATGTACTGATACAAGGCAAAGTAAACAAAACCAGGAGAACATTGTACACAGTAACAGCAATATTTTAAGGATGATCCACTGTGAATGACTTAGCTACTCTGATTAAGATAATGATCCAAGACAATCCCAAAGGACCCATGATGAAAAAAGCTATCCACCTCCAGAGAGAGGTGATGAACTCTGAAAAAAACAAACAAACAAACAAACAAACAAACAAACAAAAAACCAACTTAGTAAAAAGAAATGCAAGGCAGGTTAAAAAAAAAAAAAAGAAGCCAGTTCCAAAGCAAACCAATGATAATGTAAGATTAGAGAGGTAAAAGACAGGAAAGTAAATTTAGCAATATAATGATGAAAGAGATTATTAAAGGCACATGGCAGTTTTGAAATGTTCATTCTGAACAACTACATGAGATTTGTTTGCTGTTAGTTTAAATTAAGCTATCTTCTATTGATTGAAACAAAGATTTTTAGCTATTCTTATCTTGCTATATAGATATAAAAATCATCTTCTTATCAACAAAGCTAGAGCCCAGATTTTATATTTCCTTTATATCCCTCCACATTTTGTGAAACAAAGCAGGCATTAAAAAAAAATTTCACTGAATGTCAAACTGCAATTCAATTTTCCCTTTCAAATCAAATATATAAATACAAATATAGCATCCTACCTTAAGCAGTGAGAGAATAAGATTTTTTTTTTAATCAAACACCTAACCAAATCCTGCCCTTACCTGTGTCCACATTCTGGCCACACAGAAGAGACTTGCTATACAAGCCTAAATTGTACAGTTACTCCACACAATTGGGAAAAAATATTTATAGAGTCATTACGTGAAAGACATTGCAAAATATATGAACACCGTCTTTTTTATCACAATTATTAAATGTTAGGTACCATACAAAATATGCAAAAACAATCCTATTAACCATATACAAATAGAAATTGTCATCGTTACTGCATTCCTCAGTAGGCATGAATGAACATTAGAGACAGTTTGGAAGGACATTGTAATGGGGAGCACAATGTACTAGAGTCAATAGAGTCAATCAATCAATAAACATTGGCATTCTGTCAAGCACTAGACATACAAAAAGAGACAAAAGGCAATACTTTCACTTAAGAAGCTTACAATCAAATAGGGGAGATAATATGTAAAAAAAAAATACATATAAAGCAAGCTACTTACCAAATAAATAGGAAATAATTAACAGAGGGAAGGCACCAGAATTAAGAGGAATTGAGGAAAACTTCCTGGAGAAGCTGGGTTTTAGTTGGGACTTTAAAGGAGTCAAGGAGATCAGAAGTAGGAGAGGAAGCTGGAGAGCTTCCCAGAAATGGGGAATAGCCTGAGAAAATGTCTGGAATTGAGAGATGAAGTGTCTTGTTCCTTGATCAAAGAGTACAGGGTAGGGATTAAGGTGTAAGAAAACGAACCTTAGGAGGGAGATAACTTATGAAGGGCTTTGAATAAAAAATTAAAACATTCTGCATTTGATCCTAGAAGCAATATTGCGGCATTGGAATGTATTAATTTGAGGCAGAAGGAGTCATATTGTCAGAAAAATCACTTTGGTGGATCAAAGGAAGAAGGATTGGAGTGGGGAGAGACCTGAGACAAACAGACCCAATCAGCAAGCTGTTGTGATAGTCCACGTGTGAGGTAATGAGATTCAATGAACTCTAGTCTCAAACTCTGCAACTGAGTGATTTGGGACAAGTAACTTCTCATCTATGGGCCTAAAGTTTCCTCATCAGAAATATGAGGGGTTAGGATTAGATGATCTCCAAGCTCTCTTCTAGCTCTAATATTCTCTGACTCTATAATACAGTTAAGAATTACAATAAAGAATTTATCATAGTCTTCTCCCTCTGGGTTGCATTCTAAATTTATTTTTTGATATTAAAAAACGTAAAATGTTATGCTGACTTTCAGATATACTAAATAAATTAAAAGCTCAGACACTTACTAGCTGGACAAGTCACTTAACTCTGTTTGCTTCAGCTTCCTCCTCTGTTAAATGAGCTGGATATGGAAATGTCAAACCCCTCCTGCATCTTTTGCCAATAAAACCCCAAACAGGACCATGAAGTCAGACACAACTGAAAATGACTAAACAACAACAAAAATATGGTTTTTTAAAACATACTAGTCTGTCTAAAGAACCTATGACAAACAACTTTCTGCCTATGACAGGGTCTTTTTTTCATGCCTTTGAGTAATTTTAACAGACACAAAAACAATGCAGTATGCTACAGAGTTTCTCTTCAACATTGTAAATCAATGAGAATAATACAACTAGCATTGCTGGAATAAAGACTGCAAATCACTTTATATATGCTATGTCTTTTGAGCTTCACAAAAATTCTTTGAGGTCAGTACTGGGGTTTTCCATTATACCCATTTACTGATGCTAAGAAAAATTAAGGGACTTGACAATGGTCAAAGACCTTCAATTCAGGAGCAGAATTTTAACCGAGAGCTTCCTGACTGAATAGCAGTCTATCCACTATACCCTCACTGTCTCTCACTCAAAAGAGGGCTATATTTTAAGGCGTATAATTGGTACATAATAACCACCTTGTACTTTAAGTTTCATGAAGACTGGGACAATAAGCCGTCTCAAAAATCTACAATTACTTAACATTAAAAAATGTTCTTTGCAAATGACTTGCCAGATACATTTTCTTTCTAAATTAATCAACAACAACAACAACAAAACCAGACAGTGTGGCATAATGGATAAAAGGTCAGCCTTAGTTTCAAGATCAGTCTCTAACAAATTCTGTATGTGACCCTAGGCATGTTTGAGGCAACTCTCTAAGAAACTGAAAGACATTTGCTATTCTCAATGAGTAAAGATAGATTCCTCACTAGAAGAAAAATACAGTTATGAAAACAATGATATGGAGGGGAAAAAATAAAAAAAGAAAGAAGACAAAATCCAGCTACTCTGGTTAATCATTTAGTCTTTTCTAAGTTTGGTTTAAGGGTTAATCAGCCCCTCAAAAATGGATCAACTTTGAAAACATAAGTAACTGAATATATAAAGATGAAAACCATACTCAAAACATCTGTTGACACTATCAAGAAACAAAGACCCTGTGGGATCTGTCCAAAAATAGTTTGCTATCCTCTTCTTTCTTCTATACCATATTAACAGAAACTATCTACAAATGACAATATGCTGTTTTCCCTAAATAAAATGAACATTTTCTTTAAAATACCAAATGTGCATATGTTCAGATTAGCAAAGGTGTAGTAGCTTGGAAGACTATATTACTTTACTTCTATCTACTTCATTAATTACTGTAAAATAAGAAAAATTACTTCAGGGGCTACATCTGTTGGAAAATTCAGACATTCCAAACCATTTTAGCCTATCTCAAAAAAGCAAATACTGTTTGTCAAACTAAAGAATGGAATTATAGTCATGTAATCTTTCAGTGACTGGCCTAGAGAATTATAGCTTTTACCCTACAGTGAACAATTCTAGGATTTTTGTTTTGTTTGGGGGGGAGGGGTTGGAGAAAAATTTAAAAAGAAAAAATAGAAAATGTGAGTTTTTCTTTGCATTATCTCTATGAATTTGAGAATTCATGACAGTTGACTAAAAAAAATTATATAGTGTTTTTAATATTTGACATAGACACCAAAACCCTGGAATATAGGTGCTACAATATATCTTTATCCTCAATTTACAGATTAAAAAACTGAAGTTAAGATATTTAAAGTGACTTGCCCAGGGCCATATAAACTAATAGCCTCCTCCCCCTAGCCCCCTGCTTAAATTTTATTTTATTTTCAGTTCTGATTTTTCTTGATCTCTGCTCTCTCTGTCGCTCACTAACCCACTGAGAAAGCAAAAAACAAAAAAACAAAAAAAAACCACACCCTAAAACCTATTACCTAGAAGTATAGTTAACAAATTCCTGCATTATCCATGTCCCAAAGAAAGAACCTAGGTTCTATTTTCCCATATACCCTCATTTTCCTTTTTTATCATCTTAATCTAATGGGTATAAGATAGCATCTCAAAGTTGGTTTAATTTGTAATTCTCTAATTATGCATGAATGATTTAGAGCATTTTTTCTTTTCTTTTTTTTTTTTTTGGAGGGGGGCTATTTGAAGCGGGGAAAGCCAGGGTAATTGGGGTTAAGTGACTTGCCCAAGGTCACAGGGCTAATAAGTGTTAAGTATATGAGGCTGGATTTGAATTCAGGTCCTCCTGACTCCAGGGCTGGTGCTCTATCCACTGTGTCAGGTAGCCACCCCTACAGCATTTTTTCATATGGCTATTAATAGCTTGGATAACTTCCTCTGAAAACTGTGTATTCATATCCCTTGACCAGACATGTTATATATTTTAAAAATAAAACCTTTATAAAAGAAATGAATAAAAATTTTCCCAAGATTTTGCTTTTCTTCTCATTTTAACTGATTTTGTTTCTGCTAAAGCTTTTAAATTTTATACAATCAATATTATCCATTTTGCATTCTGTTAACCTCTCCATTTGGTTTCATTATTCCTTTCCCTATCCATAAATGTAACATGTAGTTTCCACACTTCACTAATCTGCTTACTCTTTACGTCTAAATAATCTATTCATTTTGAGTTTATCTTAGAATAAAGTGTGAAATGTTAGCTTATAACCAGGTTTCTGCCAGACTACTTTCCACTTTTCTCAACAGATTTCATCAAATAGTGAGTTTCTGCCGTAATAGCTGGGATCTCTGGATTTATTAAACATTGAGTTACTATACTCATTTGTTTCTGAATACTGTCCATCAAACCTATTACACTAAAAAACCTCCCAATTTCTTAACCAGCATCAAAATGCTTTAATAACTGCAGTTTTATAGTCAAGTGTGACATCTGGTATTGGTAGGCCCTTCCCTTCCCTTTCTTCCCCCCTTTTTTCATTGATTCCCTTGATGTTTCTGATCTTTTGCTCCTCTAAATGAATTATTATTTATTCTAACTCTAAAAAGTAATTCTTTGGTAGTTTAACTGGTATGGCATTGAGTAAGTAAATTAATGTAGACAGTACTCTCATTTTTATTAGACTGGCTTGGTCTCCCAATGCATGGTTATAGTTCTCTAACTATTTAGATCTGTCTTTAATTTTGTGAAGAGCATTTTGTAACTGTGTTTATATAATTTCTGTGGGTCTTTTCAGAAACTCACAAGTATTTTATACTGTCTATATAAATGGAATTTTTCTAATTCTTCCTGCAAGGACTTGGTAAAATATAGAAATATGGATGATTTATGTGACTTTTACTTTCTATCTTGCAACTATATTAAAGTTGTTCACTGTTTTCTTATTAGCTGTTTTAGTTGCTTCTAGGATTCCCTACATAAATCATAATATCATTCACAAAAAGTAATAGTTTTTACTGGCTGAGGAATGGAGTAGTAGATCAATGGAATAGATTAAAAAGAAACAGTAGTCAAAAATTATAGTAATGTACTGTTTGATAAGCCCAAAGAACCCAGTTTTGGGGATAAGAACTCACTATTTGACAAAAACTGCTGGGAAAACTAGAATACAAAATAGCAGAAACTGGGCATAGAACATCATCTAAAGCCATACACCAAAATTTTAGTCTAAATGGGTACATGATCTAGGTATAAAGGTAGATACTATAAGTCATCTGGGGAAGCAAGGAATAGTTTACATGTGAGATTTATGGAGTAGGGAAGACTTTATGGCCAAAGAAGAGTTAGAGAGCATTATAAAATGCAAAATGGATAATCTTGATTACATTAAATTGAAAGGTTTCTGTACAAACAAAGCCAATGTAACCAAGATTAAGAGGGAAGTGGGAAATTGGGAAAGAATTTTTATAACCAGTATCTCTGATAAAGGCCTCATTTCTAAAATATACAGGGAATTAAGCAAAATCTATTACCCATTTCCCAATTAACAAATGGTCAAAGGATATGAACAGGCCATTTTCAGAGGTAGAAATTAAAGATATCTATAAGCATATGAAAAAATGCTCTAAATCACTATTGATTTGAGAAATGCAAATCAAAACAACTTTGAGGTACCACATCTCACCAGTCAGATTGGCTAAGATGACAAAACAGAAAAATAAGAAATGCTGGAGAGAGAGGATGTAGAAAAATTGGAACACTAATGCATTGTTAGCAGAGCTGTGAACTGATTCAACCATTCTGGAGAGCAATCTGGAACTATGCCCAAAGGGCTATAAATAATTGCATATCCTTTGATCCAGTAATACCACTTCTGGGGTTCTATACCAAAGAGATCATAGAAGTGGGAGGAAGACCCATGTGTACAAATATATTTATTGCAGCTCTCTTTGTGATGGCAAAAAACTGGAAATTAAGGGGATGCCCATCAATTGAGGAATGGCGAAATAAGCTGTGGTATATGAATGTAACGGAATATTATTGTGCTATAAGAATTGGGGAGGAGATGGACTTCATTCTTACCTGGAGAGGCTTATACAAACTGATGCTAAGTGAGAAGAGCAGAAGCAGGAAAAATTTGTACACAATCACACATACGTCATATGTGTGATGACCAACCTTGATAAATTGGACTCTTCTCAGCAATGCACAGCTGTAAGATAACTCTATAAGTCTCAGGATGGAAGGAGATATCTACATTCAGAGAAAGATTTAGAAAGAACAGAGTTTAAATGGAGACTGAAGCAATCTACACGCTATCATTCTTTTCCATGTTTGGATTTGTTTCTTTTTTCCCATTGTTCACTCCATTGTTCACAACCTTTCTATACAACCAGACTAATGTCCAATGTGAAAGTATTTGCAGATCCTATACTTGATTGCATGCCACCATAGGTGGGGAGAAGGGAAAGAGGGAGGGGAAAAAATTTGAAACTCAAGAAAAAATTTGATTCTGGAACTGAAGCTTGTAAGCTAAAAATAAATAAATCAATTTTTAAAAAATAAAACAAACATAAAAAATAAATAAAAAATTATTGAGGAAAAAAAGTAATAGTTTTGTTTCCTTGTAGTCTATGCCTGTTCTTTTAATTTTAAAAACTATTATTGCTACTGTTCATGTTTCTAGTACAAAATAATCAGCATCCTTACTTGACCCCAGATCTTGATGGAATGGCTCCTAGCAGTATCAATATTCTACACTGATACTACTTATCTTAAGGAGAGCTCCATTTATTCCTATGCTTTCTAGTGTTTTTAACAAGAATGGACATTGTATTTGTCAAAAGTTTTTTTTTTGTATCTATTAAAATAATTATATGATTATTGCCCTTTATTATTAATATAGTCAATTATCTTATAATTTTCCTAATATTAAACCAAACCTGTATTACTGATATAAACTCATGTGTGATCTTTGTGAACTACTACTGTAATATCTTTACTACTATTTCATTTAAATTTTCTGCATGGATATTCATTAGGGAAATTGGTCTATAGTTTTCTTTCTGTGTTTACTCTGCATGGTTTGAGTATCAAAGTCATATTTGTATCAGAGAAGGAATTTAGTAGGACTCCTTCTTTACCTATGTTTTTGGAAACAGTTTACATATATTAGAATTGTTCTTTAAATATTTGTTAGAACCTGCTTATAAATCCATCTTGATCTGAGGGATTCTCTGGGAGTTAATTTATAGCTTATTGAACGTCTTTTTCTAAAGTAGGGTTACTGAAATATTCTAATTCTTGCTCTTTAAGACTGGGAAATCTATATTTTTATAAGCATTTAATTTCATTTAATTGCTAGCTTTATTGGCATAAAAGTGGGCAAAATAATTGCTTTTCTTTCTTATTCATTGGTTATGAATTAATCTTTTTCATTTCTGATAATAGCAATTTGGTTTTCCACATTAAAAAAAAAGTCAAACTAGTTAATAGTTGGTCTATTTTACTATTCAATCTCCCCCACTTCCCAAAAGAAAGCTCTTATTATTATATATTATAGTTATCCCTTCTGCATCACTGGAATCAGGTGCATGGCACCCCTGCAATCTAGAAAGCCATGTGAAATTCACAAGGGTAGACCCTTTGCTTTAATTTTCTTTTAGAAAATTATATGAGGACTTAGCCTTTTCTTTTATGATGCCAGAGTTGACAGGAATGTCTTTATATAACAATCTAACATTTCTGAGTTTCCAAACCTTTTCTGTGTCATATGCAGCTTTCATAAAACTCCCCCAAAATTTCCATTTAATTTCTTAAACCAATGCAAAAGATATTAAAACTGTGATGGGGAAAGTCCAATGTGAAAGGGATAACTGTTGTTCATTTGTTTTTACTTTTAATTTTGCTAATCTTTCCTTTGATTTTCAGGATTTCTATTATGGATTTGAATTGGTATCTTTTAAATTGTTTTTTTTAAGGGTTTTTGTTGTTGTTGCGTATCCAATTTGTTGACTTTTTCTTTCTCTCTTTTACTTATAAAATTGCTTAGAGATATAAATTTGGCTGGATCCCACAAATTTTGCTATATTGTCTCACTTCTGTCACTAACATTAATTAAATCACTAATTGTTTCTATGATTTTTGTTGACCCATCCTTTATTTAGTTTCTAATTAATTTTTAATCTTTGCTTCAAATGCCCTTTAATGAATAAATTTTTTATTCATGGCCTGTCAGTAATGAATTTAATACCTCTGTTTTGTGAAATTTCATGCCCTAATATTTGGTCAATTTTTCTGAAGATACCACAACTGAGAAATAAATATAGACCCTTTGCCATTCTATAACTTTTCTAAAATTCTATTCAGGTCTGCAATTTCTATATAGTTTATTTTTGTTGCTTAGATGTATTTGAGTCTGGAAGGGAATAACTTGAGGTTCCTCATTACCACAGCTTTATTATTTATTCCTGTGTTATTTTAACTTTTCCTTAATAAATTTATATGCTACACCTTTTGGTGCATAGGTTTAATATTAATTCATTGCCTATGGTACCACATAGCAAAATGTAATTTGTCTCTTTTAATTATGAATATTTTTGCTTTCACTTTGTCTGAAATTAGGATTGCTACCATTATTTTTTCCTTGAGCTGAGGCATAACAGATTCTGCTCCAGAGTTTCTGTTTCAAGGCTGTTTCTTGTAAAAAGCATATTATTGGAATCTGGTGTCTTCTTCTATTTTATGAGTGAATTCATCCCATTCACATTCATGGCTATGAATGCTAGCTCTATTTCCTCCATCCTATTATCTTGTACTTATTTTCCTCTTTTTTACCTTGTCCTCTCTTTAAGAGTCTATTTCACTTCCAACCAATGCCTGGCTTAAACTATCCACCTTGTTATTCTCCTTCTTTCAATTAGTTCCTTTCCCTCCTATTTCCTTTTGGATAAGATCTATTTCTATACCCAACAGTGTGTTTATATGTATTTTTTTCCTACTTTAACTGGTTCAGATGAGAGTGATGATTAAGTGTTGTCTGCTCCACCCCCTGCCACCCTCACACTCCCTGACTTTGTTGTAGAAACTCTAGAGGTAGATTCGGAACTAAAGACTTCTTGACTCTCTTTCTACTACATAATACTGTTAACATTGTCAAAAGTGCTTTAGATATGTAACTTCAGTAGTAACTAGGCACAGATGATTCTCATTAAGTATATTTTTTCTTCATAAAAAACATATTTAAGACATTTTCATTCCAAATAAAGGAATATGACTTTAAATAATTTATTCATTACATTTATCTTTATCGAGAAACTAGACTTGCTTCATAGAACACTATTAGAAAATTAAGCTATCTACAAAAGCACTAGTATAATAGCAAAGAGACATTATGAAAAGTTAAATGCAGGAAAATATGGAAGCAATGGGTTTTTCTAATATTAGGTTAATGTGACAACTGACCTATTATTATCTTTAACCTAAATTGCTTTAGACTTTCTTATGCATCCCTTGGGAAAATGAACCACAAGTAAAACAAAACAGCTTGAGATTTGATAGTTTTTTTAGTTGAATCGATTTAGGCTGAAATAATACTTCCTGAAGGTTTTATCCTTTTTAATCTACATGTCAAAATGTGGAATGAATAATCCCTCATAAATATATTACTGCCATAAAAGAAGAGATCTCAGAGTCATACAATCCTATTGGAAACATAATGGCCTCTGGCATAAAGGCAAAGAAAATATTCGCTGAGTTTCTGGCAGAGAACTGCAATTCCTCTGACTAGTGCTATAATTAAAATTAAGGAGGAGACAATCCCTTTGCTACTCTCTATAATCCAAATAGAATGCAAATAACTACATAAGAGATACGCTAGAGAATGTCAAATTGAGCATGAGTTCTGCATTTGTAGTAATTAACTGAAAATATATAGATTTATATATAAACAGCATGGACCAAGGCTAACGAACCATAGCTCAAAATAAGGAATTTGGCCTCCTGGGGAATCAGAGCATTCTCAGACTCAAGTTTGAGAAACCCTGATCTTCGGAGCTAGCACTTCATCTTACTATAATATATGCTCTGCTAAACTAAAAACCCTGAGATATTAAATGACTATTTGTCTTGGTCATTAGGATAAGGCCCTAACCATTACAGTATCTTTCTGCTTCAGAAGACTGAATAAGTATTCTTCATGCCATTACTTTCTTACTACCACCATCCCTGGGTACACTGGCACCAGCACCTATATTGTTTTCCAGCAGGAAATTTTACCATCTAGTCATGATGCATCTTTTATAAAGGAGTGGTTTATTCACAAGAGAACAAGATATTTAAATATGCATGGCATACAAAATTAAGGTAATTACAGAAAGTGAAAAGTTAGGTGGACATCAAGTAAATTAAGCTAAATATAGTTAACATGTCTTTAGCTGAACTGACTTACATTCAAATAAATCATCTTATCATCAGAAATGGCCTTTTTCACTCTGAGTCCCCTAGTCTCCAAGTTAGGATTTGTGCACCTCATTCATTCTCCTAATAGCCACCCTTTTGATAACTCTAGGCTCTCTACTCCAATCAAGAAGCCTTCAGATGTTTGGCAAGTTTTTGGTGTTTATCTTATACATCCTCATATTCACAATGCTTTTGAGACTAATTTTCAAACAGGTGGCTTAAATCCATTTTTGATCAAAAAGAGTATTCCAGCTGAAACAACAAGCTAACTAAGAAGTCAGGGAGGGTATATGTATCATCTGTGTGTTTCTAAAAAGTAAATGAAACCACTAAACTATGAAAGTTACAAAAGTCTAGGGCAAGAGAAAACAGCTTTTTAAGTGATGAGGTTTTTGTGTTTTTGTAATGATAGCTACTCATTAAACCAGCTAGCAAGATTAATATGAAGAACAGAAATCTATATCCACGAGGGCTTCCTCTAACTAATAAAAATTAAATGGTGCATAGAAGTCATACAAAAAAAGGTTATAGTGGCATGGCAATCTTTCACAGTGGAACAAAGGAGAGGGGAAGAAAGTGGAGAAGAAGGAAATAAAATACTGACATAACAGTGTTCCCAACATTTTCACTTCAACAAATAATTCGACATTTCTTAATTGGTGAAAATATATAGCACATAATTCTACAGGATACCAGAACTAAGAACTGGGAGAGAAAAGAGAAACCATACTGCAGCCCAATGCTTGTAGTTTCTTCTCACTTGGTGTTGCAACCATACCTACTCACTATATGCACTATATGCAACCATACTACTAATCACTATTACTAGAAGGGACATGAAAATCTATGACATATCATAGATTGTATGATGATCTATAGCCATGACTGTACTAGAATATAGGTGCAGAGGGATCTTGGTTAGATCTTTGTCACAAAAAGTATATATCTAAAAGCAAAAGCAAGCATCACATCGAACAGGGACACACTAGATTTCCCGATAGGAAAATGAGTAAAGCAAGGATGCTCACTATCTTTGTTATTATTTGATAGAGTTCTAGAAATACTAGTAAAAAGAAGATGAGAAAAAGAATTAAAGATGGGAAAGAGGAGATAAAACCATCCTTATCGGATGATATGAGTTTTATTTAGAAAATCTTAGGTGAAAAGCAAAAATACCTGACATAATAGCTTCAGTAATATTATAGGCTATAAAACAACCCAAAAATAATCAGCAACATTTCTGTGGAATTTAAAGAAAAAAGAAGTAATAATAGAAAGGGTTATCTCATTCTAAATAACTAAAAAATGTATAAAACATTTGGGGTTAATCTATCAAACCACATAAAATACTTGTATAGGTTCAATTACGAAGTATTCCTTAAGGAAACAAAGACCAACTTAAATAGTTGGAGATACATACAATGCTCTTGACTGGACCGTGACAATATAACAAAAATGATAGTATTATCAAAACCAATTTATAGTTTTTAGTATTGCATCAAACTCTCAAAAAGGATACTTTAAATAAAATGATAAAATTGTATCTAAATTCATTTAGGGAAAAAAAAAAGACCTAGAATATCAAGGGAAATAATGAAAAGAAGAAGGGCAAAGAAGGATTACCACTTCCCACACCTCAAATTATTTTATAAAGGAACAGTAATTAAAAATTTTATTTAGTCTTGGTTAAAAAATAGAGAAACATATCAAAACAACAAACTAAAAAAGGTGGACTAAAAAATTATGCAACTCAATAATTGTGTTTAACAAATTAACAAAACATAAACAGATTAGGAAAGGAATCCATTTAATTTAAAAAATCTCCTAGGAAAACTGAAACAAAAACCATACTATGAAAAAAAAAGAGAAGAACTGATCATATCATTTTCAGAGCTATGAGTAGGAGATCTCTTTACCAAATGAGGGAAAGAAACAATTACAAAAGAAAAAATACATAATTTTACTTACATGAAACTGAAAAGCTTTTATAAAAACAAAATTAATACATGCAGAATAAAAAGGAAATCATCAAATGAGAAAAATTCTTTTACATCAAGTTTCTCAAATAAGGTTTTGTAAGATACATAAACAATTATTGGATAAAACCAAGTCATCCCCAAATGTTCAAATGATATGAACAAACATTTCTCAAAAGAAAAGTAAACTATAAACAACCATAGTAAATGATCCATTAAGAGAGGTTAAAATCAAAACAACCCTTAAATTTCATACTTGACATTCAGCAAACTGGCAGAAATGAAAAAGATGAGAATTGTAAATGTTGGGAGGAGTTAAAAGAAGAGTATTGGAGAGCCTATTGTGGATAGAAGTTTCAGAGGCAGACTTATATTGATTAAATAGTAATAAATCAAAATCCTCTCATTTCATAATGCCACATCATGTAGTGGATAATCATTTAAAGAACTAAGAATCATGACAACTTGGATATAAATTCTAACAGAGATACTTACTAAACTACATGTGGCTACACAAATTACTTAACATGTCAGCACATCAGTTTTGTTATTTGTAAAATGGGAGGAGTTAACAATTAGGAGTCTTCAGAATGAAAAGGGACATGTCTAGAAGTGGCTTATTCTGAATAAAATTATTCAATTTTAAATCTGTAGTTTTGTTCCAAACCTCCAAAAACAAAAAGAGTGGAACAAATTTGGGACTGCAAAAATCCTTTGAGACCAAAACCAGGACACCTCTATTCTAAGTAAAATGAAATATAAAACCAAAAACCCTGAGGTGAAGAGAGGGAGTAGGAGGAAACGTCTCTTTATCTCCAATTTGGATTTTCTTTCTAGCAAGATGGAGAAATTGAGAATGCTTTTGTAAGACTAAAGGACAGTATGCTTTTGAATATATTCATTAATAGAATGGATTAATGCACCAAGACACATCATGTCAATTATAAAGAAATAACATTTATCCACAAAGAAAAGAAGTAGAGAAATGGATAGATTTCATACCAATTCCTAATTTTAAAAAATCTAATTCAAAAGCATTATCACACTGTAATCATTGTCTCAAACACAAATGAGCAATTTACACGTATTAATGAGGTACTAGTTCAAAGATCCCAGGGAAATATTCAGCTAATGACAGCCCGACAAATAAAATTTAAGTCTATATGTATGTACTATGCTACATGACTCAGGATTGTTTTTGATATTAGTCATGACTTTTAGTTAACAAAAGCTAACATTTTAGTATCCTAAATATTTATAAAAATGCATTCTACCTCTAAGCTATTCATCTACCCATTCTTCTCCTAATCCCTTGACTGTTATAGAAAATGGCATCAAAAACTTTAAATTTACTAAATCATACAATGATCCCAGTCAAACTATATTTCTATTTTTCTAAGACAAATAAAAATGTTAATGGATGAACAAAATATGAATATGGACAAGACTTGTAGGAGGTTTCTCTGCAGAAAGAATGTTTCAAATCATTAATGATTTTTTTAAAATGCAAATCAAAGCAACCCTAAGTTTCCCCCTCATCACTAGGAAGTTCATAAGATGACAAAAACTGGCAATAGTAAGTATTGGAGGGATGATGCAATGATAGGCACACTAATAGATTGTTGGTGAAACAGTGAAATAGTATAACCATTTTGGAAAGAAATTTAGAATCATGCAAATAAAATGACTAAAATGTCTATATTTTGGATCACTAACTGCAGGACTAGGTCTATGCCACAAGGAATACATCAATAACAATGTCCCATATATTACAAAATGTTTAAAGTAGCACTTTCTGTGATAGCATAGAATTAGAAGCAAAGTAGATGCCTATCAACTGAGATATATTTAAACAAATTATGACACATGAGTGTAATGGAATATTACTGTGCTGTAAGAAATTATGCATTTGATGAATACAAAGAAACACAAATTACAAACTGATGTAGATTGAAATTAGCTAAGCCAAAAAAACAATATACACATTAACTATCAATCAATTAATAAACTATTATTATGAAGCATCCACTAAGTGTCACTTAGCAGTGACTATGCTAAGCTATAGGAATACAAAAAGGGGTAAAAGAAAATACCTGCCCTCAGGGAGCTGAAGGTCTAATGTGGGAGACAGCATGTAACAAATATATACAAAACAAATTATATTCAAGATATATATTACTATTGTTGAATCATTCAATTGTGACTGAATTTTTATGACCCCATGAACCACAGTACACCAGGTCTTTCTATGTTTCATTCTCTCTCAAAATCTGCCCATGTTCATGTTCATTGTTTCCTGTTATCTGCCTCATCTTCTGCTGTCCCCTCTTCCTTTTGCCTTCAATCTTTTCCAATATTAGGGTCTTTTCTAATGAGTCCTATCTTCTTCTTACGAGGCCAAAGTATTTAAGCTTTGGCTTCAGTATTTGACCTTTGAGTGAATAGCTTGAATTGATTTAAGTTTTGACTGATTTGATCTCCTTGCTGTCCAAGGGATTCTCAAAAGTCTTCTCCAGCACCACAATTCCTTTCCTTATAGTTCAACTCTCACAACTACTTATTGCTACTGGAAAAATCATAGCTTTGACTACATGGATCTTTGTTAGCCAGGGGATGCTTTTTAGTATGCTGTCCAGATTTGCTATAGCTTTCCTTCCAAGGAACAAGCACCTTTTAATTTTCTGGCTGCAGTCACCATCTGCAGTGATCTTTGAAGCAAGAATATATAATCTGATACTGCTTACATTTTTTTTCTCCCTGAGAAGATAGGACCAGTTGCCAGGATCTTTGTTTTTTTAACGTTAAACTTTGAGCCAGCTTTTACACTCTTCTCTTTCACCCTCATCAAGAAGTTTCTCAATTCCTCTTCAATTTATGCCATCAGAGTAGTATCATCTACATGTCTGAGATTGTTGATATTTCTTCTGGCAACCTTAATTCTGGCTTTTGATTCATTCAGCCTGGCACTTCACATGATGTACTTTGCTTATACATTAAATAAATCAGATGACAATATATATAGCCTGATTGTATGCCTTTTCTAATCTAAACCAGTCAGTTGTTCCATGTTGGTTCTAACTGTTGCTTCTTGGTCCACGTACAGCTTCCTCTTAAGATGATCTGGTATTCCTATCTCTGAGGACTCATCACATTTTGCTGTGTTCCAGAGTCAAAAGTTTTAATGTAGGCAATGAAGCAGAAGATGTTTTTCTAGAACTCCACAATCCAGCAAACACTGGCAATTTGGTCTTTAGTTCCTCTGCCTCTTCAAAAATCAGCCTGTTCTTGTGGTAATTCTTGGTTTACATATTCTAAAGCCTGACTTGTAATGTGACCATTCCTTGGCACTGCCTTCCTTTAGCACTGGGACATAAATCGATCTTTTGCAATCCAGTGGCCACTGCTGAATTTTCCAAATTTGTTGGCATACTGAGTATGCAGAAGTTTAACAGAATCATCTTTTAGGATTTTAAATAGTTCAATTGGAATTCCATCACCTCCACTAGCCTTATTGTTAGTCCTAAGGTCCATCTGACTTCTTTCCCCAGGATGTCTGGCTAATCACAGTAACCACACCATAATGGTTATCAATGATGTTATGATCTTTCTTAAATGGCTCTTTGTGTATTCTTGCCACCTCTTCTTAATCTCTTCTGCTAAGTGCCTACGATTTTTATCTTTTATCATGACCAACTCTGCACAAAACATTCCCTTAATAAATCTAATTTTCTTGAAGAGAACTCTTGTTTTTCACAATCTATTTTCTCTTCTATTCCTTTGTATTGCCCATTTACGAAAACCTTATTTCTCCTTGCTATTCTCTGGAATATGGCTTTCCGTTGAGTATATCTTTCCCTTTCTCCTTTACCTTTTACTTTCTTTCCTTAGCTATTTGTAAAGCCTCGTCAGACAGCCATTTTGCTTTCTTTGTCTATTTTTCTTTCAAATGTTTTTTTGTTGCTGCCTTATATACAATATTGCAAACCTTTGCCATAGTCTTTCAGGAATGCTATCTACCAAATTTAATCCCTTAAATCCATTTATCACCTCCAATTCATATATAAGGAATGTTATTTAGGTCTTATCTATATGATCTCATGGTTTTTCCTACTTTCTTCAATTTAAGTTCGAATTTTGCAAAAAGAAGCTCATAATCTGAGTCTATGTCAGCTCCAGATCTTGTTTTAACTGGTTGTATAGAGTTTCTTCATCTTTGGTTGCAAAGTATATAATCAGTCTGATTTCTATATTGACCATCTGGTGATGCTCGTGTGCAGTATCACTGAAAAAGCATACTTGCTATGACCAAAGACTTATCAATAAAACTCTATTGGTCTCTGCCCTGCTTCATTTTATATTCCAAGGCTAAATTTGCCTGTTATTCCAATTACCTTTTGATTTCCTATTTTGTCATTCCAATCCCCTAAAATTAAAGTGACATCTTTTTTTTGGTGTTATTACTAGAAGATGTGGGTCTTCATAGAACTGATCACCTTTGGCCTCTTTGGCATCAGTGTTTAGAGCACAGACTTGTATTATCATGATGTTGAATGGCTTGCCTTGGAATTGAACAGATATCATTCTGTCATTTTTGAGATTATACCCCAGTACTTCCTTTCGCACCCTTTTATTTACTATGAGGGCTATTCCATTTCTTCCAAGAGACCGTTGCCCACAGGAGTATATGTAGTGATCACTTGAATTAAATTCACCCATTCCTGCTGTTTAAATTTACTGACACTCAAGATATTGATGTTTAATCTTTCCATCTCCTATTTGACCACATCCAACTTGCCTTGGTTCATAAATCTTGAAGATAGCAGAATTAGGAGGAGTTGAGGAAGCTTCCAGTAAAAGATGGGATTTTGATTGGTACTTAAAGAAAGAAAGGAAAGTCAGTTGTTGGAATAAAGGAGGGAGACCATTCCAGGAATGAAAGACAGGCAGAGAAAATACCTAGAGCAGAGCAATGTGTCATTGTATCAAAAAGTACATGATGAGAAATAAGGTGCTAGAACACTGGAATATTAGGAGGGAACTAGGTTATGAAAGACACTGAAAGCCAAACAGAGCATTTTACATTTGATTCTGGAGATAATAGGGAGCTACTGGAGTTTGCTGAATAGGGGGTGACACAGACAGACTTGTACTTTAGGAAAAAAATCACTTTAGTGGCTTAATGAGAGAATGGACTGGCATGAAGAGACTTTAGATAGGCCGACCCACCAAAAATAGTCCAGAGGTGAGGTAATGAAGGCCCATACTAGGATAGTGGCAGTGTCAAATGAGAGAAGGTGGCACATTTGAGTGATATTACAAAGGTGACATTGACAAGTCTTGACAAGAGAGAAGATATTGGGAGTGACAGAGAAGTAGTTGAGGATGACTTCTCGAATGTGAGTGGGAGAAACTAGGAGGACTATGTTGCCATCAAGAGTAATAGAAAAGATAAGCATAGGGAAAATTTTAGGGGAAAAGATAATGATTTCAGTTCTGGACATGGTGTGTTTAAGATGTCTACTGGACATCCCATTCAAAATATCTGGAAGGCAGTGGGAGATGCAAGACAGGAGATCAGTAAAGAGTGTGGGACCACTACAATAATGTAAATGGAAAGAACAATACCACACCAAAAAATCAAAAGTAAATATTAAAAAATTATAAAGATCAAGCAGGACTTAAATGAAACGAAATGAGAAGAGATTCCTAACCTACAACCTCTGTGGAGCTAAGTGGTTTACTAGTGTTACACATTACACTTTGTTTTTAGAATTTTTCAATTTATCAATCAATTGTTCTGACTTTTTGTTCCTCTCTTTAGAAATATATTATTTGTCATAAGGAACAGCTCCCTGAGAGGGAAAAAGGGAGAGAAAATTGGGATAATCATGTTAATGAGAGAAAGATGATAGCAATAAAAAAAAGCAGGGAACTCAGTTTATAGGTCTATTTAAAGTTCACCAACCTTGTTAAAGACCCAGATTTCTCCATTCACTGTGGGCCTTGGTACACCATGCCCATTGTAGTGGAAGAGAACCCGTTCTTCCTTGGCATTTCGGCGCAGAGATGTGCAAAGCTTCTTGACTTCATCCACTGTTGGATCAAGACTTTGTTTGTAGCGGGCCTGTTGTAGTAGAAGAAATTTTAAAGTTATAATGCATTCCAAACTACCTATGCCACTCCATAAAACTCAGGATTCCTTTTGATGTTGGTGATAGCTTTCCCCAATTAGAAACTAAATAAGACTATCATTCCACCCGTCTTTCATACCACACTCAAGTCAAGAAGTGATGATATTCATATACATACTAAATACTTCTATATTTAAAGTAAAAATGACAAAAAATTGCAATATTCAGTTGCTGGATTTATCCCTTGCCTTTCTAGAGATAAAAGCTAGAAATAGCATATAATATACCTGAATCCAGTTAAACACTGTAATAGTTACAGAGGTGAGAACAGATATTAAGAAGTACGAAGAGTTTGTAGAGAAAGCTTGCTACCTAAAACTCATGTTCCTTATGAGGAATTTCAGCACCCCTAATTATCCCAATTAGTATTCTAACAAATTAAATCATGACAACCAACCACATAAGAAAAATGTTAGTGGTTTCAGACAAACCTGGGAAATGCTGTATAAAATGATACAGAATGAAGTGAGCAGAACAACTGGACATCTATATAACGCTGTTATTATATAAAAACAAAGATCAACAATTCCAGATGATCAATTATTACACTACTTGACTCTTGACAGATGTAACAGATTCATCATATAAAATGAAATATATATTTCTGAGACATGTTCAATGTAGGAATTTGTTTTGCTTAAGTATGTATAGTTAAGGGATTTTCTTTCTTACATAATATTAGAAAGAAAATATAAGAAAATAATTATTCACAGAAAACTAATGAAGATTTTTAAATGTTGCCTTAAAGAAATTTTAAATTTTGTTTGAAGTTAGAAGATAAACAACAATATTAACTACAAAATGAACTAAACCAGCTGAGTAGTGCAATGCATGAAGTACTGGATTGGGAATAAGAAAGACCTGAGTTTCAATTCTGCCTGACACATACTAGCTGTGTGATTAAAAGTCGTATGCCTCAGTTTCCTTAACATGTAAAGCAGGGATAATAAAGCCACCCACCTCCCAGGAGGGTTGTGAGGAAGAATATGAAATGTTATATAAATATTATATAAAATAAAGGGAGTAGTGGATATAAAGGTGGTAGAAGACAAAGACCAAAAATGGAACCACTTCCATCAAAACATCAAATTATTTTATATTACAAGATGAATATTATCTATTCTTCTCAACTAACAGAACTACCTTAGGGAAGTTAGGGCTTGCTTTTATCTTCCTTAGAATTGGCTGTTATTTGTGAACTCATTTCTTGGAGTTCTTCCTTTAGTTAACTATCATCTTTGGATAGCGTTCTGACCTCGTACAGTAGTCCATTCTACTTTGGGACATCTTTAATTGACAGGAGATTTTTGCTTGTTGGTGTTTTTTAATCACATGAACCTGAATTTGCCTCTGTAAAACCCATCAATTTTAATACAGCACTGTGGGGTCAGGCAAAATAAATTTAATTCTCTTTTTGTTTTTTCAAATATTTCAAGATAGTTATGGAGTCTTTTTTGTACATTTCAGACTAAAACATTTATGGTTCTTTTAACTGATCTTCACGTGGTTTGAATTCTAGGCCCTTCAACATTTTGATTTGCCCTCATTTAATCTTTTTTCAGACTTTCAATGCCCTTCCTAACCTGTAGTGCCCAGAGCTAACAGACACTCCAGAAGAAGCTTAAACAAAAGAGATTATCACTTCCCTATTTCTCTCTTAATGCTAACTCATGCAGGGCGTGAAGTTCACCAAAACCCCAGATCTTAATGTAGAATAGGGGAAAGTATACTAGCTCTGGAATTAGAAAACCTGGGTTCAAATACTGCCTCTGAAGTTTATTACTTATATGATTTAGGACATTCTGTGCCTCAGTTTCCTCAGTAATAAAATGAAAAAATTGAACTATATGGTTTCGGAGCTTCCTTCAAGGTCTAGATCTATAAATAAATGAATTTCACAGGAGTACTATACATGTAAATTACAGATCCACAGGAAAAAATCAGAAATACAGTGTTTTTACAAGTAGCCTCCAACTCTTTATTTTCAAGTTCCAAACTGTTATGAGATTGGCTAATTTTTTTTGAAGCAGCTCAAACTGAAATATGATTCATTCTTTTGTGCATAGTTATATGTATGCACAAACTACTAAGAAGGGGGTAAATCTTAAAGCATTTTACTATATGCCACATTTATATCAGAAATGTCTAAAAGTGGCATTATTACTGGAAGACAAAGGGGAAAGAGTAAGATCTCTGTGACTTTCATCCATAGTCTCACTAAATAACTCAGCCTCCCCAAAACAATTCATCACGACCACAGAAACCTAAACTTATTCCACAGGTTTTGAGTCATGAACCATAAAAAGCACAAACATTCGGCATAGTATGCATCTGTAATTTCTTTTACTTGTCAAGCTAAATGGTATATTTTCTGAAGAAAAGCCCAGAACCCAGGATCACATCTGTAAATTACAATTTAAAAAAAAAAATTAAAACAGAGGCAAAAGAACATCCTAATGCCACAGATGATGGACACTAAATTCTGAGAACTAGCTATGCTTTGATCTTGAAAAATTATATTCTTGAATATGACAGAATTTTTTAAGTATTGTTATCTGTTTATTAATATAATATAATAGCAAAGGATAAGAAAAATATACTTCTAGGGGATGAGTGGGGATGATAGAAGGGAGGGCAGATTGGGGAAGAGTGTAATTAGAAGCAAACATTTGTGAAAAGGGACAGGGTCAAAGGAGAATACAGAATAAGTGAGGGGTGGGATAGGATGGAGTGAAATACAGTTGTCTTTCACAATATAACAATTCTGGAAATGATTTGGGTAACTACACATGTACAACCTATATTGAACTGCTTATCTTCCCAGTGGGGGCAGGTAAGGAGGGAAGAAGGGAAAAAACCTGGAACTCAAAGTTTTAAAAACAAATATTTTTTTAAAAATTGTGTTTTGTACATGCAATTGTGAAATAAGATATACAGGTACTGGGGTATAGAAATCCATCTCGCCCGACTAGAAAGTTGGGGGGAGGATACAAAAGAGAACAGATTAGGGGAAGGGATGGGGTAGGAGAAAGATGGGGAGAAAAAATTATAACTCAAAATTTTGTGGAAAGGAATGTTGAAAACTAAAAATAAATTAATTTATAAAAAAGAAAAATATTTCTGATCCAAATTTATTACAAAGTATTATAGAAAACAAAATTTTAAAAATTACTGAATATTATACCTAAAACTAAGCCGACAATGATGATATAATAAAACACTGTTATTGTCATTTAAAATGTTTTAACAGTGTAGATTGAACTGTCTTTTCTTTCTTTCTATCTTTATACATACAATGGTATATGGCAGAGAGCTCTATCGACAGCTCCAAGAAACTCCATGCTCACAGAGAGAACCAAGTACACCTGGATGACCTGGGCATTATCTAAAATAGGTAGTGCTTTAAAGTTGGTATTTTTGCATGATAGAAGTTTAAATCTGAATTTTAAAATCTTATAAAGTATTTAGGCAAGCACTCTGAACTAGTTGTTTTAGAGTGGTGGTGAGAAATCAGCACTAATTAAATACCAACCTAGTCATAGGTACTTTCTCTCTACTCCCATTAATCAACACTATACTTGCAAGGTATTTGAACAAGTTTCAAAGTCAGAGACCAAGGGTCAAAGAACACAGCAAAGCTAAATACGTGATTCAGATAAGAAAACTATGCCTTTTGTCAAAAGTATACATTAGCTATCTAAAACTGAGACTTGGGACAACCTTGGCTCCCCAGAATGGTAATAAAGATGTAGCATGACAGTAGACAGAGAACTGAACTTGGAATCTGAAAGTCTTCGATTTGAATCTGGACTCCAACAATTAGTAGCTATGTGACTTTTTTTTTCCATCTACAAAATGAAAATAACAGCACTTAAAACTAAATTTTAAATTTTAAAATAAAATGTATACATTAATGCCATCCTAAGTAAATTACCCAAAAATTATTTTACTGGAAAAAAAATTCATTTGGAAGAACAAAAGGTAAAAAACATCAAGAGAACTAATAAAAAATGTAAGGGAAGGAAGTTTACTAAGCACCAGATCTTAAACTATATTATAAAGCAGTAATTCTAAAAACTATCTTGCATTGGCTAAGAAAGAGAGAGGCAGATCAGTGGAACAGGTAGACAAACAGTTTACAGCAGCAAATGACCTTGTGTTGAAAAAGCGTAAAGGCTTAAATTTTGGGGACAAGAATTCTTTATTAGACAAACTACAATGTTATTTAAATGAGATAATTTAGGCTGTAAAATGTTTTACAAACCTTAAAGCACAGCATAAATGTTAGTGATTAAACCTAAAAATATTTTAAATTAATCTTATTTATATTAATCTTTTTTTTTATAACACCTCCATTTCCAAAAATAACACTTTGCCCTTACTTACTCAGCAAGTCATCCTTCATAACAAAAATTTTAAAGGAAATAAAATGCAAACAAATTAAGATATATGTGGAACAGTATTGTTCTGCAAAAAAAAAAAGTGAAAAGGAAGGATTAAGAGAAACCTTGAAAAACTTGGAAATGAGGAGCAAAGGAAGCAGAACTAGGAAAACAATTTATATACCTATTGTATATTGTAAAGATGAACAACTTTGAAAGACTTAACTATAAATTCTGATGAATTATGGATAGAGGCTACCTGACTCCTAAAAGGATGGGGGGGGGGGGTAAGGGTGGAGGGTGGTAGACTCAGACTGCTGAATGAGATACATCATTTAAAGTAAGACCAATGTATGTTTCCTTGAGTACACATATTCATTACGAGGGTTGTATTTTTATTCTCCCAATAAGAGAGAATTGGGTTTTTGTTCATTGAAAAACATTAAAACAAAAATTAAAAGGAAAGAAAATAAAGAGATTCAGTAAACTAACCAACTCATCAAACATATCTGATGGTATATACAATGTTAAATACTTATAGTACCCATCACCTCTACAAATAAGGGAAGGGAGTACATTTTTTTGAATTCTTCACCATGTTCATATTTGGTCTTTATAATTACATACTGTCTAGTGCAGTGGTTCTCAACCTTCCTAATGCCGTGACCCTTTAATACTTGTATGGGGGTGTATCTGCATGTGGGTGGACCCACCTGGAGATGGATAGAGAAGCGGTGTCTCAGTTCCTAAGACCATTGGAAATATGTGTTTTCCGATGGTCTTAGGCAACCTCTGTGAAAGGGTCGTTCAACCCTCAAAGGGGTTGCGACCCACAGCTTGAGAGCCGCTGATCTAGTGCTATCCATGAGGAAAATTAACCACAAGTGTACCAAAGTCTAGAAGACTACCCCCAATTAGAAGGAATGAAACATTTTGACTGGTTAGAAATCACTATAAAAGACAAGTCATTTAAGCATAAGTTGCCAAGTTTCTCCCAGAAAGCATAGCTAAGAGAAGTGACGAAAGTTGAACTTAGCTTGATACAAGGAAATCTTCCTAACAATGGGAGACGTTCAAAATAGAATAAGCTCCCTGGAAGATATTGGGTCCAAACTCATGAAAGGTCTTCAAATAACATATAGTTGACCATTTTAAAGGTATGGTTTAGACTAGATTCCTATTCAGATAAAAGTAGGACTAGAATAGACCTCATGGTATATGCCAAGTCTGTGACACTGGGAATTTGGTAATTATTAAGAGTAAGACAAGGCAAGGGGTCTGCATCAGATGCTGAGAGTAATATGCAAGGACTGATAAAAGAACCTCCTCAGATTTTATCATCACCCTAATAATTTACACATCTATAAAACTATGATTTACAAGGTGTTTCTGTCATGAATATCCCATGGGAAAGGGAGTAAAAGTAATTATTGATATGTAGATTTTACAAATAAGGAATCAAAATCTCAGCATCATAACAACCCATGAATCACAAAGCTATAGATAACATATCTGCATATCAAACCAAGATTTTCTGACTAATATTTGATGAGCTGTGCTATACTTTGGTAGAGTAAATGCTCCTACTGACAACAGCAATTCTGGGTGGCTCAGTGGATAGGGTGGAACTTTGGCAGTAGGAAGACCTAAGTTCAAATCCCACTCCAGGTACTTACTATATGTAGGATCCTGAGGAAGTCTCTTAACCTTTCTCAGCATCAGTTTTCTTACTTGTAAAATGAAAGTAATAATATTACCTATGGGGGCAGCTAGGTGGCACAGTGAATAGAGCACCGGCCCTGGAGTCAGGACCTGAGTTCAAATATGGCCTCAGACACTTAATGCTTAGTAGCCATGTAACCTTGGGCAAGTAATTTAACTCCATTCGCCCCCCCTTCTCTCTCCAGAAAAAAAGCAAAAAAAATGAATAATAATATTACCTATATCACAGGATTATCATGAGGACCAGGAGGGTTGGTTGGTCACTATTCTCTCCTGGTTCTCTATCTGCCCATGTGACCAATCTTTTTCCATCTCCAGTGCTGCAGTATTATCATGTACCAGTTCTCTTAACTGTGGATGTTCCCAGAAGTTTAATTTAGCCCCCTTCTCTTCCTATTCCCTTTGTTAACTTCATCTGCTCCAATGGCTTTAGCTATTAACTCTATGCAAATGAATCCCAAATCTAAACATCCAGCTTCTAAAAGGCCAATGGCCTACTGGACATTTCAAGTTGGATATGCTGGAAAAATCTTAATCTCAATATATCTAAAACTGAACTAATTAATTTTGTCCAAAAATCTAAATGACAAATATGACAAATACAGAGAAGCATGGAAAGATTGACATGAATTGCTGCAGAATGAAGTAAGCAGAAATACAAAAACTATCATATAAATGACTACAATAATGTAAATGGGAAGAACAGACACAAATCACAAGTAAATGGTGTGAAATTAGAAAGACATGCACAGTTCCAAAGAAGATAAATTAAAAGATACCATCACTAAACTCCCTTAGAGAGTTGGGGAGGTATATGGGTGTACTTCTGTACATACAGTGTACAAATGTACATATTTTCAATTTTTTTGGATGATTGATCCATTTCTCTACATGTCTTTAAAAATACTCTTTCTTATACTGAATGGTTCTGATAGAGTGAGACGGAGAGAAAGATATTGATAGATTTTCTGATGATAAAAATTAAAAAGCAAAAATAAGTCAATAATTTTCATTTTCAAATTCACACGACCCATACATCCCATTACCTTGCATATACCTTAGGGAAGTTACTGACAGAAAGGCTCTTTATAGATGAAAATATTTTTACAAGCATTTTTGTGGTAGCAAAAAAACTTGAAACAACTAATACCCATCAATTATGGAACACTTAAAATATGACAGGTGAATGAAATGGAATATTAATGATATTTAGGAACAGATAGAAAGAAGCATGAAAAGAACAAATGGAAGAAAAATGAAAGAGGCAGTGTGAGGAAAAGAATATACACTATGATTACCATATTGTAAATGGAAAGAAAAGCAAATATAAAATAATTGAAAATGAAAACAATGATAAACCTTTAGCAAACACAACTTAAAACAGGATGGAAAATCAGCAAAATAGCAAATAAGCAAAGTAAAATGACATTAAAACCAGAAGAAATGAAAAAATAATGAGAACATATTATACAGGTATATTCTAACACTGAGAACAGATGTATGCTGAGAACATAAAAGAAATAGAGGAATACTTTGAAAAATGCAAAATATTTAAACTATCAGAAGACCAGACAGAGATCTTAAATAAAGCAATCTCCGAAAAGATCTAGACGTTGAGGAACTACCAAAGGGAGGAGAGGTGGATGGGGAGGTGGGGCAGGGGAATACAGGTCTATTCACTGGGGAATTTTATCAAATTTTTAAAGAAGAATTAGTATCAATACTTCACAAATTATTCTGAAAAATTGAGAAAGAAAGCATTTTACCAGTACCATTTTATGAGACAAATACAGTTCTAATGTCTAAACCAGGGAAAGATAAAACAGAAGGAAAATGATAGGCCCATGTAATGAATAAATACTCACTTAAAATCAACAAAATCCTATCGAACCGACTATAGCAACCTGTACAATAAATCATCCACTATGACCAAGGGTGATTTATAACAGGGATGCAGTTATGTTTAACATTAGGAAAACAATTAACACAATCATACCAAAACTTCCAAAATCACATTATTGTCTCAAGAGTTACATTACAGAAAAAGCCTTGACAAAGTACAATGCCCATTAATACCCCAAACCCTACAAAGCGTAGGCATTAGGGATCTCTTTTTGACATCAAAAGGAGCATCTTATGCAAAACCAAAAGGAAGTGTCACATGTAATGGGAATACACTAAAACCTTTTCCATTAAATAAGAGAGTGAAGCAAGGATGCTCACTCTCCCCACTATTATTTGATATGGTTGTGGGAATGCCAACAATAGCAACCAGAGAAAGAAATTAAAGGCATTAAAAAAAAAAAAGGTAAAAAGGAGATAAAATTATTCTTTTTTGCTAATGACATAGTGGTATGTTTGGATAAAGTTGTAAGCTATACAGTAAACCCTCAAAAATCAAAATCATTTCTATATAATAATAATAACAAAATACAAGAAGCAATAATAGGAATGAAAATCCCATTCCCAATTTAAAAAAAGCATAACATTTCAGGAGATCAATCTACCAAAGAACAAAAAAAAGACTCATATAGGTTTTAATTACCAAGTGTTCCTTAAAGAAATAAAGAACTTACATTGCCAGAGGAATATTCAATCCTATGACGAGACCTTGACTAAAGAGAGTGGGTATCTTTGCTTCACTCCCATATTTTTCAGATAAGGTTCTGGTGGCAATATAATAATAATGACAATGGTACCAAAGTTAATTTAAACATTTAATGCAATAATAATCAAAATACCAAGGGAGTTCTTTATGGAACTTGATAAAATAGTAATAAAATTCAAAACAAAATAATAATGAAATTCATTTGGAAAAGCAAAAGATACAGAATATGAGAGGAAAGGATGAAAGGAAACAGGGATGAAAGGAGGACAAAATTTCCAGACCTCAAAGAATATTAGAAAGCAGCAGTCATCAAAAACATCTGGTACTGGTTAAAAAATAGAGATAGATCAATGGAACAGACCAGACAAAGGAGAATCAAAAACAAATGGAACTCAAAAACTCAGTACTTGATGAAGAAGAAAACACAGATTACCTATGAAAAAACTCAGCATCTGATAAAAAAAATGCAGGTAAAATTAGAAAGGATTCCAACAGAAATTAGGCTTAGAATACCACCTTACACAATAAGCCATAATATGTTCTAAATGCCTATGACTTTAATATTAAACATCACACTATATTAAAAAAATAGAAGTAGATAATATAATCCTCACATCTATGGGCAAGAAGAGATGTATTCTTTTCTTCTTCTCCATATGTTTAGTATTTTATCTCTTCCCCAATTACAAGGAAAAAGTTTTTAATGTGTCTTAAAATTCTGAGTTCCTAATTTTCTCCCTCTTTTCCTCCTCTCCCCCCCCTCACTGAGAGGGCAAGCAATTTGACATATACATGTACAGTCACGCAAAACACTTCCATATTATATTGTGTTTATTGTGAAAAGCACACATGACATAAGAAAGGTTTTTTTTTCCTAAGTATGCTTTTATATGCAGACTGCATCAGTTTTTTCTTTGAAGATATATAACATTGTTCATCATAAGTCCTTAGGAATTGTCTTAGATCACTGTATTACTGAGAATAGTCATTTGCAGCTGATCAACATACAATATTGCTGTTACTATATACACTGTTTTCTTGGTTCTGTTCATGTTAGGCTCTCTGGGTTTTTCTGAGAGCAAACTGCTTGTCATTTGTTATGGCACAATAATATTTCATCATAATCAAATGCCATAGCTTGGTCAGCAATTCCCCAACTGACGTGTCCATTAGCTCCCTCAATTTCTAATTCTTTGTCACCACCAAAACAGCAGCTACAAATATTTTGGTACACATAGGTCCCTTTCCTTTTTGTTTTTATCTCTTTGGGATGCAGACCTAGTAGTGGGTTGCTGGATCAAAGGGAATGCAGAGTTTTATAGCCCTTTGAGCATATTTCCAACTTGCTCTCCAGAATGACTGAAATCAGTTCACAGCTCCACCAACAGTGCATTAGTGTCTCAATTTCTCCACCTCCCCACCAAAATTTGTTATTTTCCTCTTCTGTCATATTAGCCAATGTGATAGGTGTTAGGTAGTACCTCAGTGTTGTTTTAATTTGCTTTCCTTGGGGCTGCTAGGTGGCTCAGTGAATAGAGCACCAGCCCTGAAGTCAGGAGGACCTGAGTTCAAATCCAGCCTCAGACACTTAACACTTACTAGCCCTGTGACTTTGGGCAAGTGACTTAGCCCCAATTGTTCAGCCTCCCCCCCTCCAAAAAGCAAAAACAAAAAACAAACTAAAAAAGTAATCTGCTTTTCTTCAATCAATAGTGATTTAGAGCATCTTTTTTCATATAACTATAGATAAGTTCCTGTTCATATCCTTTGACCACTTATCAACTGGATTTCATTTTTATAAAATTGATCGAATTCACTCTGTATCTGAGAAATGAGGCCTTTGTAAAGCAGAAACATTTGCCTCAATTTTTTCAGTTATGATTATTGTGTATTTCCTTCCATCTTACTTTCCACCCCTGTCTATCTTTTCACACTGTCCATTCTCAAAGTGTTTTGCCTTTGACTACTGCCTCCTCCAAATTGTCCTCTCTTCTATCAACATCTCCATTCTCTTCATCCTTTCCTATAGGATAAGATAGATTTTTGCATCCAATTGAATTAACAGATGTATTCTAAACTAGAGGCAGAAGCAATTCATTAGAAAAGATAGAATAAATGATTCTGATTATATGAAACTGAAAAGCTTCTACACAGACAAAATGAATGTACCTAGATAAGAAGAAAGCAGGCAGGTAGTGCTGTGGAAAGAATGCTGGGCCTGGAGTCAGGAAGACTCCCCAAGTTCAAATCTGGCCTAAGACACTATGTGTGACTAGGCAGATCATTTAATCCTGTTTGTCTCAGTTTCCTCATCTGTAAAATGACCTGGAAAAGGAACTGGCAAACCACTCTAGTATCCCTGTCAAGAAAATCCCAAATGGCGTCATGAAGAGTCAGACATGACTGAAAAAAATAGGATAAGAAAGGAAACAGTTCTTAAAAGAATTACAAAGTATTCAAGACCACATCAAAATGCTCTAAGTCAATAATAATAAGAGAAATACAAACTAAAACAACTCTTAAATTCACACTCTGCAAACTGTTGCATTATTGGTAGAGCAGTGAAGTGGAACAACAATCAATACCGCTCCTCAGGGGCCCCTTCCCTTGGAAGCACAAAAATTATACTTTTTCTCAGAGTCCTGATCCATTTGTGCCAGAAGCATTACCATCTCCTCAAGGTTTCCTCTCCTTTACTGAAAGTGCTTCTCTCCACCTTTGAACTATAACCCAGAACTGAATATAGACAACAGAGTTGCTAAACAGTTGCCCCTCAGCATTCTCACCCCATCTTGACCAAAAGTGCTCCTCTCTGTCCTTGAACTATATCCCAGAACTGGGTCTAGGTTATGGTGCTGCCAAATAGCATCTGATCACAGAATTACCTTAAAATCTCTTTTTAAACAGTTGCCAGGTTTCCTTACTGTCTCTGGCTTGAGAGCTCCTGAAGTTGCTCCTGTTACCACTAACTAGTCATCCCCATAGGCTTCAGTGCATGTTATCTTCAACTGGAAGCATTTCTCACTCTGACCTTTGCTGGCTGTGCCATTCCAGAATTAGATTTGAGGCATTGTTTTAAAGTTGTTTGGAGGAGATTGTTAGGATTGCTCTGCTGAGTATTTTTCTACTCTGCTATCTTGGCTCCCAGAAGTACAAATTAAGAATTTTACTTAAAAACTTAAAATATTACAGCAGTTCTTTTTGTGGTGGCAAATAATTGGAAATTTAGGGAATGCCCTGGGGAATGGCTGTACAAGTTGTGGTGTATCATTATTATTATTATTATTATGGAATACTAATAAGAATCAATGACCAGGCAAGTTTCAGAAAACATCTGCAAAGGCTTAAATTAACTGATGCAAAGTGAAGTGAGCAGAAACAGGAGGGCACTGTTTACAGTAATAGCAATATTGTAAGGATGATCAACTGTGAATAACTTAGCTATTCTCAGCGATCCAATGATCCAAGACTAAGGATCTTTTGATGAAAAATGCTATCCACCTCCAAAGAAATGACAGACTCTGAATGCAGATCAAAGCATACTTTTTAAAGTTTCTTTATTTTTCTTCGTTTTCTTATCTGTGTTTTCTTCTTTCAAAACAGAGCTAATATGGAAATATGTTTTGCATGACAGTACATATATAGTTTATATAAAATTTCTTGCCTTCTCAGGGAGGGGAAAGAGGAGGAAAGGCGAGAGAAAATTTGAAACTTGAATTTTTAAAAAATGAATGTTAAAAACTGCGTTTATATGTAATTAAGGAAAAAATAAAATATTTTTAAAATAAATAAAAACTTAAAATATGACCCAAAACACTAATTATGAATCTCTTCTAGCAATGTCCCTCAATTTCAATTGTTATATTATGTATGATACTAATAAGTATAGGAAGGACTGTTGGAAATAGAATAAAAGATTGTCAGTTCCAATGAAATGTGCTAAATCTCTGAAATTAGTCTCTGAAAAAGGATAAAATAGAATTCCAAAAGAAAAACCAAATACTTTGGTGAATCATACAAGAATGAACTATACAAGCAAATTTTATTGCTTAGCACCATAAGATCATAGATTTAGAGCTAAAAGGGACCTTAGAAGTCTTCAAATACAAACTTCATTTTATATAAGAAAAAAACTGAATACAGCTAGATAGTGATTAAGCGACCTGACCAAAGTCAAACTAAAAAGTGATCTGCCAGAGGCAAAGCGGTAATCTGACTACTATCCACTGTACTATCCTAATTCATTATTTTCTAAAATATTGCCTAAATAAACCTTTTGGGACACTCTTATTGTCCTATTCTCAGAGCACTTAAGAACTAAAAATGAATATATCAAATGATATGCAGAAAAACAAAGAAACTAAGGCACATGGGGGTGGGGGAATGGAGTGGTAAGGTGTCATGGAAGAATAACAAAAGGTTAACTCAAAAATTAGCTAACTCAAAAATTAGCTGACTCAAAAATGGCACAATGCAATGGAAAGAGTGTTGCATTTACAATCAAAAGACCCTGGATCAAAAACTGTTTCTTCTACTTAATCCTTGTCAGAGGATGAATGTGATACATTATACATACATTCTCAAATGAACTGGTGAATTTCGCTGATTTTTTTCCCTCTTCCTTTTTTTGTAATTAAAAAATATTACATGAGACGGCTCTCTGGCAAGAAGAAAGAATACTAGGAGAGATTTGGGTAATACAAAAAAAGATTTTAATAAGTGTGTATTTTAAAAAACAACAGATCTACTGATGTATGAAAATGCTACAAGACATTTTCCTGAAGAGAAAATTTGTTATAACATGCAAGTCCAAGTCTGACTTTCGAGGAAATACCAAGTAACTAAAACTTTATGGAAACATTCCTGGACAATCTATTAGAGCTTGATACAAACTGATGATATCTGAAAGAAAAAATACTCCTTTATTTTAACATTAAACAGGGCAGGTAGTGTCAAGGTGAAGAATTATATACCCCATGTGAAACACTGGCCACGGCTTTTGCAAAACAGAAGTACAAGGAAGACTGACTTGCTTTGTAAGAGTGGCTAAGCAAGGTTTCAATCTAACTTCATGAAACAAAGCATTTTTTTTTCCAAAGAAGGAATGCAGAGAAGTGGTAGCATTCTGCTAGGCCTTGGGTCACAGGCTGGAAACAATCTTTTTATATCTAAAGATAAAGGAGATCATCTATTAAGAGTCACAAAGAAGTGAAAATTAAATGGCGGCAGAGAAGAGTGTTTACAAGTGGTGTATCTTATAAATTCCTTTCAGACAGCATCCTTCTAATAATTTTAGCCTATATTTCTAAAATTTCCTTCAGATTCTTGTCAATTCTAAAATAAAAATGAGCACAAAGTTCCTACTACAAGTATGAAGACATGATAGAAGGAGAGCTTCAATAAATAAATGTGTTCTGTGGATGATGTTAATCTAAGTCACTGAGAGATTGTGATCTCTACTGGACAAATTCATGGATTTCACAAGTACTGAAGAATCTCACCATCAATCTAGGCGAGCCTAGAAATTACAAGGCAGAACTGGAGCTGTCTACTCCATATTGGTGAAAATATGTCTTTTTGAAAAAAGATGTACTTATACCTGACCTAAGAAAGTAAACACCATTTACTTAGGATAGCAAACACTGTCACAAAACTGTTTTCTGTCCAAATACAATCTATCCAAAATTTATTAGGAATAAGGACTGTATTTGAAAGTGCACTTTATAGAACTATATAGAACTAATCTAATGTGAAATTCTTTGTATATTTCATCTTTTTTGCACATCAAAACACCATGAAACAAAACACAAGAGATATTTTTATCTATGAGGATAATGAGGCTCATGGAAGTTAACTGAGTCATCCATTGTCTCACAGTTAGTGTCAGAAATGGAATTTAAAAGAGGAAAAAGGGCCTTTGAGACAATCTAGCACACAAAGAATACACATTTGTATAGATATGGAGAATTTAGGTCAAGAAAGGTTAAGTGAATTCTATGTTTATTTTTTCTACTCAAATATGCTACTTAAATGCTTATTTTCTTCTTAAACATTATCACTTTCCCAATCCCGTAATAGCTGCCCTAAAAAGATCTTTTTTCTGGTATTAATATTTTGGGGTCAGCTTCTCCCTTTTCTACCAGCTAGTCCCAGACTGCAAGGAAAAAACACACAAAAAATAAACTCCACCAAAAGCCAAAAGAAAACATTCTTTTAAGTTTAAATGGGACACTCAAATCCTTAAAATGTAAAGAAGAGACAAGAAGCCAATGTTCTGATCTATAAATCTGCTGCAACAGCCTTGTCAACCCCTAGAGGAATTCCTAGTAATAAGGTCAAGATCTGAATACTGCAATGGCTATGATAGGTACTCAAATGGAAACTGCTGCTTTTGTAGCTGAGACATAGCTAGTGCCTCATCAAACTCTTTTAGTCTAGAAAAGAACAATAAGGAATTAAGAACATTTCCCATACACACAGGAAAAAGGCAACAAACCCAGTTCCCTAGAAGCAAAATACACAAAATTCAGCAATACCCCTAGGCCAATTAAATAGAAACTTGTGCTTTCTCCCTCCTTTCCTCCTTTTTTTTCTCAGTCTGAGATCTAGTCATTGTGAATTCTTCTGTTTTCTTTTATAAAGAATTTTGTTTTTCACAAATGAAAAGGGTTTTCTTAAAATGAGCCAGATGAGGCCCACTATTACAAAAGTCCTATATTACCTACTAATTTAATTTCCAAATGAATAGGAGTTATACATCTCAAACACACACACACACCCAAGCAAGAATACATATACATACACACACGTTCATATGGCCATATCACGACTTTCTGATCCTATGTGTTACTCAGGAAGCAAAGCATTTTGAACATGTAAAAAAAAATGCTATGTTTATTCAGCTAATTTAGCAGTAAAGTCTTTAACTTGTTCTAACTTATTTTGAGTTTTTTTAAAAGTTGGTTTATCTCACATAAGCATTTAACAGTTTACTGCATGCTTATTTTAAGCGTTCTAAGTCTTTTATATGCAATTTTTCAGTTGCACAGACTTCAAAAAAATCTAGTTTTGCACTACTAATTCCTTACCTTCCTCTTACTTTTTTTCCCTTCCTTTTCATTCCATCCTTTTCATTCCTTGAAAAGAAAACAGCACATCCTGTTCTAGCAATCTGCTCAGCCTATTTCACAGTCTCTAGTTTGCAGATGACACTAAAATTTACAACTATTTTCCTTCAAGATGTGCCAAGGGCAATGATATCTCAAATGATGCTTTGATTTGGTTGAGATTAAGCCAACTAAATTGCTTTACTATATATGAACCTTTAAGTATTAAGGAAAATGAGAACTGATGGGTCATTTTGGCTAAGCATAAACATTACTTTAAGCCTACAAAGTTTTATAAAGCCAAAAATTAACATGATGACAATAATAAAAATGCAATGAATTTAGATTGATTTAAATTTGCAATAACTATGCATATCTTTTCTCATCTTCATCAAATTATTTTCTCCTCACATATAATCTTTACTGCCCTTTGGGAAAGATAACTAATTAGCTTCTCTATCTGTTTTCTGATACTAAAGATATGACATGTCTTAGGACAAGATCACAAGTGACCCATAGAATTAGTAGAGTATAGTACTATTTTGCCACTAAGTCTCTCACTGTACTGCTAAATTTTACTTTTTTTTTTTTTTATTTAAAGAAAAATGATCAGGACCCCAACACAGGTCACACTGAAAGTTTATCTCTGTAAAGCAATGAAACCAATAACTGATTAAGATGATCGGTTTTGTCATGCCACACAACAGTATTGTGAACAGTAAGGAACCAAAAGCCACTCCTTACTATAAACTTTTACCACAGAATTTCAGGGAAATATGAGGCACAACTGGCAAAACTGCTCCCTCCTTAAAGAAAATCTGTTAAACCTATTAAGGAAGTTGCTATAATTTTAACATTCCAAGAGCTACCTTGTTTGAGCGGAACCTTTAAGGCAGTAATTTCACTGAACAAGAGGAGAAGAAGAAACCTCTATAATTTTAAAAATGTTTTTTTTTAATATTAGCCCAGACCTACAATTACACTGGTTTAGAGAAATCTCAGTGGGAATATTACCTTAACCAACACAGATGAGCAATGTACCATCTTAAAGAAATGCCTAGGGGGCAGAGCCAAGATGCTGGAGTAGAAACAGCACTTCCACACTGCTCTGGTTTCCACATCTTCCAATACATGTAAAAAATGACTCTAAACAAAATTTAGAGCTACAGAACCCACAAAGTGAAAGAGAGAAACAAGCCTCCTGCTGAAAGAAGCCAGGCACGACACCTGAAAGTGTCCGTTGCAGCGTGCTAGAAGCCCAAGCACAGTCCTTAGCCACATCTGGAGCAGCCATCAGGAGAGGGAATCAACAGCAGCTGTGGCGGTTTCCAGACTTCTCAACCCAGAAATGCCAAACACAAAGCAAAAGATCAGTGGGGAATTCTGTTGAAAGAGGGGGCTAGTAGAGTGACGTCTGGCCCCTGCCCAGACAGCGAGAAGTGGCAGAGGTGCAGTGGCTGTGGCTACTGCTGCATGGCTACTTCCAGAGCCCCTGGCCTGCAGATTGTAGGGGGTGCAAGCAACCATTCAGAAGGTAATCACTCTTGCTTTGACCTGCTTGGATTTGGATTATGACCTTGGGTGATGGTCTTAGGGTGTGTGACCAATGTGCCAGAGCTTGTGGGGGCTGCAGAGAAGGCCCCCTGCTAACAGCTCTAGCAACTGCAAAAACCCCAGAAATTTGGGACAAAGCTCTCTCCATTCTGAAAGCAGAGTTCTACCATGGCAAAGAGCTCAAGTCAAGTAACTGACTGGCAACATGAGTGGGCTGAGGAAATGCAATCCTACCACAGATTCTGTTTTGGGGGACAAAAAGGATTAAAGCATAGAACAGGAGGAAGACAACAAAGTCAGAACACCAGCATCAAAAGTTCCCAAGAAAAATATGAATTGGTGATAGGCCATGGAGAGGCTCAAGCAGGATTTTGAAAATCAAGTAAAAGAAATGGAGGAAAAATTGAGAAGAGAAATTAGAATGATACAAGAAAAGCAAGAAAAGAGAGTCAACAGCCTGACTGAAGAAAATAACACTTAAAAAAATAGACGCACTAGGGGTGGCTAGGGGGCGCAGAGAATAGAGTACTAGTTCTAGAGTCTGGAGGATCTGAGTTCAAATCCAGCCTCAGACACTTAACACAAAAAAAACTAGCTGTGTGACCTTCAGCAAGTGACTTAACCCCAATTGCCCTCCAAAAAGCAAACAACAGACTAACTCAAATGGCAAAAGAGGCTCAAAAAGCCAATGAGGAGAAGAATGCCTTAAAAACAGAATTGGCTAGATGGAAAAGAAATTTCAAAAGCTCACTGAAGAGAATAATTCCTTCAAAATTAGACTGGAACAAATGGAAGTTAATGACTTTATGAGAAATCAAGATAAACTATAAAACAGATCCAAACAAATGAAAAAATAGAAGGCAATGTGAAATATTCTCCTTGAAAAAAACACTGACCTGGAAAAGAGATCCAGGAGAGATAATTTAAAAATTATTGGACTACACCTAAAAGCCAAGACCAAAAAAAGAGCCTAGATGCCATCTTTCAAGAAATTATCAAGCAAAACTGCCCTAATATTCTAGAACCAGAGAGCAAAATAAAAATTGAAAGAATTCATAGATTGCCTCTTGAAAAAGATCCCAAAAAGAAAACTCCTAGGAATAATATAACCAAATTCCAGAGTTCCCAGGTCAAGGAGAAAATATGACAAGCAGTCAGGAAGAAACAATTTGAGTATTGTAGAAACACAATCAGGATAACACAAGACCTAGCAGCTTCTACACTAAAGGATCAAAGGGCTTGGAATATGATATTCTGGAATCCAAAGGAGCAAGAATTACAACCAAGAATCACCTACCCAGCAAAACTGAGCATAATGCTTCAGGGAAAAATATGATCATTTAATGAAATAGAAGATTTTCATGTATTCTTGATGAAAAAACCAGAGCTGAACAGAAAATCTGATTTTCAAATGCAAGAAGCAAAATAAGCATGAAAAGAGGAAAGAGATCTCCAGAAAGGGAAAAGAAGTGACCTAAGGCCACAAGAAAAATAAATAGGGGCAGCTAGGTGGCACAGTGAATAGAAAACTGGTCCTGGTGTCAGGAGGACCTGAGTTCCAATCTGGCCTCAGACACTTAACACAAAAACTAGCTATGTGATCTTAGGCAAGCCACTTAACCTCAATTGCCCTCCCCCCTCAAAAAAAAAAAAGGAAAAGAAATAACTAATCCAAAGGTTGAATCCAAGGTCCTTTTACTCTAAAACTATCACTTTTCCCATAGAAATTGGCTACATTTAAAGGAACTTCCTTAAAGTTGCTATCTTTGAAGTTCATAAATTCTCAGAGACTATGCTTGAATTAGCTAGAGCATGGGCTAAATATTTCACACCTTTGAGTATAAATTGAGTGCTATCACTTAATTTGATGATTTGATGATTAGTGTTACCATGTCTATTTGTTATATTCATAGGTAAAAACCCTAGAAGGGATCTTATCTGGAGTAACCAATTAATTAAATTTAGTGATTACAAAGAAACTGGGTATGAGCAAGCTGGGGCCCTATTTCTATCTCTCTTGCAAACTGAAATAGATGTCAGGGACAACTTTAAAAGTAAAAAAAAAAATACATTTTAATGGGAAATCAATGTGTAAGTACCTAGGTAGATAAACAATTAGATACAGAGAATGAATGAAAGATAAGCTGAAAGGGGAAGGTGGGTGGGAAGGTAGGAAGGAACAGGACACAGGAAAACAACTGGATCAAAAGCTGAGTCTTGAAGTAAGCCAGCAAAACCAAGATTAGAGAGTAAGGAAGGAGAGAATTCCAAGCACGAGAGGACAGACAATGCAAAGGCATAGTTACAAGAGGAAGAATGAAGGGTCTAGCAGGTAGTCAATGTGGCAGGATCCCAGAGTTCATGGAAAGGAGTCATCTAAGAACACACTGTTAGCCCGTTTTTGTTTTGTTTTGTTCCTATTTTGGTGATGCTGGATACATCCAGTATTAATTTGGTATTTTCTGACAACAGAGTTCATAAACAGGAGCAAAATGTGAGAAGACTGGAAAGGTATGAATGAGACAACTTATAAAAAGCTTTAAATGCCAAACAAAAGGCTTTATATTTAATCTTAGAGGTACTAAGGAGGCATTGCAGCTGACTTCACAGAGTTCAGAGAGAAGGACAGGAGGATATGGTCTGACTCCCTTTAGGAAAATCACCCTTCCAGTCGAGTAAAAGGAGTGGCATAGGAAGAGAAAATGTAAGAGGTTAGTAAGGAGGCTATTGCAATAACATTCCCGGGGCGACTAGGTGGCGACACACTAGCCATGTGACTTTGGGCAAGTCACTTAACCCCAATTGTCCTCCAAAAAGAAAAAAAAAAAAAGCAATAACATTCCCAGTGAGAAGTGTTGACACCATGCATCCAGGAGTGACTGCATAAAGGAGAGATGTAATAGCAAGATTTCACAATGGATTGGTGAGTGAGAGTGAGGATAATGGAAAGGCTGTGAGCCTAGGTGACTGGAAAGATGGTGAAACTCTCAACAGTAACAAGGAAGTTTGTGAGAGGGCAAGATTTAGAGAAAGATGACGAGTTCTGTTTTGGACATGTTGAATTTGAGATGTCTATTGGATATACAGTCTGAGATATCTAGACTTAGAATTGGTAATACATATAAGGGTATTCCAGGAGAGATAGCATCCAGATATATTGCTCTGGAAACAATCAACACAGAGATGGTAATTAAACCCATGGGGATAATGAAATAACTAATTAAGATATAGAACAAAAAGAGCAGAGGGCCTACGACATAGCCTTGTTGGACAGTCATAGTTGATATGGACATGACATGGATGTTACATGAAGCAACAGACCAGGAAAATAGGTAAAAAGGAGTAGGAGATCTAGAAGGAGAACTGGGAGAGATAAACCAGGAGGGGGTGATCTACAATGTTAAATGCTCTAGGGAAGTGCGAACAACGAGGACTGAGAATAAGTTCTAAGATTTGGCAATTAAGAGATCATTGGTAACTTTGGAAAGAACAGTTTCAATTTAATGATAAGCTAACCGTGGGATTAAAACTAAACTAAGCAAAGGACAGGATGTCATTCTCTGAGATTACACCAGAAATGACTAAAAGACAAGACAAAATCTCATGTCTAAAATATTAAACTCTGGAATGCAAAAAGATGTTTTCCACCTTTCTCTCAAATATTAAGCCTGGCCTTATTACACTAGTAGAAGCAAAGTCTGATTTCTATTCAAGTTATGTTTAACAATCCTAATTATCATCTTTCTAAATCACAACTCTGCAAGTATCATTATACATCTTTTGATAATCACCAGCTGCTACTAACTACTGGCTCAAAAAGTGATATTAAAAGATTTCACTAAATATTCAAAATGCTGAGGAAGCTACCTGATCAGAGAAATAAATAAATCCATATTCATAGGATCATATTCATCTAGTTCATTTGACATCTTCCATGACATTTGTCTCAATACTTGTATTGGCCTTGGGCAAAATTACCTAGCTTCTTTCTGCCATTATCTAACTGAATAATTTGGATTTCCATTCCTATGCATATGAAAGCCAGCAGTATTGGTAATTTCCACAATGGTAGTCTCAGAGCTGTCAAAGTCCTGGCTGATTTGCACCCATACATGAGTTTAAAATGCTAATGTCAATATTATTGGCATTCTATTTAGTCTAATATTTTACAAGGACAAAATATCTAAGGTTTCACAAGTTATCTTCCAATTGAGTGCAGTGATAAGCATTAAATCTGCAAATGCACCATCTATTTTTCTAAGAAATCTTTTCTTCAGGTTATAAGGAAAGGTAATGGTAAAAACAACCATTAAAAAAAATGTTGGTTAGTTTTGTGGTTCATGTTGCTCACTTTCTTAATCAGGAGGCTGAAATCATGTCTGTGGACATACTTTGATGACTACCAATACAGTCAAAATGAAAAGAAGAACGGATGAGAGGAGGAGAGGTTTCAATACAAATGATGTCTAATCAACAAAATTTTCAGTTGAGGTGTGTGATTTTTTTTTTGAACTCTCAGATAGTTATCTCCTTGCCACATAAAAGAACATTTATGCACTCAATCTTTCTTTATAATTCTTACGTAGGCAGCTTCTCCCTCCAACCTCACCAAAAACAGCACCTCAAAATGTTTCCCATAGTAACAATAAGTTCTCAGGGATGGGCTTATGCCTGTATTTATACGGACAAAAACCTGTTACACTTAGGATTATTGTTATTTTAGGCTTAGAGTAAGTTACATTTTTATCTTAAGAAGATGACTAAACAGGTAAGAGAATTATATTTTAAATTGACAACACACATTTGGCAAATAATCTGAATGTACTAATGTTTCTCTCTCTCTCTCTCTCTCTCTCTCTCTCTCTCTCTCTCTCTCTCGCCATGTACACCAGACTAGATTATTACTAAGTAATGAATCCGCAAAGGTGATTTTTGATCTATACTATTTGATATTTTATTTAGTACTAATATTCTATATGTTTATACAATACTTTCCTTAGCCAAAGTAGTGGCTAACTACAGTTCAAATGATGAATTTATCAGGTGTAAGACTTCAAAAAGATTAATGATTCTCCCATTAAAAACTATACATACTAACAGCTAATGGAGGCTAATATTAAATTAGCTCCAACAGAACTGTTCCATTTACAAAGGAAGATGAATTAATGACAGCATTCTAATGTTCTGTTACTTTTACTACACTCTTCCCAAGACTGGTTTCCCTAATTTCTCTGAGCAAATAAAGCATCCGTCTACAGATACCGATTTGTAGATCAGCAATCTCTCTGACATGAATCTTGCTATTGAAAAAATAAAAGTGAATGCATCTGTTGAAGTCCATTGCAATTTGGCATAGCCAAAGTATTTACCCAATTCACAAACTTAAAATTTTACCACATAAATGTTAGTCTACTTTATTGGAGGGAGAGGGTGAAGAGTTTGGAACTTTCTTTTTTTCTTTTAATTTACTTATGTTTATTTTTAGTTTAAAACATTTATTTCCACAAGGTTTTGAGTTACAAATTTTCTTCCTATCTTTCCTCTCCCTTTAACCCAAAAGAGAGATCCCACTGAATACCCCCTCCTCTAATCTGCTCTCTCCAATATCCTCCTCTATTCCCCCTCTAACTTTTGAGTAGGGCAAGATGGATCACCATACCCCAGTGCCTGTATATCTTATTTCTCAGTTGCATGTAAATTAATAATAATAAGAATACTTATTTTTTGAACATTTGATTTTAAAACCTTGAATTCCAGATTCTTTCCTTTCTTCCCTCATTACCTGCCCTTACTAGGAAGATAAGCAATTCAATATAGGTTGTACATGTGTAGTTATGCAAAATATTTCCATAGTGGATATATTGTGAAAGACTGACTATATTTCCCTCCATCCTATCCTGCTCCCCAATTGTTCTATTTTCTACTTTGACCCCATCCCTTTTCAAAAGTGTGCTTCTAACTACCCTTCCCCCAATCTGCCCTCCCTTCTATCACCCCCCCTCTTATCTCCTTCCCCCTACTTTCCTGTAGGGTAAGATACCCAATTGAGTATGTATGTTATTCCCTCCTTAAGTTGAATTCAATGAGAGTAAGGTTTGCCCATTCCCTTTTTCCTTCCTGTTCTTCCCCTCCATTGTAACTGTTTTCCCTTGCCTCTTTTATATAAGATAATTTGCCCTATTCTGTCTCTGACTATGTCCTCTCATTAATATTCCTCTCACATCTTAATTTTACTTTTTAAGTATCATCCATTCTTATTCAATTGATCCTGCGCCCTCTATGTATAACTGTATATATAAATACACACATATGTATTCATACGCACATATACCCTTCTATACACACATACACGCACATACACACATACACATTTATATTCCCTTCAGCTATCTTCATGCTGAGAAAAGTTTCATAAATTATAATTATCATTTTTCCATGTAGGAATGTAAATAGTTCAACTTTGATAAGTTCCTTATAATGTCTTTTTCCTATTTACCTTCTCATACTTCTGTTGCTTCTTGTATTTGAAAGTCAGATTTTCTGTTCAGCTCTGATTTTTTGATCAAGAATGCTTGAAAGTCCTCTATTTCATTGAATGACTATATTTTCCCCCTGAAACATTATACTCAGTTTTGCTGGGAAGGAGATTCTTGGTTTTAATCCTAGCTACTTTGATCTCAGGAATATCATATTCCAAGTCCTTCAATCCCTTAATGTAGAAGCTGCTAGATCTTGTGTTATCCTGATTGTGTTTCCACAATATTCCAATTGTTTCTTCTTGGCTGCTTGTAATATTTTCTACTTGATCTGGGAACTCAGGAACCTGGCTATAATATTCCTAGGAGTTTTCTTTTGGGGATCATTTTCAGGAGGTGATCAGTGAATTCTTTCAAGCTCTATTTTGCTCTCTGGTTCTAAAACATCAGGGCAATTTTCCTTGAGAATTTCTTGAAGGATGATTTCTAGGTTCTTCTTGTGATCATGGATTTCAGGTTGTCTAATAATTTTTAAATTATCTCTCCTGGATCTATTTTCCAGGTCAGTGGTTTTTCCAGTGAGAAATTTCACATTGCCTTTTATTTTTTCATTTGTTTGGATGTTTTATAGCAGTGGTTCTCAACCTTCCTAATGCCACAACCCTTTAATACTCATATGTGGGCATATCTGCATGTGGGCAGGTCTACCTGGAGAGAGAGAAGCATTGTCTCAGTTCCTAAGACTATCAGAAATATGTGTTTTTCAATGGTCTTAGGCAACCCCTGTGACCACTGTTAAAGGGTTGATCAACTCCCAAACGGGTCACAACCCATAGTGAGAACCACTGTTTTATACTATCTTGATTTCTCATAAAGTCATTAGCTTCCATTTGCTCCAATCTAATTCTGAAGGAATTATTCTCTTCAGTGAGTTTTTGAAATTTCTTTTTCCATCTGGCAAATTCAGCTTTTTAAGGCATTCTTCTCCTCATTGGCTTTTTGGGTCTCTTTTGCATTTGAGTTACTCTCTTTTTTTTAAGGTGTTATTTTCTTCAGTCAAGTTGTTGACTCTCTTTTCATGATTTTCTTGCTTCATTCTCATTTTCTTCCCAATTTTTCCTCTGCTTCTCTTACTTGATTTTCAAAATCCTTTTTGAGCTCCTCTATGGCCTGTAGCCAATCCATATTTTTCTTGAAAGCTTTTTGTGCAGGAGTTCTGACTGTGTTTCTTCCTTCCATTCCATGCTTTGATCCTTTTTGTCCCCAAAAAAGGAATCTAAGGTTTGATGGCTGTGCTTGCTTTGCTTCCTTTGCTTACTCATGTTGCTGCTCATTTACTTAACTTTTGAGTTCTTTGCCACAGTAGAACTTTGCTTCCAGAGAGGAGAACTTTGACAGATACACCAATAAAACCTAGAAGTTATTCAGTCATTTTAATGGCAAATCATTCCTTTTCAGAAGTAAATTCTTTAACTTTTAATTTAATTTAAAAAAAATTAATAAGTCTATTCTTTCTCCTTCCAATTCAAACCCCAAGGCAAAAAAAATGAAAAAAAGCACAGTGCCTGGCACATAACAGGTACTTAATAAATGTTTACTGAATTGAATTGGGGGAAAAAAGGAAAATGAAAAACCCCTGGTAACAAATATGCCTGGTTATGCAAAACAAATTCCTCCTCTGGCCATCTCTAAAATCCTACAGCCTGAGTCCATCCTTAGTTCTCTGGAATCTTGGTTGGTCACTGCATTGACCACAGTATTTAAGTCTTTCAAAGTTGTATGTCTTTTACAATACTATTTTTATTATATAAGTTATTCTCCTAGTTCAAGCAGAATACTTTTAAGTAACATTAAAATGGCAAATAAGAAGAGATGTACTTACTGCAGAGGTAAAAAGTACTCATGATGGCTACTAGCCCAATAATGAGCAAACAACATTTTAAAAAAGCACTTTCATAATTGAACTTTCTGCTTCCAAAGACAACAATGAGAAGACTTCTGATAAGCTTCTTAGGTCTTTTCTCATGAGTAGTTACAATCAATTTCAGAACTCATGCAGGAAAACAAGTAATTTACGTTGGTCCATGCTGAATGCATTATGTAACAGTTGTCATGTACTTTCAAATTATTTTGACAAATCTCTAGAGGCCTTTCACAATCATTTCAATTTTGAATAACCCCCAAGAAGCTCTGTGGAGGCAGTATCTGTCATTTTACCTACCCTCCCAATTAACTACCCTAAGAAATATCCTATACCATGACACTATTAATCTCTTTTTTAGGCAAAGAATTGGCCATTTACTTAGACTTTTTGATTCCTACTAAAACAAAAAAACAAAAACACTTCTGACATTCTAGGAGGCACCAGCAGCAATATATCTCAGAAAATCCTTCTGTTTTTGGAGAATTATGTGTTTCTCTACTTTTCTCTTCTCTCCTTAAGGATCTCACACCATTCCCTCCCACTTCTCCTCCTGGTCAACCCTCCACAGCAGATCTCAGATCATATTTGATTGAAAAAGTAGAGGCCCTATTCCAGAAGTTTCCACTTCTTTTTATATTTTAATACGTCAAGTCTTTAAACAGGTGTCCATATCCAGAATGCCATACCCCTTGCCTCTAGGAATCTCTACCTTCCTTCAAAATACAACTAAACTGCTACCACCTACTCAACTGTGAAAGCTCTCTCTCATGAATTTGCTGGTATATACCAGAAGTCCTTAAGGTACCAGATGTACCAAAAAAAAACTTACTTAAAGTGAATCCAATTAATTAGGGTAACTAACAGCTTACAGAAAATAATGGGAAGGAAAAGGATTTTAAAAGGATCTTATCTTGAAAGGTGGAACAAAAATTATTAAGATAAATTTATTTTGCTTTATAGTTAACAAAACATAGATTATAATCATAACTATGAGAGAATTCCTAGAACACAAAATGAATCACATGTTGATTGATTTTTTGGTGTAATTTATTCAAAGTTGCATTATATTTCAACTCCCTGATCTTAAGAGGGTCACTGATGCAAAATTATTCAAGGGTTTCATCAATTTTCCCTAGGACCTCTCTTAAACTTTTGATATTTATTCTCCTTTGAAGTGCCTACTTACACATTCACAAGAGACTAATCAACAAAATAATGTCTCCGGTTGGGTGAGACACTTACCTGTTAAAACCAGGAGGGATCTTTTAGTGGCAAGTCTTTTTTTATGACCACTTTTACTTCCTTCAAGTTAAACCTGGCACAATAGATAGAGAACCTGACTCAGACTCTAGAAGGCAGAGGTTCAAATCCTGCCTCCTACAAGTCATTTGGGGCATCTAGGTAGCACAATGTACAAAGCTCCTGGCCCAGAGTCAGGGAGTCTCATCTTTCTGAGCTCAAATTCAGCCTCAGACACTTAGTGGTGTGGCCCTGTTTGCTTCAATGCGAAATGAGCTGTACAAGGAAATGGCAAACCACTCCAGTATCTTTGCCAAGAAAACGCCAAATGGGCACATGAAGAGTCTAAAATGAATGAACAACAATACACAAGCAAGTCACTTAACTCAATCTGCTAAAACCATAAATGGCTGCTAAAACCATAAAAGTTGCTGAGTTTCTTCATCAGGAACTGTCTGTATCAATAGATCCCATTCAGCAGTTGCTTTACTTTGCATGTGTTTCTAAGTGTGTATGTGTTGGGGGGGCAGCAGTGGTGCTGCAAGAATGGTCCAAAAGGTTTGTGCTAAGATTCTTGGAAGGTGACATGTAGCAAAAAATCATCTAATTCTATTATACAAGAATACTTTTCAGTTCCCTCCTACCTTCTCTTTTCCAAGATGGCTTCAGCAGCACCATTCCTGGAGCAGGAGCACTAAAACTAGATACAGATCCTAAGCCCAGGGAGTTTTGAGTAAAGTGTCTGTACAAGACAAGTTGGGTATTGGTTCATACATTAGAACTATGAGGGGCAGCTAGGTGGCGCAGTGAATAGAGCACCGGCCCTGGAGTCAGGAGGACCTGAGTTCAAATCCGGCCTCAGACACTTAACACAAAAACTAGCCGTGTGACCTTGGGCAAGTCACTTAACCCCAACTGCCCTCCAAAAATCAAAAACAAAAACAAAAACAACAACAAAAAAAGAACTATGATCAAGGAAGTTCTACAGTGTTAGAATGTCACTGGCAAGAAACACTCTGGATGCAGAAGTGCGCCTAACGTACAGTCCTTTACAGCAAAAACAACACTGTGTTGCCACAAGGCATATTATGGCTCTCAAATAAGTGGAACAGTGTCTGAAGCACTAGCGTTCTATCAACTTGGAGAGTTCCAGTCATGATTTCTTTGAGTTGTGTCCCCAAAAAATAATCTAGCCACCATCCAGCCACCCTCAAAAATTCTTTAAGCAAGGGGCCACTAGGTGGCACAGTAAATAGAGCACCAGCCCTGGAGTCAGGAGAACCATAGTTTAAATACAGCCTCCGACACTTAACACTTAGTAGCCCTGTGACCTTGGGCAAGTCACTTAACCCCAATTGCCCTGCCCTCCAAAAAGAAAAAGGGGGGGAAAAAAAGAATTTTTAAGAGAAGTCATTAATGTCATTAAGAAAAAGATGGCACAATCTGTCCACTATGAAGATGTCCTGTATAAT
>CM053593.1:182266974-182284456 GCA_028646575.1 Pseudocheirus occidentalis
GGAGAGCAGAGTAGGGGAGGGGCTTTACAGTGGGATTGCTGTTATGGGGTTGGGGCAGGAGCAAGACGGGGAGAAAATGTGTAATTCAAAAAATGTAATGAAAATGAATAATGTAAACAAGAAAACAAATAAGAACTAAATTTAAAAAAAAAAAGAAAAAGAAAAAGATGGCAGCCAAAGGACTTAGAATTTAAACAAACCACTTCTACAAACAATAAACAAAATAAAAATTGACCAAGAACACTGAAGAAAAGAGCACTAGAAGTTTCCATAAAGGTTAAAAAAAATGAAGATATAGATAACCAATGATGTGACTATTGTGAAGGCAGTAAAGAGGAAAATCACTTCAAAGAAAAGTGAGTCTTCTATAAATGACTCAAAGAACAAAAAAGCCAGGTATGCCAACTTCAAGTTTGTAGGTTCTAAAACAAAAATATAAAAAGCCATTGGCTCATCCCAGTCACTAGTAGGAGCTTCTCACACCAAAAATCCTCTGATAAGAATCTAAGATGCATAATCTTTTATACAACCTTTAGAAGAAAACAAAATGGCCATCTTCTAGTAGAAAAGCAAAAGGCTGAAGTATAAATTTACCTTCCTAGGTAACAAATGCCTGAAAAGTAAAAAAGGTTAGGCAGATAGCAACCTAAAACTGCATAAAAACATCCATCTGCAATTGTCTTCTCCATGACTTGGATAACAAAACTTCAAAGTAACTCCTGAGACAAATCAATCCACAGAATAAATTTATAAGGCAGTAGAGGAAACCAAAGTTGTAGCCAACTGTTTTAAAGAAAATTCAGCAGGTTTTTCATCAGACTAAGAAGGCTGTCACAGAGAATCGTGCTAAAAGAATATTCTCACCCCTTACAATTCATAGAACTGAAATGCAACTGAAAAAGAATAAACTTTTGGACAACAGAAATGCAAATCTTTGGCTCAAATAAAGGAAAACAGCTTTGTCAAAAACTTAAAAGACCTAGATGACAGATGATTGTTTTCTTCATTGGGAATTTAGATGTAGGTGTATGTGACACTGATTTAGTTAGCTAAGAAAGGAAGCAGTTACTAAGTATAGTTGCTAGGTGGGCCACCATACTGTGCTTCTGAGAGGTAGGAATTTTATGTTGTATCCAAAGCTATAGGGTGTCTACATTAATGCAAAATTCCAACCTAAATCCTGAAACTAACTCTGGGAGACCCAACCTCCCCTAAGAACCTGAACTGGTTCGATTTATTTACCACAAATTTAAGGTGGGTTGCTTTGAGGAAATAAATACATCTTGAAATATACCAGGTACCTGAAAGAATGCTTTGGTCAGGACTTAGGCTGGCACAAAGGGACCTAGCATGTACACTGTGCAATTAGAGGATGGAGATAACCAAAAGAGTACTGTTTGATTTACTCACTTAATTTTAATATAATGAAGTGTTCTTTTAAATATTTTTTTCTTCTGTGACATCAAGCATGTACATCCTTGAAGCATCACAGGTATATTTCAGTAGCTATTCAAAACCATCATGAACATGTGCACAATTTTGCTGTTAGTGTGGTGATTATATCAAACTCTGACTGCTTCTGACTAAGCATATGTTCTTGCAGTTTCTCAGTCTGCTATCAAATTGTTTCCGAATCACCAAAATGGTTTAACATCTGAGTGCAAACTGATTATTAAGGGGTGGTCAGGCAGATGTACATACTCTTACATGTATTCCATACTCTGGGATGTGTCATCACATAATCAAGATGTTATGAACATTGGCATTCTTGCAGTGCAACTGTCGGCCTGTTCGCATGATCCTTGGGCATGTACATTTCAGGTTATACTGAAACCATCACAAATAGTCTATAGACATTACCTCTCATTGTAGTAGTAATGCTGTTTTCTGATTTAAATCTACCTTCTGCTTAGGTTATTAATCTTCTACCTAATTGGATTAGATGTGCAAATTAATTGATTGGTAAAACTAGTCAGTCATTCCGTAGCATCTCTTTGAGGGTATAGTCAATATGCTAGTGGTAGAAGAGGAAGTCATATCAGAAGAGATCCTTTCCTTACAAAGGTTTATATAAAAACATTGTTTAAAAATGAAGTGTTGTATAAAACTGCACTTAGATTTATTTCATTTATCACTTAATGCAGTGCTTTGCATTAGCCAGTAGAGAAGTAAATATTTTATAGGAGGCACAGCAGATGAGAGTGCTGGGAGTCAGGAAGACCTGAATTCAAATCCAGCCTCAGACAATCCCTAGCTGTGTGACCCTGGACAATTAAATGAATCTCTGTGTGTCTCAACTTTCTCATCTGTAAAATAGGGATAATAATGACACCTACCTTCCAAGGTTATTATGACGACAAAACAAGAAAATTATTATGAAATGCTTAGCACAGTACCTTGCACACAGTACTATACAAATGTTTGCTATTATTCTATAATAACTATTAATTTTTGCCAATTGATTAGTAAAAGATAAATTTCCTTCTCTCAGCAAGAGTTTGTAAATTTTTCCTACCATTTTCTACCACAAGTTCTTTATTTTTGTTTTAAATCAAAATACAGATTTAAATTCAATGCAAAACAAGATTTAAGGATCTGATATTAAGCCAAAATATTGCAAACTTTTGTTAAAAAAAAAAAAACTCCAGGAGAGGATTCTGGGAAGATGGTGGAGTAGGTCAGAAAATTCCAAGCTCTCAAGATTTTCCCACACAAGAGTTAAAATAGCACCTTAGGGCAAACAAAATGTGAACGGAAATAAATAAGAACAGGGGCATAACTGGGGACCTCCTAGGACAATTTGAGAAGATCGAAGAAAAATCCCAAGAGGAAGTTTGGTCCCTATGAAGAGTAAACACCTCCAGGCTAGGTTCTAACCACAAGAAGCAAGAAGCTAGCCTCTTAAACAACAAGCGGCAAGCCCTGGGGTTAGTTGGTTGGAGGGGCTGCCTCAACCCCAGACACCAGAACTTTTAGCACACTCCCCCTCCCAGAAAGTGAGAGATATTGGGTATCTGAGCCAGGAAAGATCAAGGGAACCTCTGCTAACAAAGAACACCAGACCCAGCTGTGCTACAAAGAGCTGCAGGGGCAAGATGGAACCACCAGTAAGTACAGAAGCAGTGGGGCAGAAAGTCTCTGGCTGTGGGCACTTAACAGGAGGTTGGAGGTTTGGCTTTGGTTTCAGCCTAGAGGGAAAAATTGAAGACCTGGAGCAAGAGGCACCATTTCCCATACCCCAGAGCTAGAAGTGATTACAAATAATTAAGCCTACTGTCACAAAAACAAAAAACAAAACAAAAAACCCACAATGCACAAGGAAAAAGAATTCAACCACAGAAAATTATTTAGGGAATAGAGATTCCCAAAAAAGAGGGTTTTATCTTCAGATGAGGATACTGAAGTAAAGAAATTACCAAAGAGTAATGTCAAATGGACACCTCACCAAAAAGAATTCATAGAAGATCTTTAAAAAGACTTCAAAAATCAAATGACAGAGATGGAGACAAAACTAAAAAAGAAAATAAGAATAATCCAAGAAAAATAAGGATATGAAAGGAAAGTTAACCAATTAGAAAAGGAGATCCAGAATCTTAAGGAAGAAAATGATACCTTGAAAATTAGAATTGGACAAAGTGAAGTCATTGAAATTATAAGAGATCAAGAAATGATTAAACAAAATATGAATAATGAAAAAATAGAAGAGAAAGTGAACATAAGAAAAACAGTAGATTTGGAAGATAGATCAAGAAGAGAAAATAAAAAATAATTGGACCAACTGAAATGTATTATAGTATTATACTATATAACAGCATATTATACTATACAATAATACAAGAAATAATGAAAGAAAACTGTCCTGAAGCATTAGAACAAGGGGGGAAAGGAGAAATAGAAAAAAATCCATCCATCACGACTTAAAAGAGATCCTATGAGGAAAATTCATAGGAACAACGCAGTCAAATTCTGGCCCAGCTCAAGGAGAAAATATTAAAAAGATCAAGATTAAAACAATTTAAATATGATGGTGCCACAATTAGGATCACACAAGACCTAGCAGCAGAGACATTAAAGGACTGCAGGTCTTGGAACATAACATATCAAAAAGGAAAAGAACTGGTGCTCCTGACAAAAATATCATACGTTGCCAAGTTAAATATTAATCTGAATTTTTAAAAAAGTGTACATTTGATAAACTCTCAGACTTTCAAAACTTTGTTTAACAAATATCCTTAACTTAATTCAACATATATGAACCAAGAAAGTGATTATAAGGGATCCATAAGGGACAGACTGTTTACTTTTTATATATGTAAAATATAAAATGGATCTCTAAGATTCTTATCAATCAATAACTGGGTAGTTTATAAGAAATATTGGGGTAAACCTGAGAATGATACGAATTTAAAAGGTAAAACCATTTAGGAATAGCTTTAAAAAGCAGTTATTTGAGGTGAAAAATTAATTGACACAGAGAAAGATGGAGGAAGAAGATTGGTAGTTCAGGTAACCTACTTTCATCAGAAATGGACTTAAGAGGGAACAACACATATATATTTAGAAGAGTATAAAAATCTTCTAAATTCAGAAGAAATAAAACAGTAGGGGCATGAGGAAGGTGGAGAGGACAAGATAGGGATCTTTAGAGGGGAGGGTGAGGGAATAGGTAAATAGGGGTATAGAAGAGTGTTTAGACTTATGCGAACAGAAGAATAGGGGACAGATCCTTTGAGTGGGGAGAGTAGGCAAGTTATACGAGGTCAAGGTGGTGTAAACTAGAGGAAGCAAGAAGGTTAGGAAACAAGAGATATAATCATACATAAAAAACCAAGATCAGAATAGAATAGGTTTAGGAAAGTATCTATCTATCTATCTATCTATCTATCTATCTGTCTGTCTGTCTATCTATAAATAAATGTATATGTGTATATCTATACCTATAGAGAAACACATTTAAACTTTATGGCAGTCTTCTGGGAGGAGGGGAAAAAAGAACAAAGTAAAAAAGTGCACAGCAGAGAACAAAAGAAAATTCACAAGGAAGCAAAGAAAAGGTGGACAATTCCCAACACAACAAGTATTATTTATTATATAGGCTTTCTTGAAATGAAAGTCTATTGTTACATTTTTTTTGAATCTTCTGCGATTGCACATGACATGCTTGTTTTTTTTCCTTCTAACTTTGAATTTAAGTTCCAATATTTAGGTTTATGTTATGTTTTTGTTTCTTTTCTCTATTCTCTATTTGTGTTCTGGCATTTGAGTCTAAAATAAAATTTCAGAAAAAAGGCCAACATCAAAATTAAATTTATATATGCTTATTATGTTGTTAAACATCTTTCAAGTCGTAACTTATTTTACAAAAAAAAAAAGATTATATTCAAATATTTTTAAAATAAAGATATTAAGTATATGATGTCTTGCTGGATTACTTTTAATTCTTACAGAATGTCCTACATAAAATATTTATAATGCTTTTATAGTTTTCATAATTGTGGTTAGAATAAATTTTATATATGCATAATCATTGTAGTTACTTGAACATTTAATGAATAAATATAAAAATATTATGAATAGTATATTGTTACCCTGGGGGGCTCATGGAACAAAAAACACTGGGAACCACTGGCCTTCCCCCAATGAAATCAAAGGCCCATCAACTTAAATAATGAGGACACTTTAATTCTATTGTAGTTTCCTGTGTTTATATCATAGCTACCCTACAAATTACAAATTTCTTGAAGACAAATGGATTGTATGCCCAGCAATTAGCACTGTCCTTAGTAAATGATTTTTCACTGTAATAATCTCATCTAGTCCCTCCACCATATTTTAGATATAAGGAAAATAAGGCCCTGTAACTTCTACAAGACCATCTGGAGTCGGAGTATGGATAACCCTCAAAGACAAGCAAAACAAGGTGCAAAGGCAGAGCCAGATCACATGTCAACTGAACAGTTAATTTCTAAAATAAAGGCAAAACTTTATCCTCAGTGCTAAAATTGTATCCTTAATCCTAAATCAACTGTGATTTTTGAATGTTTGTATCTATCTATGGATGTGGTTATGTGTGTATCTAAGACATAAAAGTACACCCCAATAAAAGCAGTTAAGGAAGATTACAGGTCATGGTTGTCAGGCTGGAGGGAACCTCAGTAGTGAAAACTCCTTATTTTTCATTGAGGAAATTAAAATCCAGAGATGTATTGACTTGCCTAAAGTCTATATTAGGTAACATATACATACTTAAATAAACATAATACTTTTGCTTGCTGGTTAAATGCCAAGTAGAACGTAAACACTTATAAAATGTACTTTTTTTGTATTGAACCTATGATTTCAGCATGATAGGATAATCCAGGTGAGGAAATTCTCCCTACTAATGGAGTTCAACACCCGCTCTGCAATTTATATTCTTAAATAAGAGTTACCTTGAGCACTAAGAGGTATCTTGTCAAGGGTCACAAAGTTAGTCTGGATCTCGATGATGACTTGAACCCAGACCTTCCCAAATGCTAGACCAACTAATTGCTTACTATACCACAATATCTCTTTTATATGCAGATATGTAAGACCTCACTGTGGATAATAGTTACCTGCAAGGCCAAGCATAGCTCCATCTCTATATAACATATGATCAAAACTGCAAAGCTAGCCAGTGGTTGGACCAGCCCTCTCTTCTACTCTCTCAATTAGTTCTAATGGCCTGAGACCTCAAGTCTTAGCTATTAGAAGCAAGGCAGAAGCTATCCTGTAGGGAATCAGAAATAATACCTCTAAAAGTGATATTCCCATGTGCACTCACAGGAAGTGAGCAACTGGATATACTGTTTGCCACCCTACTGAACTGGTGATTAGCGTTTGCGTATCTCTCACGTTTGATGGAAAATAGAACTAGCAGCCCGTAATTTGTTTTGGGTACACCTCCACCTATCCACCCACACAGGTGGATACAATATTAGATCAGAATAGTAGATGGGTAGTTAGAGATAAAGATACATACGTACGTATATACAAACATACCTAGAATGAGCATTTATTAAGCACTCCAGTGCTATTACACTCCAGGGTTACAAATAAAAGCAATCAAGATAGAATCTACTCTTGAGCTTACAATCAAATGAGAGAAAACAACATATACAGGATGGGAGTGCTGGAGAACCAGGGAGTGGGGGGAACAAGGGAAAGAGGAGGGGCATGCAACCTGGGGAAAACTCAATATGATAGCAGAGGAGTACCCCAAGAGCAGAGGTTTCCTAGGGTGTTAATAAGGAGGAATCACTAATGAGGAGATAAGGGGCCTAAGGCAGAGTTTTCTCAGGATAACATATTCTTAAATAAAGTTCATCATGATTGTTCTTTAACATCCAAGTATGTGGTCTCCAGCTTAGCATGCAATGAGAATCCACATAATAGGAAATGGGCAAGAGACTGACCGGACCCACAGGTCAGCTCCCAACACAGAAAAAAATAGAAGAACCAAAATTCGAACTCAGATCCTCTGACTCTACATCCAGGATGCTTTCTATAAGTAATCTGACTATTCTACCAAGAATTCAAATACGACACCAAAAGTTGATACCTAATACATTAGAATTGGAAGAGGTTTCAAAAATCACACAGAAAAACAACTATGAAAAGCCTAATAACTGAGCCTTGGACAATTGCCGTTATTTGGAAGTCAGAAAGGAAAAGTACCAATGAGAAAAAGGAGCCATTAAGAAAGAAAAAAAGACCCATAATAAACACATTCTCATAGAAGCCAAGAATTTTAAAAAACAGAAGTCTAATCAACAGTGTCTAGGGCCTCAGAAAGCGCAGAGGATAGACAGCTCCAATAGATTTGGTTATACAGACACTGAGGTTCTCTAATAAAACACTATGGAGAAGAGAGAGGGGAAGAAGAGAGGGAAAGGAACTGTCATAGGGGGAAAGACAGACTGCATGACATTAAGAAATGAAATGGAGAGAATAAGAATATTATCATAAATCTGGAGCTGGAAGGGATCTTAAAAGTCATCAAGGTGTAAGCCCCCTAAGGAAACTGAAGTTAAATGATTTGCATAAGATCACACAGCTGGCATAGGGAAGGACTTGGACCCTTCTGACTCCATATCCAATGCTCTGTCATACCAAGATGCCTCAGATAAGAAAAAAAAAATCTCTTTTTGCAGATGACAAGATGGTTTATTTAGACAAGAGAGTTATTTTTTTTAATTTTATAACTTCAGTAAAGTAGCAAAAGTAGTAAAAGTATGTAAAATAGATACACAAAAATTAGCTTTAACCATCCACCACTCACCCCAAATAAAGCAAGCAGGAAGAGATAGAAAAAGAAATGTGATGAAAAATAACTACAGAATACATATAACATCTGGGTCTACCTACCAAGACAAACAGAAATTATATTAAAGCAAGTACAAAACACTCTTTACAGAAGTAATGGTAAACCTAAATGACTGGTGAGATATTAATTATTCATGGTCAGGCCAAACCTATGTAATACAACGACAGCACTTCCTAAATTAATTTACTGTGACAAATCAAATGAATTGTCAATGGAGTTATTTTAAAGAAATAGAAAAAAATCCTAGCAAAATTCATTTAGAGGGTAAGAATCAAGAATCTCAAAGGAAATAATGCTTTAAAAAGTCAAGTCCATTGGCTGAACAGATTAGGTACTCAAGTTAACAGAAACAAGAAAAAGCATCAATGAATTTTTAAATTTTCTTCTCAACTTAAGAAATAAAACACCCCTCCCTGGAGGCGGCTATCATTAGACACAAGTGTGTGTGTGTGTGTGTGTGTGTGTGTGTGTGTGTGTTCTATTTAGCAGCAAAAAAGTAGGACTTCAGCATGGAATACAGATAAGCAGAGCGATGTCAAAATTACTAAATTTGTAATGTACCAAAGTAAAAAACAAAGTAGTACATTTTATGTCATACAAATGTACAGTTTTGCATGCAGTTTTCTTTTTCTATTTTATGTATATGGAAACATTGCTTATTGATGTCTGTTAAACTCATAAAAATAAAAAGGAAAAAAATTTTCTTACATTTTAAGATATCATCAGACTAGATGCCCTCTAAGATCTTTTTTTTTCCAGTTAAGTCTATTACTACTGTTCAAATAGAACAGTTAGAGCAGTATTTACCTCACAAGCATAGCTCTAACTTCTTTGAAAGATAGAAACTTGGTATAGAAGTAAAAATTAAGAGTAAGCTTTCTTTATGCTTAGAAATCAGAAACAGTTGCTGCCATGGAGGAAGGGGCAAAAGGAGGGGAGAAAATTTAAAACTCAAGGGATTGTGGAACTGAATCTTATAAACTAAAAGTAAATAAACAAATCAATATAAAAGAAATAAGAAACAACTAAAGGTAAAATAAATTTATAAGGTCCCAAATCCATGAGTCCCTTCTAGGAATGGTAAAAACATTGGTCTAATTTTAATGAGAACATTACAATCACAGAAATAGTTTAAATCTATTAGCTAAACCCTAAGGATTTTAAAAGAACTGTAACATCTTTCTACGACCATCTAGTGCATTCTAAACACCAATACTATGTAACAAGGTGAGGTCGATGTACATGTTAACTCAAAATGACATTTTCATTTGATACTGAAAACACCTAAATCTGCTGCCAATTTAGAAAATTAGTGGTACTTTCAGCTCTGGTTTCTATAAAATTTCTAGGACCTTGTATCATGTGCGTTGACTTATCCAACATGCCCCAAATTGCTCTATCTGAAGGTTACTTTGCTCACAGTGACTGATTAGAGCTGTCAGCAGGATGGCCAAATCAAAAGGATTTTCTTAATAAGATGATTTTGCAAAAGCTTCTTGATTTGGATTTAGGATGATAGGTCACTGATAAGTGCAGAATGAAACTATTACAAACTGATAGGTTTTATGGCTATGGCTATAAAATTCAGTCCACTCAAATTTTCCAAATTACTTCTCAAAATACTGAAAGCATAAAGCTCACTCAAAATTCCTAAAACAATTAAACGCTAAAATTCCTAAGAACTCTATGAAGACTGAAGCTTCTAAATGAACAAGCTATAGAAATCAAGGGAGTTAGTGAAATTGACAAAAGACAGAAACCGCTAATATCAAGAGAGGTGGTGGAAAGACAGGTAAATCAATGTAGGTATATCTCTGAAATAGTACAAATATTCTAGAAAGCAACTGCAGTTATGGTAAGAAAGTAATTAAAATATCCATATACTTTGACTTATATAGCCCTCTTTTAGGCATACACAATAAAGAGGTCAATAATGAAAAGACTCCATATATACCAAAATATTTATATAAATACTTTTAAAATAAACATCTGTGCTAAGGTTTTATAGAAACCTCATTTTCTAATTAGCAAAAAACTGGAAATAAAGTGAATATCAATCAATTGGGGAATGTCTAAATAAGCTGTGGTTCATGAATGTAATGGGATATTACAATACCATAAGAAATGACTATAACGAATAAAAAGAAGCATATAAACAATTACATGAGCTCATGCAAAGTTAAATAAGTAGAACCAGAAAAACAATTTATACAATGTCAAACAGCGTAAAGAATAAAACAGCTGAAATTGATTACTGTGGAATTGTAATTGCCATATTTGTCCCCAAAGAAATGTAGGTGATATAAAAACCAAAGAATGCAATAAAAAATTTAACATAAAAAATCTAAAGGAGATTTTCATAAATGAAAAAGAAAACTGGTTGCTTATACTCCGATATCAACTTTTTGTAAAAAGATGAATAAAATCCTCTCCCAACTGATCTCATTGGTAACAGTAATTAGAAAAGCATGTATGTGTGCATATAAATATACATAAACATACACAAAAGCAACAGTGATAAGTGTGGGGGGAGGGGGAAGGATTATGAAGAGAAGGAAAAAGGACAGTCCATGCTGTCAAGGAGATCATAATAAAACTGAACAGACAACATGTAAACAACTATGTACAAAAATGCTTGGAGGAGAAGTTGAAAATAAGCAACAGAGGAAAAGCACTACAATTAAGAGGAATCATGAAAGATTTCCTACAGAAGATGGGATTTTAGCTGAGCCTCGAAGGAAGTCAGAGATAGAGAAGATGAGTGAGAGCATTCCAGCTATGAGGGGGATGGATATTCACTGAAAATGCCCTGAGTCAAGAGATGGAGTGTCTTCTGTAAGGGAATACCAAAGAAAACAGGGTCATTGTTTGGATAACTCTGATGATGATGAATATGTGGGGAGGTAGGCAGGGGTGTGCTAAGTTTATGAAGTGCTTTGAATGTCAGAAGATTTTATATTTGATCCTCAAAGTAACAGGGAGCCATTGGAATTTATTGACCAGCAGGAGAGAGAATGAAATGACGAAAATAAGATATTAGAGCAAATCAATTCTGAATCTTATTTCTGAAAAATGCAACTCAGAACAGTCACACTTAAAAAATGGAAGGAAACCAAAGGAGGGCAATATGGAGTACCAGGTCAGGAAAGGGTTATGTTCCAATCCAGTCTCTAACATTTATTAGTAGTATAACCTTCAGCACGTTATCTAACTTTGTAGTCTTAATTTCCTCATCTGTAAAATGAAGATAATAATACCTACCTCCCAGAGTTACTGATCAAACGAGATAATGATTGTAAATTATTTAGTATAGTGCCTGGCATATGGTAAGTGCTATATAAATTAGTCTGCAGGCAAAGCTCTATCTAATCTCTTCTTCTTCCAATTGAAACATGAATTAAGAAAAAGCCTCCCTCATATAACAGCAAAACACTCAACATATAAGCACGTAATGCATACAGGTCATTTATACTCTAGAATCCCTATGGGATCTCTGACAGGCTCCTTCTTGGGGTAGGATCCCTTCCCTTACTAGAATGCTCATCTAGCCCATCAGCAGAACTACCTCTTTCTAAAGCCTCTTCTGAATCTCTGCTTCTCTTTATCTTCTATGGTCAGAGATCCTCACGGGGTCTACTGACACAATATACAAGTCCAACTCATTTTTCTCTATGGGACCACTTCTGTCCTTAGCCAAGGAAAAATGAAGTTGTAGGATATAATCCTGCATTCTCCTTCATCATCAGGGTCAATAATAGGTAGAGTGGAAGAAGAGCTTTTGCCAACTAATTATAATTTGCCACCTTTATACCAATATGATCAAGTGAAGTAAATCAGATTTGGAGAAGGCTTCAGGCATGCCCATATTCTACATCACTGAAGAAGACAAACTTTACATAGAATGTATATTTCAAGCAGAACCAGCAGAATTCCTAAAAGGTTTACTAAAAATAATCATTTCTCCAATGTTAGATACCTAAAACAGGTTTAAAACACACACACACAACACACACACACACACACATACACACACACACCCCAAATGGAAAACAGAAAGATGACAACGACTTTAGGGTTAATGGACGAGTAAAAGTTCCTATTATTTGTTATCACTCTAAAACAAAAAAGCTGGTCTGAAATAAATTAAAGCAGCGATTTGAACGTAACCTAGTAATTAGGTTGTGTGTTCAATTAACTTTCAGGCCTAACTTGTAACTTTTTAGGAGTCTTTAAGACTTTGAAGTGGAGAGCCAACATACCTTTTAATTAGGATGACAGGCAATACTAAAGAATGAGACTTCAGAAAACAAATCAAAGACACATAAATGAGAGGGGACACAGCATCAACAAGGAATGAATGTAAAAATGGGCAAAGAGGTGACCATTGAAAGTAGTTGCCTCAAGCTTCTGGACTGATTTTACTTCAAATGAAGATAAAACATTTTCATAAAGGGAGGGAGAGAGATAAGAGACAAAAAAGGGAAAAGATGAGCACTTTTGATCCCTCTGAAGTTTGGCAAAGAAGCATACATATCAAATCAGTATTCTGAACACTACATCTGTGGTAAGAGAATGATGCCATCTTATTTGGAAAATATCTGGTCCATCTGAAGACAAATGGATACTGTGCTTATCCTGACCTGAAGCATTTATTAATCCTAATTATTCTCAGGATTTGTTTTTTTCTCCTCCCAAGTGTTTTTTTTTTTCATTCAGTAAAATTTCTAAGCCCCATTTCCCTCTAAAAAAAAAAGTCACATTATAAGCAGTTACAACTGCATCATTTTCTTTTGACACTGACTATAAAGGTATTCTTGGACACATCTTTTCTGCATGAATTACTACTCACACCCACCAAAATCATCAAGCTTTATAATTACTATCCTCTTAAAAAGAAGGTTGGGGAGGAAACTGCACATGTAGTACCTGGAATACACAGTCAACCTATGCCTGACAATGATTTTTCCCTACTTTGATTTCTTAAAAGAAAAAGTAAAATTATTTTTTGTCAAACTGATTAGGATTTGCTGCTCTTTATTGTAAGGAAGAAAGAATAATAAGCCCAAGCTTCTATCTTACACAATCAAAAACCAGATAAATATTGCATAGTCCAAGAAATTTGAACTCTGAATTTGAAATGGTCAAACTTCATGAACAAAATTCTAGTCATTCCTCACCCCCGACCATTTTGACAACATAAATTATTTAGGACAAAAGTAACATTCTAAGTCTTTTAAGGAATATTCAGATTTAACAACAAGCAAAAATCTCTAAATCTATCTATTTCACAGTCTTGTACACAAAAGGAGAAATGTGACCAAGAATCCACTACAGCATGGCTTTCCTATGTCAAGGATTCTTTTGGAAGATAACTATTACAGATCTCTTCTTAAAATGATTTTAAATATATAAAATAAAATTCACTGGCTTACATAGGAAGTCACTTATTTAATAAATATTAGTTAAAACAAATTCCTAATTATTTTGTCTGTATATACATATATATATATGTATACTTATCTCCTATACCTACTCATCATACTGTATTCCCCCAAAATTCCTCATTTCCAAAGTAAGTACCTTAATTGTAAAATAGTTTTATTTTTGAATTTGCATTCTCAGTGCCAAGCACTGTAACTATTCATCTTGCTTAACTATTATTCTTTGATACAAAGGAGAGTTGACATAGGAGAAATGAGAAGGGGACAAGGATATAAAAATGGCTATGAAATAAGACAAGATATCAATAAAATGTGAGGGTTTCGAATAAGATTTTCTGGAAGGCAAAGGGGCTAGGATCAGAGGCAAGAATAACCTATCCTGCAAAATGGAATAATCCTAGAGGGGAAAATAAATATTTAATGCAATGGAAGACTTTCAAGCATTCCTTATTTTAAAAAAAAAACAGAAAATAGGACATTAAAACCTAGAAGTCAAGAGAAACATAAAAAATGATAAATATAAAATAATTCCCACCTTCTACAAGAAGGCATTCTAGTTTCTTCTTAATCTTAGTGGCTCCTTTCTGAGATTATCTCTAAATTATACTGTATATATCTTGTTTTTACACAGTCATTGGCATGGTGCCTCCCCCATTAGACAGACTGTGAGGTCTAAATTCATCAATCTTATTATCCCTTCCCGAGATTATAAGCTTCTTGATGCCAGAGACTACATCTTCATTCCATAAAAATTTCTACAACACTTAGAGTATCATGGATGTCTGTTGTTCAGTTGTTTCAGTTGTGTCCAACTCCTCATGACCCCATTTGGGATTTTTCTGGCAAAGACACTGGAGTGGTTTGCCATTTTGTTCTCCAGATTTTACAGATGAGAAACCTGAGGCAAGTAGGATTAAGTGACTTGCCCAGGGTGACACAGCTATTAAGTGTGTGAGGCAAGATTTGAATTCAGCGAGATGAATAATCCTGACTCCAGGCCCGATAGTCTATCCACCTCACCACACAGATGTCCTAATACAGTTTCACAATGGTTCATATTTTTAGAGTATTTGTAGAGTTATATAGCCCAAAAATTTTAAACTATTTGATCCAAGACAAATTACAATTACTTTTATTACAAGTATAATTTAACTGAATGGAAATTTAGCACAGAGTAACAGAAAAAAACCAACTAAACATTGCATCAGAAAGACCTCTGTGCCTTTGACACCTATTGGTTGTGTAGCCACAGGCAAATCATTTATTTAACCTTTTTTCTGCTTCAGTTTTCTTGGCTGTAAAAGGAAAAGTTAGTTGTCTAAAGCCCTTTCCAGATCTAAATTTATGCTACCAGTCAAGGCAAAAGAAACCACATCCTGCTCAAGGAGAGCACAGTGTGATACTATGATCCAATGCCTCCATAATAATGATGATAATGATGATAACTCACATTCATAGGGTACCAACTACATTCCAGGCACCTTGCTAATAAATGTTTTACAAATACTATCTTATCTGATGCTAATGACAACCCTGGTAGACGCTACTATGTTTCACAGTTTATAGCAAGCATAAGTTAGGTGATTTGCCCAAGGCTATACAATTTGCAAGTATTTAAGACTGGATTTGAATTCAGGTCTTCCTGACTCCAGGCCCAGCACTCTATCCACTGTGCCATCTAGTTTCTCTCTCTACTGAGGTATTTACTAATTAGCACAGTTCAAAGCTGGCTTTCAGACATTTATAAGCTATTGACTCTGGGCAATTCACTTAAAACCTGTTTGCCTCAGTTTCCTCATCTGTAAAATTAGCTTGAGAAGGAAATAGTAAACTATTCCAGTATCTTTGCCAAGAAAGCCCTAAATGGGGTCACAGAGTTGGACAGAAACTAATGAACAACAAACATTGTGGTTTGAGTTGTGTTTGCAAACACACAACAACCACTGAAACTTTGATGCATTTATGCTGACAATAAAAGTCAAAAGTCAAATAAAAGAAACAGCAGTCAGACTGGGCTCTGGTGAGTCCCACTAGTGCTGAATATAAGACAGCTTAAGTTAATAAAGTGGACTTATAGAGGACACAGCTAGTCAGATGGGAAACAACTCAAAAAGGGACCTCATAAGGAGAAGCTTGGTTTGAGGGGGAAACCAAAATCTGCATTAGAATCAAGAAAGGGATAAAGACAAAAGACAGAACCTTGACTATGTTAGGAAATCATGCAAAATTAAGAGTGAATGTACAAAGAGGCTACAGAGAATGGAAAAAAAAATTATAGACAAGAATTAAAGGATAAGTTGCAATACTACAAAACTGGTTTTTCCTTTAAATTGTTTAAAACAAGAGATATGCCTCATAATCTTCAGAAAGAAAAATGTAAAAATCTTTTTTCACCATTCTATATAGAGTTAGAGCATTTTAGAAATAGAGGTAAGCTCAGAAGTTACTCAGTCTACCTGGGTAGGAATCCTCTCCAATATCCCTGACAAGTAAAGATTCAGCCTGTGATGAATGACTGTCATAGATGAATAATTCCAAAGCAAACCATTCCCCTTTTCTATAGCTCTAATTGTTACCAGTTTTCACATTATGTGATGTGCTCATCTGATCCTCCCTACCTACTGCTGATTTCCCAGGTCAGGCAGAACAAGTCTGATTCCTTCCATACTCCATTCATTCATCAAGACTCCATATAGTGAATGGATTTTTTTAAAAAATTACATGTGCATAATGAACATAATAGATTTAACATTAAGAATTTTCTCAATTAAAATATTTTAATTATAATAAAAATGCTAAAGTTCAAAGACGCCATTAAAGAATTATAACTTGTAATTATTAAGTACTTTTGAGACAATATGTTTATATAACTTTGGTCTTCTTTTGCAGAGTTTTCATAGTTTTCTACAAATTATTTGAAATGGAGACTACTCCACCCAATTGCATTCAGGACTTAAGTAATTAGTTGGCTCCTCAGCCCAACAAAGAAATGCTTACAATCAGTTTCCAAACTAAGAAAACTCTAGAATACATGAAGACCGGAGATTATAGACCTAAACGGTCATTTTGCTTCTCAACAAGTCTGTTTCCTCAGTGTTACACCCTTATAACCTCTCCCTAAAACTGTAAATTTTCAAGAAGGTAAATGAATAGGATAGTTAGGGATGCAATAGATCTAGGAAAATAAAATAAATAAAGGGGGAAAGTAGAAAGAAAAAGAGAAATTTCTCAACAGTATTCTATGATAGTCTGGGAGATCCACTAACTTAGATCTACATTTCTTGAGAACAGAATCTGTTTTTCACTTTTGTCTTTGTATTCCCAGCAACTAGATTGCCTTGGTTCAAAATGTGTGCTTAACAGATATTTGTTCAACTGAACTGAATTAAAAAGGGAAACCTACTCAATGCCAGCAAGTCTTATGTAAAAGAGACTCCATCAGAGTCTTATACGAATTGATGCTAAGCGAGAAGAGCAGAACCAGGAAAAATTTGTACAGTCACAGATACATCATATGTGTGACAACCAACCTTGATAAACTGGACTCTTCTCAGCAACGCACAGTTAAAAGACAACTCTACAAGTCTCAGGATGGAAGATGTCTACATTCAGAGAAAGATCTAGAAAGATCAGAGTTTCAATGAAGACTGAAGCAACACATGCTACTGTTCTCTTCCATGTTTGGTTTTGCTTC
>CM053593.1:182284556-182305577 GCA_028646575.1 Pseudocheirus occidentalis
TTTTTTTTTCTCTTTCTTTTCACATTATTTGCTCCATTGGTTACAACGCTTCTATACAAGAACACTGTTCAATGTGAAATCCGTTGTACAATGGATTGTATGCCACCATGGTGGGGGGTGGGGGGGGAAGCAAGGGGAGAAAATCTGAAACTCAAGTGATTCTGTAAATGAATCTTGTAAACTAAAAGTAAATAAACAAGTCAATAAAAAAAAGAGACTCCATCTGGAAATGTTTTATGATAATACAGACTGGGAGTTTTTGTTTGTTTGTTTGGGATGGGGGAAGGAGTGGGCCTCTGATTTCATTATATCCTCAGTTTTCTCATCTGTGATCATATGATAGTGCTCTGCAAACTTTATAAAGATGTTGATGCTGATGATGACTGATCATTCTTTCTACAGGTACAGCATAGCACCTCTGTAACTTGTCCTGGTTACCTAGGGGCAGTGAGAGATTAAGTGTCTTTTAGAGAGGCAGTTTTCAGTTGATTAGTCATCCCTTCGGACACTTAGCACCTATGTAATCCTGGACAGCAGTGTAGGGGGTGTTCAGGGAGGACTAGCACCTCTGGTGCAAGGGCTGCTCATCCACCTTTGGTGTCCACCTGGCACTCAACCCTCACCTGTGGCCTCAGGAAACTATGGCATGTGCACCAGTCACAACCCTGTAAACCAACTCAGCAGATGTGCTACAACAGGTAAGTGAGGGTAACTGACAAGCCTCAGATCCATCAGTGAGTTAGAGGGATGTCTATCCTAAGAATGTGAAGATTTTCCCCAGCAGACCAAGCAGATGAGAACAATATGTTCCAACAACCACAAAGGTGACTGAAGCAGGTACTGCAGAGTGCTTAGAGCTTGGTCAAGCATCAAAAATGCCAGTCATTCACTATATCCAGGCCATCCCCAGCAATCTTGATTTTTGTCTTACCAGTGGACTTGAATGACTCTGGAAGAGAGTGAGGACAACAACTTTGTGCAACTCTACCTCACTTAAATCCAATTCACACAGGAGTCAAGGCATGACCTCATGATGTCACAGGTCCTCATCAAAACAATCCTGGACAAATCACTTAACATGTCTGAGTCTGCTTCTTCAACTGTCTAAAGAGTGTGTTCCACTAGATCACCTCTAAAGTCCCACTCAGCTCTAAATTTGTTACCTTATCGCTTCTTCTTGGTTACATAACCAATGTATGTCATATTCAAACCCAGGTCTTCCTGATTCAAAGTCCAGTATTCTTAGCCACTGGCAATACTGCCAGGTCAAGTGAGATTAATGAATTTCCTCTATATATGAACAAGTCAGGTCTGTGTGCAAAACACAGACATGAGCTGAGTAACTCTGTGCAAGTCATGTGCCTCAGATGGTGAGAAATCTGTAAAATGGAAACAATAATGATAATAATAATAATGATGATAACAACAGTAGCACCTACCAGAAGAAAGGTGAAAAGAGCTTCCAAAACTCAAATTACTAAATATAAAATAATACATTAACAACAAAACCATCTTGTACTGGTTTAAAAAAAAAACAGAGGTAAATCAATTAAACAGACTAAACACAGAGGAATCAGAAACAATGGAACTTAATACCTCTGTGGCTATTGAGAAAAAAACGGAAAATAACTTACTTAGGAAAGAACTCCCTATTTGATGAAAACTACTGAGAAAACTAGAAAGCAGTCAGGCAGAAATTAGGCTCAGATCAACACATGTGATAAGACCCATATGTCCCCAAAGCAGCTTCGTCACATCTACCCATAACACAGGAGGTAGAGGGAACCTGAAAAAAGACAAAGCTGTCCCCTGGATCTAAATGGCCTATGTGATTAGCCCTAGCTTCCCAGCTTCTTCCTACAGTCCTGCACCTACACCCCCTTAATCAACATGGGGCAAACCTAGGACAAAGCTCTTCCAAAGACTTGATTCGCATTGGCTTCCCTGACATTTAAAGACATAAAAAGTCTCAACCACTTAGAATCTAGGCCTCCTGGGACGCTATGGATTTCTGAAGCACATATAAGCAATGTTACCCTGCCATGCAGACTAGACACATTTTCATATGAAGAAAAGGGGAGCCCCATCTAGAGAGAGAAACTAAGAACTACTATATCCTTGCTGCATAGCTTTGCTGTGACACAGCAAAGTAGACCTCCTTATGTTAAATGTTCAATGATTTACACAGGTCTCATCGTGTCCTAATATGAAACCTAAACTGAACTAAGAGACTGTTGACACTGAGTCATGCCTCTGATACGCCATACTTCAAAATAGATACTAAATGGATGCATAGCCTTAAGATTAAAGATCATACTTTTAACAAATTAGAAGAGAAGCAGATGATAGACCCCTCACAGCGCTGAGTAGGTGATTAACCAAACAAGCGACTGAGGCAATTAAATAGCAAAATAGATAACTTCAATGACATGAACTTGAAAAACTTCTGCACAAACCAAATTAATAAGAAGATATCAAATGAGGAAAAAAAAAGTGCTATCAAATTTTTCAGATAAAAGTTTGGTATCTAAGATATGTAAGGATAGATAGATATGACATGAATGCCTATATAAATATTTGTTTACATATATATGTATATGTATATATATATAACATAATATAAGCCATTTCCCAATATATATGTAGCCAAACAATACAACAACTAGTTCGCAAAAGAATTGTAAAGTATTAGCATCCATATGAAAGAATGCTCCAAATCACTAATAATAAGAAAACTACAAACTAAAACAACTCTTAGGTTTCACCTCACACCTTAAAATGAGCATGGATGACAAAAGATGGGAATGGTTAATACTGGAGGGTTTAAGAGAAGAAAGGCACACTAGAGCACTGTCAGTGGAGTTGTAAATTAGTATGACCATTTGGGAAAGCAATTTGAAATTGTGCAAATAAAGTGATTAAAATGCCCATATCTTTTGACCAAGAGATTCTTATATCCCAAGGAGGCTACTTATAAGAAAAAAGCTGCATGACAAATGTATTTTTTGTTTGTTTGTTTTGAGTTTGGTTTTTTTTTGCTTTTTGGAGGGGCAATTGGGGTTAAGTGACTTGCCCAAGGTCACACTGCTAGTAACCGTTAAATGTCCAAGGTCAGATTTGAACTCAGGTCCTCCTGACTCTAGGGCTGGTGCTCTATTCACTGTGCCACTGTGCCATATATAAAAATATATTTGCCCCAGCAAATATATTTTTAAAAAGAAAATAAGTCCCCATATGTGTCCTAACATTAATGCAATTAGTTTTTTATAATAGAGAAGAACTACAAACAAAGTAGATACCTATTAACTGGAGAATGAATGAACAAATTTCGTCACATGGATGTAACAGAATATTTCTGTGCTGTAAGAAAAGATGAATATGATGAATACAGGAAAGTGAAGCAAGCAGAGCTAGGAATCAATATATTCAATGACTATACAATGCAAATGGAAAGAACCACCCCCCCCTCAGAAAAAACTTTTTAAAGTGAAAGTTGCAAAATTATTAAGAACAGAGCTCAAAAGAAAATACAACTTCTTTGCAACTCCTTTGCAAAGAAAAGAGGTCCACAACTTTGCATATTTTTCACTTTTTCAATGTACTGAGCAGTTAGACTGATTTGTTCCACTTTTTCTTTTGTCTTGAAAAATACTATTTGTTATATGTAATAACTTTCAGGGAGAGTGAGAGGAGGGATACTTGGGTAAACTACTTTTTTTTAAAAAAGATCAATAAATATATTATAAAAAATAATAATATTGACCTGCCAGGGCTGTTATAAGAATTCAATGAGGATAACATAGTACAGTGTTTTACAAACCTTAAAGTACTTTATTAATGCTAGCTATTATTATTAAGCAAAATAACTCATTAATTAAATAAAACGACAAACATATGTACCTCTGAGTAAAGAGGAATATACTCTAAGGTAATAACAATAAGAAGAATGTATCTTTAAATGGGGAGAAACATACACAATTAAATCCAATCTTCTGGACCAAGTTTAAATCAATTTGATTTAAAGAAACTATATGGCTTAACAAAAATGTTGAATGGTGTTTTATCTAAAAACAAAAAAGACTGGATGGGCCACAGCACTAAATTATTCTAAGCGAACACAACAAGATAACAAGACAACCTTTCACGGTTTACATAGGTAATGCACAATGGCAAGTGCAATAGACCGGAAGGATTATGAAAAACCAGCTCTCTCATTCAAGCACTCTCAAGGAAGTCATCATGAACACTTTGACCTTTGGGGGCAGATAAAGACAAGTGAAAGAGAATTCAGGGATGAAACAAGAACTTCAGGCTATTGCTTTTCATCCTTCACTTTGAAGAGGTCCAATAAGATCACAAGGTGATATCTTAATTTGCACATGAACTGGATTTAAGTGAGACAGAACTGAACATAGTGGCTAGCCTTACTCTCTCTTCCAGAGCCATTGAAGTCCAGTGGCAAGATAAAAGTCAAGATGATTGGCTACGGCCCAGGATGCAGGGCATCTTCAGTATCTGACCAAGCTCTGAGCACTCCACATCACCTGCTTTAAGCTGCCTTCAGGGCCATTAGTACAAACTGTTCTCATCTGTCCATTTCAGGCTAAGGAGCACAAACCAGAATTCTCCCTAAACACAATGTACTACACAACTGTCATGCTGGCAAAAGAAAACACACAGGAGGTCTCAAAGTGCTCTTAAGGTCAGATGAAATGTAAAGACAATTAGGATGGGCATGAATGCACTAGCTAGTCTGGGCGAAGAGGAGTTAAAATTATTTTACAAATGTAACCGTTAACCCCCAAATGACGGTATGATAGTTTCTGTAATTTCATACAAATTTAATGAGCATATGCTACAGGCACTTCACACCAGATACCAAACCATGTAAATTGTGTGTCATCCAGCATATAGTTTTCCCTTTGGCTATGTGTCCTCCTTTGCAGTTTGTCACAAACACATAAACAGAGTGAACTAAATTCAACCTTGGGACCCTTTTCTGGCACAGTGTTTCTCCCTCATTTCCAAACATCTACGCTGCTTTTAGACTTCTCCTCTCTATCATGCCTTCCTCCCCCAGGAAACTCATCACCAAGAAATCTCATTATGCTGCAAGACTGAATCTACCCACTCACATCTAGTAGTCTTCAACTGGAGGGTAGGGCCAGGGGCTCCAGGGGCTGTAAGGACAGTGCCCTCTCATTTCTTACCAGTTACACTGCTTTTTAAAATCATTTGAACTTATCTTACATTTTGAATATCTATCATTCCCTCACATTAAGTACATTCTCCTACCTTCTCAATCTTCCCCCTACCTTTTCAGCTCCCTTTTTCATGTTGTCTTCCCCCATTAGACTGGAAGCTACTTGAAGGCAAGGACTATGTTTTTATTTGTATTTGTATTCCCAGCACTTACACTACCTGGCACAAAGTAGGCACTTAATAAACGTTTAGTGAATGACTGATCTAAAGGAAAACAGAGCAGCTGAAAAAGAAAGTAGATGATAATAAATGAGAGAAAATAAGACAAAGAAGACAACAGGATCATAAGTTTAAAGCTGAATGAAACTTTAGAGGTCACTCACAGTAGGAAACTGAGGTCCAGAGAAATTAAGATCATGCAGAACATGGCTGAGATCTGAATGTTGGCACTTCTGACTCCAAATTCAGTGCTTTTCCCACCATGTCATGGTGACACAAGTGACTTTCTATGTGATAATAATACAAGATGAGATCGCAGGTGAGGGCACCTTAAATGGGTTAAATTGGAAGTCTGAGGAGAAAGTCCAGAGCAGAGTTACCCAAAGTAAAAGGTTTTGGTAAGGCTCTGTGTCTGCTTAGAAAATAGTTAACTTTTCCAAAGTAATTAAAATGCTTGAAGATCTGTGATTTTCCAGTTCAATTTTCCAGTTATAACAGCTGTATTCATCCTACAGATCTCTCTGCTTTCCCCCAACATCATAAAGAGAGTACTAGTGGAGCATTCCAGCTATCCACCTCACATTCTTGCCACTTAACAAGCCCATCTTCTTTTTAAAACACAAATCTTTGATGCCATCCTTTACTCCACTTTTTCTTTGTAGTTCCTTGTTGGTCATTCACTATTCCTGCTCACACCTGACATGTGTATCTCCATTGACCTATATGCAATATGCATATTTGGTTGCTCAAAGACAATTGTATTCCACATCTCATTGCCATACATTTTATCTAAAATAAACTCCCTAAAGGTTAAGCTTTAAAAAAAAAAAAGGAATCACACGGACCTCAGAGGCCTAAGTTTATAACTAGGTAATTATTTTAATAGGGTGTTCTATGATCATCAAAAAAATGGGCATTTCTCTATGAAACAAAAATAGACTGCATAGGGCTTATGGTTGGTTGGTTGCTGTCCTTTGTTCTTAAAGAGGACCAGAATGACATCACTGTGCTACAGTCAAGTTTCAATGTCCCCAACTGTGGCTGATCAGACCAATATGAGCTCAGAATGCTCAACCACAGGTCGGGCAAAAAAGTCCATGTGAACATTTGGGGTGGATTCTTCAAATCTGGGCATCCTGCATTTCCTTTGCTCTGTTTCAGTTTTGCTTTGCTCAGAGAGAACAGCACCTTCTCTGATGCATGCACGCCATGCTGAGCAGTCCTATACCAGTTTCTCCCATGTTACACAATCAATTCCAAAGTTCTTGAGAGAGACCTTGAAAGTGTCCTTGTATCACTTCTGCGGACCACCATGTAAATGCTTGCTCTGTGTGAGTTCTCCATAAAAGTCTTTTGGAAAGCATACATTTTGCATTTGAACAATGTGGCTAACCCATCAGAGTTGTGTTCTCTGAAGCAGAGTTTGAATGCTTAACAGTTTAGTTTGAGTAAGGACCTCAGTCAGTGTCTGGTACCTTATTCTGCCAGGTGATCTTCAGAATCTTCCTAAAACAATTCAAATGGAAGTGATTCAGTTTCCTGGCATGGCGCTGGTAGACTGTCCAGATTTCACAGGCATACAACAACGAGGTCAGCATAACAGCTCTGTAGACCTTCAGTTTGGTGGTCAGTCTAATACCTCTTCTCTCCCATACTTTCCTTCAGAGCCTCCCAAGCACTGAGCTAGCCCTGGCAATTAGTGGGTCAACCTCATTAACAATGCATACATTCCTGGAAAGTACACTACCAAGGTAAGTGAACTTTTCCACAGCATTCAAAACCTCTCCATTTGCTGTAACCAGTGGTTCCAGCATGGATGGTGTGGTGATGGGTGATGGAGTACCTGTGTTTTCTTGGTGTTAACTGTTAGGCCAAAATTGGCACAAGCAGCAGGGAACTGATCCATACTTTGGGGCAGCTCGGCCTCAGGAGCTGCATTGAGTGCACAATCATCTGCAAACAGAAAATCATGCACCAACACTCCCTCCACTTTGCTCTTTGCTTGTAGCCTTTTCAAACTGAATTTATCATCAGTGTGGTAGCGGACCTTGATGCCATGTTCATCCTCACTGAAAGCATCTGACAACATGGCTGAAAACAGCATGCTAAAAAGCACAGAAACAAGCACACAGCCTTGTTTCCCTCCACTGGTGATTGGGAAGGTACAAGAGCATTGTTCATTACCTAGAACCTAGACAAGCAGGGCAGTGGTTCTCAACCTTCCTAATGTCACGACTCTTTAACACATTTCCTCATGTTGTGGTGACCCCCAACCATAAAATTATTTTTGTTGCTACTTCATAAATGTAATTTTGCTATTGTTATGAATAGTAATGTAAATATCTGATATGCAGAATGTATTTAAATTGAACATAACCCACAGGTTGAGAACCGCTGCTTTAGGGTATCATAAAAGCACTTTGGATTGTTACTATTAGCATAAAACTGAATTTCATCTGACTTCTTACTGAGTCAGGAATCCTGTATCTCTCTAAATTTTGCTTGTACTTTACTTTTGTTGGAATTAAATGCTGCCTTCTTAGAGAGGGATGAACTATCCTGCTGATAAATCTTGTGGAGTTCTCATTTTTTTGTTTGGCAGCTTCTGAATTTCCACATCATTTTCATCAAACCAGTCTTGGTGTTTGTGAGTGTTCTAACCCAGATGAGCAATTGTGGTGCTATACACCAAATTTCTGAAAGATGCCCGTTCCTTATCTGTGCCACTTCTGCCAACTGTGTGTTGGTTCAACTTTCCCTCCAAGTTAGCAACAAACTATTCCCTTTCAAAGAAGAGCCCTTATTTGTTGAGATTAATTCTTCGGGTAGTCATTTTGCCTTGGGGGCACCACTTTTGATGAATGCAAATATTTGGCTTGGAAAGGATGTCTGTGATCAGTCCAGCACTCTGCACCACACATTGCCTTTGTCACTTTCACATCTTGTCTCTTCTCCTTACAATGACACAATCTATGAGATGTCAGTGTTTGCTGTGAGAGTGCATTCATGAAGTTTTACTGCATTTAAGTAAATGGAAGATGGTGTTGGTGATGAGAAGGTCATGAGATGCACAAGCCAGGTTTTAAGTATAGTATGTAAAATAACATAACACAACACAGCACAACATAACATAACATAAAGAAATAAAATAAAATAAACGCTTACTAGCTGTGTGACCTTGGGTAACTCACTTAACCCTGTTTACTTTGGTTTCCTCATTTGTAAAATGAGTTGGAGAAGGAAATGGCAAAACATTCCAGTATCTTTGCCAAGAAAATCCCAAATGTGGTCATGAAGAGTTGGACACAGCTCAAGTAACTCAACAACAAACAGAAATAATCTGGATATGTAACCTTCAACATTTTCCTAATTGCCTGTTTCCTTTTAGACTTCTTTTCTTTTTCTGTTCTTTCTTTTGAACACTCTTTAAAAAACACTTCAATTACCTCACTTTTCTTTATTTCAATTTTTGCAACGCTATCACTCCTACCACTATCACTCCAATGGAAAAAGAAAGTGATTTCTCATAATGCTTCTAGAATCATAGCTGGTCATTGTGCTGACCAGAATTTGTCATTCAATATTGTGCATATGGTCTTTAAAAAATGCTGCTTTTACTTGTATAAAGAAGTTTCCTAGTTCTGCTCACTTTATCCTGAAGCAATTTAATTAACTTGGGACTATCCTTTCAGTTGTTTCTTGTTATGCAATAATATTCCATTACATGTATATAACATAATTTGTTCAGCTACTCCCCAATTGACAGGTACCCCCTTAATTTCCAGTTCTTTTCTACAACAACAAAAAAAAACAACCAAACATTTATTTGTGATTTTCATTTTTGGTTATATTTGTCAATCTGATAGATATTAGATAGAACTGAAGCTGCTTTAATTTGTACTTAATAATTAGTGATTTGGGGAATTTTTCTTATAGCTGTTAAGAGTTTAAATTTCTTTAAGAACTACCTGTTTATGCAAAGAATTGGAAATTGAGGGGAGCCCAATTTTTATATGAATGTAATGGAATACAGAAATAAATTGATTCAATACAATAGCTTTGCTTTACTTAATGCCTTTTGATCCACTTTATAAGCTCCTCAGAGTTAATGACTGAGATATTAGGGCCTAAGTGTGGTATTGCCACTATTCTTGATGGGGAAAAAAAAATAAATATTCCATAAGAAATGACGAGCAGTTGGATTTCAGAAAAACTTGGAAAGACTTGCATGAAATGATGCTGAGTGAAGTGAGCAAAATCAGGAGAACATTGTATACAGCAATAATATTCAATGAGCAACTTTCATAGACTCAGCTCTTCTCAGCAATGCAATAATTTAAGACAATTCCAAAAGACTAAAGATGGAAAATGCTATCCATGTTCAGAGAATGAACTGTGGAGTCTGAATGCAGATCAAAACATACTTTGTTCTCTTTCTGTTGTTATTTTCCTTTCACGTGGTTTTCCCCTTAGGTTCTGATTCTTATTTACAACATGCCTAATGTGAAAACGTTTTTTAAAAATTTGTTTAATATGATTGTACAAGTATAACCAATATCACATTGCATGATATCACGAAGAGGGGAAATGGAAGGAAGAAGGAAAAATTTTAAACTCAGAATTTTATAAAAGTGAATGATGAAAACTAAAAATTAATTAACTGATTTTGAAAAAAGAAATGATAAAAAGGATGCTCTCAGAAAAATCCAGAAAGGGGGGCGGCTAGGTGGCGCCATGAATAGAGCACAGGCCCTGGAATCAGGAGTACCTGAGTTCAAATCCGGCCTCAGACACTTAACACAAAAACTAGCCATGTGACCTTGGGCAAGTCACTTAACCCCAACTGCCCTCCAAAAAGCAAAAAAAAAAAAAAAAATCTAGAAAGACTTACATGAGATAATGCAAAGTGAAATGTACTATGTACAAAGCAACAGTAATACTATAAGATGATCTACTGTGAATAACTTAGCTATTCTCAGCAAAATAATGATCCAAGACAACTCTGAAAGACTTATAATGAAAAATGTTATCCATCCCCTGAGAAAGAACCAATAGTGTCTGAATACAGACTAAAGCATACTTTGTTTTTTTTTTGAGGTTTTTTTTGGCCTGTTTTCTTTCACAATATGACTATTATAGAAATGTTCTGCATAATTACACATGTATAAACCCATATCACTGGCTCTTCTAACTGGGAGGGGGCTTAGAGGGAGGAAAGAATTTGGAACTCAAAAATTAAAAAACAAATGTAAAAAACTTTGAATGTAACTAATGAAAAATAAATACTAAACAAAATTTTTAACTGCCTGTTTATTTATCTTTAACAATTTATACAAAGGGAAACAGCTATTTTTCTTATAAATTTTAAATAGCTCTTTATATATCTTGGAAATGAGTCTTTGTCAGAGGGTCTTGCTGCAAAACTCTTTTCCCTTAAACTATTTTTCTTTTAATTTTAACTCACTTGGATTTGCTAACGAAATTTTTTTTTATTTCACATAATCAAAACTGTCTATTCCATCTTCTCTGATCTTTTCTATTTCTTGTTTGATCATGAATTCTTCCCTAATCCATAGTTGCAAAAATGTATTTCCTTCTCTGCTTCTAGAAATTACAGCATGATTGCATGTATCTAAGTAATATACGTAACTAGCTTGTTTTGGCACATGGTATAAAGTATTTATCTAAAACTAATTTGAAATTAGATAAAGGAATAGATTTTGGTGAGACTATACAGAAAATGAGATAATTTGTATTTATATTATATTTGGGTTTATAGTATATTCAGGCACTTCAATGTTTCAATTAATTTTTAGTTATATCTCTACGGTTTTCTACAAAGATCATCATATCATCTGAAAAAAAGAATAGTTTTGTTTCCTCTTTGCCTATGCTTATTCCTTCGTTTTTTTCCTTTTCATATTGCTTTAGTTAGGACTATATCAAATAACAGTAGATCATCAAATATCTAGGACTACATTGAATAAGTGGTGATAATGAACATTCTTGCTTCATGCCCATTTTTCTTAGAAAGGTCTCTAGCATGTACCCATTACACATACTGCTGGCCCTTCATTTTAAATAGAAAATGCTTACTACATTAAGGCAAGTTGATTCAAATGCTTTTTAATGGTTTAAATAGGAGTGGGTATTTAGTGCTTTGTGGAAAGTTTTGTCAGAATCTTTTGATATAATCGTTATTTTTATTGTTATCAACATGAATGTGACATATTATGCGTGTAAGTTTCCTTAATATCGAACCAATCCTACATATCCAAACTGGTCAAAGTATATAGTCTTTTAAAATATTTTTTGTAGCCTCAGTGCTTCATATTTAATATTTTTCCACCAATATTCAATAGGAATGCTGGTCTACAGTTTTCTTTCTCTGATTTGTTGTTCCTGGCTAAGGTATAAAAGCTGTAACTATATTACTGGAAGGAGTTTAGTAGTATTTCTTAATTTTCCTATTTTTGTAGAAAGTTTATGTGATGTTAGAATTAATTATTCTTTGAATGTTACATACAATTATATATTGGTCCCTCACTGTTTTCACAATTATATCACCTCCAACACAGAAATAAATTGATTGAATACAGTGGCTTTGCTTTATTTAACGCTTTTTTATCTACTTTATAAGCTCCTTAGGGCTAATGACTGAAACATTAGGGCCTAAGTGTGATATTTCCACTATTCTTGATGGAAAAGAAGTGTGTTAACATTTTTTAAAAATCTTTTAATTTCTTTTTTATTTTCATCTCTGAATGACCTTCAGTGTAATTTTTCATAGCTGGATATAGTTACAAGTTTTCTATAAACTGTTTTTACCCTCCACTGCTTGTCTCTCTTTTTTTTTTAATGAGTTAATTCTGCTTGTAATCAACCATCACTGTTCTTCCCTAAGTTTTAGATGGTAAACCTTTGTTGCCTTTTGCAGATATCTCTTTCTGTTTAACAAGTCAGGTATTTGTTAAGAAAGATACTTTCAACAAAACATATACATATATAATAATAATTATTATTATTATTATTAATTACATGCAACTGGGAATTAAGATATACAAGAACTGGGGTAGGGACCCCCTCCCTGCCTTACCAGAAAGTTAGAGTGGTGTTGGAGGAGGGCATAAAAGAGAGCAGATTGGGGGAGAGGCTTTACAGTGGGATCACTGTTTTGGGGTTGAGGAGAGAGGAAAGACGGGGAGAAAATTTGTAACTCAAAATCTCAAGGAAAGGAATGATGTAAGCAAGAAAATAAAAAAATAAATTAATTTTAAAAAAGAAGATATTAAAAAAAAGATACTTTCTGAACTCTTTTGGTCTCCCTGTGAAAATTAATTTCTATTGTTTTAACTTCTGGATAAATATATTATAGTTGATGTGTCATTTTTGTTGTCCATTTCCCATTTTTAAAAATCACTATCTTGCTTTTAATACTTGATTGAATAATTTTAACATTTTGCTTTTTCTGTTACTTTTTTTTTTTTTTACAAATTCTTATCTTTCAAAAGCAAATGGTTTTACTATGCACAAAGAGTTGACTCAAAGATAACTACCATACAAATAATTCTTCCCCTCTGTAAAAATGCAGTCAATTCTGTTCTTTGGTGTAAAACTGAAGTTTCTATGTCATTTTCAAATATTTTGCTTCTCTTCTTTCTTTCTCCTGAACCTAGTTTCCCATGTATTTCTCCCTGTCTTCATCTTTAGCCAATCATTGCAATGAAGTCATCCACTATTAATGTGATCTGAAGGATTTTGATCTTATGGATGTATAAATAAAATGCTTCCTCATATCATCACAACTGACTCTAGGAACAAGTAACTATACAAACCTGATGGACCATTAAATCAACCTATATAAAGTCATAGTACATTCTGGTAAAACCCTGAAGTAAACAATGGCACTGACCTTTTCAAGAGGCAAGCTCCCTGTATATCAAAGAGATAATAATAAAAGCAAATAACATTTATATAATGGTTACTATGTGCCAATCGCCCTGCTAATAAGCACTTTACAATCATTTTCTCAATAAATCACAACACTTAGAATTTGGTGTTACTATTATGCCAATTTTACAAATGAAGCAAACAGGGTAAGTGACTTGTCCAGGATCACAGAGGTAGTAAGTGTCTTAAGTAAAATTTGAACTCAGGTCTTTCTGACTCCAAACTTGGTTTCTCTATCCATTGTGCCACTTAGCTGTTCCCATTTACTTGTCAATGCAAATTTTTTGGTCAATCTACAGAATTAATAACGTCTATAATTATTTTTACTAACAATCCAATATGATACATCCATAACACAACATGAAGCAAAATAACAAAACTATTTGAGTTCTGCAGAAATCACATTAGCAGATAAGCCTAGCAATGAGAAACAGGTTACCTCTCATTTCACCATGGCTTCTGGCAGATCAAATCATGAATCTTAAGAGGCAGAGAACACAAACATCAGTCCTACAAGCAGTACTTATGGCTGAAATCCAAGAAAAAGTCTTCAAGTCTTCATGCAAAAGTCTTCTCATTCACCCCACAGTGAGAGTGTACCTTGAACGAGGTACACATCAACTCTCAATTGATAAGTACTTGATAATGATCATTAGGCAAGCGAAAAGTCCAGTAGGAGAGTAATTTAAAAAGTATTTCTAATGTAGCTCTGAAATGTAGTTTTGTTTTCATTTAGGTTTTTTTGAGTAACTGACTTCTCTTCCTAATTACGTTTTGCTTAGTTCCCATCACTAAACCACAAAATGAAACTAAAGAAAAAGGTAGAAAGGATAACAGCCCGGAATTTTAAATCTGCCAAGAATAATGCACAAAGTATAAAATTCACAAGTGGATAATCAAAATTTGACTGTGTACCCTATAATGTAGTTTGAGTATAACTCTGTAACCCAAAAGAGGGGTAGATTAGTAAATCACCTGGAACCTTTCAGGACAGTAAATCACCACACCGATAGGATGAACTGTCAAAGCTCAAATCTTTGTGCTTGACAGCCTCTATAAAAAACTGAAAAAAGATGAGATGTCTGTTCAACATTTCCCTAACGTCCATGGCCAATAACAAAAGCCCCAGATACATCAAAAACCAGTAATAATTTGCCTTCTTTACTCACATACTTCGGTTAAGATGATAATGGAATATTCCCTACATTATACACAACATCTAAATGTCAAAGTCCCTCAAAGGGTACTCAGTTGGAAGAAACATCACATATGCTGACACCTTACTTTTGATCAATTTCCTTCATCTATTTTAGCATACTATAAATATTCTAATCTAAATCTATTTAAGTCACCAGGGAGAACTAAAATTAAACTCAAGTAAATGTGTCATGATTTTGGCTCCATGATCTGGAACATACTTTTTTGAGAGCCAGGTCGATGTGGGGGGTAGGGGAGGAATGGGGAGGAGAGAAGGAGAAATTTTTTACCCCACTAGCTCCAGTACCTAAATTATCTCCACACTGAACTGACAGAACTCCTAATTCATTAGGGAAATTCTTGAGAGAGATAAATTCTTTACTCTGTGCCCTAGTTTTGTAATCTCCTGCTCCCATCTCTCAATAAAACTTTCATTTGAGACTTGCAATGAAATGAGTAAGTTTTATTTAACTGCAGTATTTTGCAGCTGAAACAACACTAGGCGTGTTTTTTTCTTAGTCCTCTTGCAGTATACAAATTTATATACCTACAAGGCAATAAAACAAAATCTTAAATTTAATCATAAGTACTTCAAGCAGTAGCAAACTGATAAATAATTTACAAAGTAGTTCAATGAGGTTGGGCAAGGAAATACATACCAGACTCTGAGCTTGAGAACATTCAGAAAGGAATATGATCTACTCGGTTTCTTTAATTTTCTTTATAAATCAAAATTACCCTATAACCAAAATTTATTAAAAGTCATTAGTTAAGACTTAAAAAATAAGAACACAAGATTAGATCTTCAGCTTCTGTACAGTAACAAATCATCAAGCTTCTCTTTCTGGAGTTAGGACAATGAGTGTCACTGGTCAGTTTTCTGCTTATCTATAAATGAAGATGCTCTTAAAATAGGTATTTTCTAATTCATATCCACCTACTATAAACTTGAGAACAAGCAACAATTTCAACATGACTAGACTGATCTTATTTCAGATTGAGTAACAGTTTGTGAATTTTTTAAATAAGTAATACAATAAGAAAAAAACTAGCTCAATTAATATTCACATCAAAGCGTACTAATTTGGGGTAGGTACTGGACATAGGCTGACACTGTATATTTGATAAATTATCCTCATCTATTTATGTTTTTAAGTAAAAAGGATCCAAAATTAAACCCAACTAAGTGTATCATGATTTTGGCTTCCAGATTTGGAGCACAATGTAGGGGCTTATGCAGGGGGATGGGGCAGGGCATAAGGTAGAGCAGAGAAAGACTTCCTAGACCTCTAGCACCTAAATTACATCTATATTAAACCGCCAGAACTCCTCATTCATTAAGAAAATTCTCGAGAGAGATGAATTCAAAAGGAAATTCAATAATGTCCCCATTGTTTTATTGCAGATGGCACATCAACTTCTCTTTATTACTGCAGAAAACTCAAGAGCTCTGTTGAGTGCAATAAAGTGGTACGTGTTTAGTTTTGCAATGATTCCAAGGGCAGTGATTTACTGTTTAGAACAAGGCACCTTGCACACAAACATCTGAGCTTGGTAACTGTCTCATGTTTAGTGCAAATTCTACAAGGCAGGAAGACGGTCTGCCCACACACTGAGTACCTGCTGTTACTAGAAGCCAGTCCTCTCACTCTGCTTTACTGTAACTAAACTCAATTATTAAGCAGCAAAGATGTACTTTTTTTGTGCACTGAGGTATTTGGCTATTAATACAGGTGAGAAACAGCTTTCGTTACTGGACAGTCAGAAGAATCATACAGTATTAATTATCTTCAGTGTGTCTTTTTAAATGAAAGACACCTAGTATAAATTGAAGCACATTTAAAATATTTTTTACAACTGAAAACAAGGAGAAAATGTAAAACTTTCACTGACATAGTTTTGCAATGAAGGTAAAAGATTGTAATCTGGTATATAAGCACTTTCTCCTAAATTCTTTACAAGATTCTCCCACAAAATAGATCTCAGATTGCTCATTATTAGTTAACCATGTAATCTCACTATTGTATTAATACCTTTTTTCCACATTGTACCCTATACTTGAAATGGCATCCACCACAACCAGAGAATAAAATGAGCTTTTCTGCACAAAGCTAGTTTGGCTTGTTTGTTTGTTTATTTTTTCTAAGAACCATTTAATCAGCTTCACTGTCCATGTGAAAATTTAATAGTTAACATTTAGGTTCACTATCCTAAAATACCTATTTTACTATATATACTATAAATTCTTCTTACTATTTCTGTATTCTTCTGTCTTTATGATCTCTAAATAGTCACCAATATCAAATTGTTTCTCTTAGAAGAGTTTTCCTCGTTGCTATGAAACAGATTAATTCCCCAAAAAGCATTCAGAGAAAGGGCTAGTGTAAGGCTTTGTTTAGCCAGCCACACTGACTATGTACCAACATAAACAAACTTGCTTACTTCTCTGATTAATTAATATTAAATCAATGACACTACATCAACTTTTAGTACCCTATGAACAAAGATGATCCTAAAGAACAAAAGAATTTTAGAATGTTAAACATATACTGATTATATTTTCTTATAAAAATAGTAATTAAAAAGTCAGTTAGCAAAACCATGGAAAATCATTCTCTAAAGGACATGATCAGGTGATCTAAATTCATGGTTTCAAAAGTTTTTTTAAAGTTTTTTTCAGGGTTAAAAATTGCAGTATAGAGGCATATTTACAATTACAAAATCAGATACAAGATAAGAATAAAAAGTATCTCAAGGTATTCCTTTAATATCACTATAAATGTTAAAATACACTAAAACTTTAATAACTTGAAGTCTTTATTATTATTACTATTTCATCTGTATGTAGACAAGACCACTAGTGCTTTTACACTTAAAATGTTTGTCTAGCGCCACTCATGCCTATGTGACTTATTAGCTTCAGCTGAAATTTCACTGTGCCTTAGAAGTTCTCAAAGAAATCTCTTCCCATTGATAATAGGTGTTCCTACTATTCCTAGAGAAATAATTCATTAAAATACCTCTATTCACTTCATTCTTTACACCCCACACCCCCACACTGTTCACATCAACTGTTAAAGAATACCACAACCTAGACAAGTACATTATACAAGATCCTGGATTTCTATACGTACATTTCATATAAAAAATTCAGTACTAAAAAGGGGTACGCAAACTGCTTTCAAAAAAACTAAAATCCATTATTATTGACTTAACAAATGACACAAATGCAAAATAAGAGAGATATGGGGATACTTACTAACCAATTAGTCCATTATCATCTTTGAGCAACATCAGAAAAGATTTAAAGGCAATGTGAGGGGAAAAAAGACCAAATTCATCTCTGACATCACTTCCTTTGGCAGTAAATAAAATACAAATGGGACTTCCTAAAATCTAGGACACACCCATAAACTAATCGAAAACTGAAGCAGACAGATTTGTAAACTGTTAATGTTACTTCCCTACAGACTCGTAGGACAAGAAAATGCAAAGAACCTTTATCAGTGACATGTAAAAGCAGCAGAAGTCACAAAAGGCATACACTTAATGGTTGCTTAAACTGCTCACTTCATACAGTGAGTTACAACACTAAGTGTAGTGGGAAAACAAACCACTGAAATGGGGCTTTTCCCAGGAAAACGGGTTTCTGATTGGAGGTCCTCCTGATTAGTTTTGTGAACTGGTGTGAATCATTTCATTTCTTCAAACCTCAACTTCTTCACTTCAAAATGAGAACTGCTGGGGCGGCTAGGTGGCGCAGTGAATAGAGCACCGGCCTTGGAGTCAGGAGTATCTGAGTTCAAATCTGGCCTCAGACACTTAACACGCACACACACAAAAACTAGCCGTGTGACCTTGGGCAAGTCACTTAACCCCAACTGCCCTCCAAAAACAAAACAAACAAAAAAAAAAAAAAATGAGAACTGCTAAGGTTCCTTCTAAAGAGCTAAGATGATCTTGATAATAAGTATGTGAAGGTACTGCTAAATATAATAGTACATCCATAAAGCCTTTAAAGCTTTGAAATCTTCCATCAAATCTTTAAACTAGCTAATGAGAAAGGTTAGATGAGGGGGAAAGGCTCCCAGTTTCTCGCAAAGAATTTAAGATCTTAAAAAATAACATGACAGAAGTATCATATTTCATAACACTGATCTAAAAGAACATAAACACTATAAATCATAGTAAACATGGTAATTGGCAAATGAATCACTCAAAAAACTTTCCCTTTGAACCAAAGAGAAAGCGGCTAAGAGGTGTAAACTATACAATGTTAGGCATTTCTTCACCTCCCCCCACAAAACTGTTTGGAAAAAAATACTGTAAATGATAATCAGGAGTAATCTAGTTGGCTGAAACTACAAAAAAATATCAAAAGTACCTTCCTGGTGGAAAAATACAACAATGATTTAGGGAAATGTAGACCACTAATGCGAAGTTTCTTTGTGAAAATTTTTAAAAGCTTAAGAGGGAAATGCATCAGTTCAACAACCGATACATCTTGGGTCAAACAGCAAATTAAACCACTGGTATGGTTTGTGATTATCAAGACAGACAAGATATAAGACACAATGACAATCTAGTTCTCCCATTAATAGCTGCAATAAGTGATCACGTTTTGCAACAGGTAAAGGAGGTCTATAATATTTTCATTTAGATTATTAGTTAGGATACTAAAATCTACATTATGGAAAAATGGAAGAACAAAAGAAATTTAAAACTTACCCTTGGCTGCCAATTTTCATATTGTTTCTGTAAATTTGCACCAATCGTTTCCAAAGCTTTTTGAGGACCCATTGACAAAGGATCTAAGAAAAAAAACAGGAAAAAAGTCATTACATGAATTAATTGTCTTCCTCAAGGAAAGCTCCCTAATTATAGAATTCATTTCTAAGCTACTTTTATCTACATTTGTACTAACATAGCCCAAGTTTTCCTTATAACCGGCCAGATTTTTAGAGCTGTTAACTAGTCCCAAGCTCGGTTCAAATATTCAAAAATTAGTCTCCTCCCTAAAATGTACTTTGAAATATATATATTTTTTAAATCATGTTGTCTTGGTAGTAGAAAAGTCTACACACACAAATACATTTTCACCTTATTGCATGTGCTGAGAGAGAGAAAATGATGTCGGGTGGGGAAAATTTTTTTTAAGTTATATTGTCTCAGAGACCTAAAAGGACATTTCATAAAAGTATATACAAATATAACTCAATTCCTTTGAGAATGGCTTTAAGAGAAAACAACCTCAAACTCTAAGAATTTGATGAAAGCTGAAAAAAGTACATTTAAACTCAAATGTAATTTTTTCCATAAAAAGGGGGTAACTTCACTTTTAACTTCTTACCTGTAAACCTTATTAAATCTCCATTTTATTTATTCTGGCAAAAAAAAGTTTACATTAAAAATAATTTCATATCCATACTTATAATGTCCTTCAATTAAACTCCATCTGGAAAGAAAGAGGTATCTGATATAACAGAGGATGCAGGATACAAGACTATCAATATTTAAAATAGAAGATATCAAAAGTTTCTGTGCCTGTATAAAGTCCCCATCAAGACATGTTCTCATAACTGGTTGTGATTCTGTCTCCCAGTCTCCCCAAAACAGTCAGTCTAACATGACTTCTTACTGATTTAAGAAAAAAAAAAAGTAGTCAGTAAAATTTAAGAAGTCATATTTCCTTCAAAGGGTTTTTAAATAAATATTCTACTAAGATGTTCATTACATGTCTTGATAATAGATGCTATTTTTTAAAAAATTTTATTTTATGCTCAAATGCCAGAACACAAATACAGAACAGAGAAAAGAAACAAAAATATAACATAAACTTAAAATGCTGGAACTTAAATATAAAATTAGGGGGAAAAGCATGACGTATGCATCACAGAACATAAGAGAGGATTCAAAATATGTAACAATAAAATTTAATATCAAGAAAGTCTACAGGATAAATAATACTCATTGTGTTGAGAATTATTCCTCTTTTCTTTCCTTCCTTGTGAGTTTTCTTTTGTTCTCTGCTCTGCACGTCTTTACTTTGTTCTTTTTGTTCCTTCTCCAAACGCCCCCCAGAAGGCGATAATAAAGTTAGGTGTTTCTATATAGTTACAGATATACACATATACATACATACATAGATACAGACATATACTTTACTAAACCTGTTCTACTCCTGATCTTTGATTTTTATGTATGATTATATCTCTTGTTTCCTATCCCTTTTGCCTCCTCTACTTTACTTCTGCCCATTACCTTGCCCTCCTATGACTTGCCTACCCCCCAACAGATAATATTTCTTACACTGAACAATTCAATTAGAAGTGAAGGGGGGGGCGGAGCCAAGATGGCGGCGTAGAAGCAGCAAAGCACTGCAGCTCCCACACAAACACGCTAAAAAACTCATAAAATGGGACACTAAACAGATTTTCAAGCTCCAAAACTCTC